>JASPKZ010003833.1:1200000-1626983 GCA_030220185.1 Diploptera punctata
CCTACAAGAAGCTTCCATGCACATCTTTCATTCCCCATTTGTGCCACATGTCCTGCCCACAGCAGTCTATGAGACTTAACTGTTATTATATCTGGCTTCCTATAAAGACCATGTAGTTCATTGTTATGTAGTCTTCCCCATTCACCTGTCTGTTCATCTCTCTTTGGTCCAAATATTTTCCTATGAACTTTATTCTCAAATACTTGTAATCTCCTTTCCTCTCTTAAAGTAAGAGTCCATGTTTCGCATCCATATAATATAACTGGTAGAATAATAAGTAAAGTAAAGTAATCCCACAACAGGTCCGGAGGCCCTTGGGGTAGTAGGAAGATAAGGCTCCCACATTTTCTAGACAATCGGCACTTTATGTCAGCCCTGCATGACGGCCGCCTTTACCCCAGAACAAGTGTCTGGTACTCATTTCTGTTAGAGGCTGAGTCGACCCCAGGGCCATAGTGCTGCCAGAGGGTTTGGGTCAGTTTAAAAATCCTGACCCCAATGGACTTGAACCCTCGACCCTCCTGCTTGTAGCTCAGTGCCTTAACCACTACGCTACGGCGTGCCCCCGGTAGAATAATAGTTTTATATATTTTCAATTTAACGTTTTTTGAAAGGAGTTGGGACATCAAGAGACTGCGTAATGCATAAAATATCATGCATTTCCAGAATTGAGCATATATTTAATTTAATGAAGAAGTAGAAGCAGATAGAATAGTTCAAGAAGAATGTTATGAAAATGGCCACACAGTAGCTGGAACTCGAGAAAATGGCCACACAGTAGCTGGAACTCGAGAAAATTGCCACACAGTAGCTGGAACTCGAGAAAATCACCATTTTTTGCCTATTGATTCCAAGCATATTCAGGTTAGTCGGGCCTCAAATGACACAATCCCTTTTGTTTGCGTCAATTGATCAACCAAATTGAAGCAGTTCCTTTTACACCAGTTCTGAATCTAACATGATGTATAGATAAATTTCATTTACACTTTTGGTCCAGCTCGCTCATTTTACTGGCCAGAGAGAGAAGACAAATACTCAGTCTCTGAACAGCACATCATCATGAATATTCTGGCTCCTTCAGCAACCAGAACAGGATGACAGTATAATTTCCCAGATGCTTTATTGCAAACATTGAAGAAAAATTAAAGTCTCAGAAGCATTGATTATGAATAGAATGGGCTTAGGAACCAAATTAAAGAGACCAGACAGAGGCTTTGGAATCCAGATAAAGAAAACCAACAATATGCTTGGAAACCAAGTAAAGATACTCAGCTAGGATTTGGAACCTGGACAAAGAAAACCAACTATCAGGCTTGGGATCCAAGATAAAGAAACCCATCTGAGGCTTTGGAACCTACAGAGTGATTCAGAAATATGGCTATACATTTGATCGTATTTTGTGGCAAAATTATTATTATTAAAGGAAATATGATGTTCTGATTGGAAAGGGAATCCTTCAAATTACAACAATAGAACAAATCAAAACAAATCACTGCTCACGTGCAGCTTGGCAGGTTGATTTTTGTGGCCTAGTGTCGAATGCCTCCACAATTCTCTTTGTTGTTTCTGCATCCGTGCTAATGCGAGGCCTTCCAGGAGGTTTGATATTCTGCATTCTTCTCATTTCCAGCAGTCGTTTTCTCCACTTCCCCACAGTCGACAACTGCAATGCCACGTTAAACTCACATCTTGCCCATCTTGCAGCCTCACGATCATTAGCATACATTATTGTCCATGTAGCAATTGTAATTTGCTGTTTTATATTCAACGCCATTTTGACTAATGATATAAGTTGTACACTGTTTTATTTTATTCCATTGTTGTAATTTGAATAATTGCCTTTCCAACGGTAATTTCATATTTCCTGTAATGGTAATATTTTCACCACACAACGCGATCAAACATATAGCCATATTTATGATTCACCCAGTAGATTTTCCTCTTTACCATTGATTTACAATAATTTAATTGTGTTTATTAATTTACTTATTTCTATCATAGTAATAGCTTTAGCTTCCCAATATTAATTTAATAAATAATGCTATAGCTGTGTGGAGTCCCTTCATGTCTTCTTCAGGTAGAAGCCATTCATTGTGTATTTGTGAATGATGATTCATTGCAATTGAATGTGGGGCCAGTAGAGTAAAGGTAAAGGAAGGATTCTTGCTTGGATGGGAATGAAGCCTGGATTAGCTCAGTGGTCTGAGCATTAGCACGGAAAGCTAAAGGTTCGGGGTTCGATTCCCGGTTCGGGGTTCAATTCCCGGTTCAGGCAAAAATTTTTCTCTTTACCATTGATTTACAATAATTTAATTGTGTTTATTAATTTACTTATTTCTATCATAGTAATAGCTTTAGCTTCCCAATATTAATTTAATAAAGAAACCATTTAATAATTAAATTAATGTTTTTATTACCTCACCTCATATCCGTTTTCTTCTATACTGCAGTTTCGGAGCTTATCTCCATCGTCAGTAGCCTCTGGTTGACTGGTGTTATGTCGTTTCTTGGCAGTTTCCTTCTTACTTCTTACAGAAG
This sequence comes from Diploptera punctata, assembly GCA_030220185.1. Taxonomy (NCBI): domain Eukaryota; kingdom Metazoa; phylum Arthropoda; class Insecta; order Blattodea; family Blaberidae; genus Diploptera; species Diploptera punctata. Next base: position 1,202,539 of record JASPKZ010003833.1, read on the forward strand.
AAAAAGGATATGAGGTGAGGTAATAAAAACATTAATTTAATTATTAAATTAAACCTCATAGTGTTCTTTCCCTGTGAAAGTTAAATAAAGAAACCATTACTTAAGCTTGGGAACCAAGATAAACAAACCCAAATAAGGCTTTGGAACCTAGACAAAAAACTAACAATGAGGCTTGGGAACCTTGGTAAAGTAACTGGCACGTGGCTATCAGGCATGGCCCCTTGGCGATGGGGATACTGATTCTTAAGAACAAACTTGTAAAGGTGGCATAGACACCATGGACCAAGGCAATTCTGAGATATGGATGGTTTCCAGCCAGGCTTATAACCTTAAATATACAGCTTTAATACCACTGAGTTTCAGTGCACATATCATTTTATTGCATTGATTTGTGGCCCAGTTGTTTTCATTTATGTGGATGTTGTAGCTGACGAACTCAGTTGAAGGCATCCTTGTGATCCTGTAGAAATGAGTCAGCACATTGCACCATTTTACTGCAATTAATGGATTATGAGTCCACCGCTGTGGTCTCGAGGTAGCGTGCTGCCTTGTCACGAGCGGGCCCGGGTTCGATCCCCGGTCGGGGCAGTTTTTCTGGGTGAGGTTTTTATCGGGGTTTTTCCTCACCTGTAAGACAAATGTCAGGAAAACTTTAAGGCCCAAACGGTCCCCGAAATCATATGGCCATCATCTTCATCATCACCCTTATCATTATCATCATCACCATCATTCCTTCACAGGTGTGGAAAGCAACGGGAAGCTACCACACCTACACAATTCCCTAGTAAAGCTGCAAGCATAGCATGGAAATGCTATGATTGCAGTGAAGGATCTGCCTTCGGGCAGAATTACTATGGATGGAATGGATTATGAGTAATTTTTCATGACATTCAATCTTAGTTTTCATCCCTTAGTTGAACCAAATCAAAAATGAAATAAGTTGATTGTAGTAGATGAAGATGTGCTCTTTCTAATGGTACTAAAAAAAACAACATTTAAGATGATGTAAGTCACTTTATTTGAGCTTGAACATAGCTCACTTTTGACAATTGCATATTTGGCAGCATGTTTATGATCTAGTATAAGTGGCTATGAATAAAGATAGTTGGGCAGTGCACTGTCTCTACCACCGTTAACAAATGTACCAAGTATTAGTCTCCGTTTGTTTTTTGTTCTTGAGATATTTAGCCTAAAGGAAGGACTAAAATTTGATATGCACTTCCACAACAGATTTTATTAGGCACTTCGATCCATGCTGGTGACTCAAGTGAATTTCCTTTCGTCAGACAAGGTTTTATGGATTTACGATAAAAAGTTGTGCAAGACGTAGAAATAAGAGGTCCCTACCTGCATTTGCTTTGTAGTAACAGAAAGTTAAAAATTGATTTTTGCTCGGTTTCTTGATGGATTCATTAAAAAGGCCTCCAAATGAAACGTCATATTTTCCCAAATACTATTATGATTTGAAATTTTGCAAAGGTTCATTTCTAAAAGAGATTCCATACCAACACCAAGTTTCAGCGAAATTGAACATGTTGAGCTTGGAGCCTTAGACCACTTGAGACGGAATGACCCTATGTTAATTTTTCTGTTCAAAATAATGTCCAGCAATGGAAAATATTACATTTAAAGTCTCATGTCAAAATATTAAGCTTTACTGCTTAAAAAGTTAGTGTAAAATTCTCATTAAAAATACTTCAATAGAAGCTGGCCTCAGCCATTGGTAGCGACGTCTGTCTCCTTCGGACGATTGAGAATAAAATAATGAATAAAGGAATGTTAACGTTTGTATATAGTGTCCATACCGTATTAGCCTTCTGTGTTCAATCTCATCCATTATTTTTAACTTTTATAGGAATTAATCACTATGAGGTTTAATTTATGGTGAAATTAAATGATTCTTACCTCTCCTCATATAAATCTTCTAAGTAGATCGCGATTTCGAAACCATAACGGTCTCATCTTCAGTACAATCTTGGCAACTGATGTTATGTTGATTGGAAGAAACTCTTCTTCTTCCTTCTGTTGGTGGACTGATCCAGAGGTTCATCGGTCCACCAACAGAGGGAAGAAAAATAGTTTCTTCCAATCGACATAACATCAGTCGCCAAGATTGTACTGAAGATAAGACTGTTATGGTCTTGAAATCACGATCTTCTTAGAAGATTTATATGAGGAGAGGTAAGAAACATTTAATCATCCATTATGTTTCTTTCTGCATTCATCCATTTTGTAATATCTGTAATTCTAATTCTTTTTAGTTGAGATTTTCTGGCAGCTCTTCTCCAAAAATCCATTTCTTCTTCTTCTTCTTCCTTCCAAGTATTAGGCCAAGGCCTGTTACGATCCTATAGAAAATTTTCCCTCCAGCATTTGAGGGAAATTCTCGTATAAGACTTGAAAGCATAATAATAGTCCCTTCGATTGGTTGCTGGCCAAAGGAAGGCAAGACCAGTGATGGGGCTGCCATCTTATAGCCTCTGGTCAGGCTTTTCTGGAGAAGAAAAGAAAATAAAGGAAAGAAGAAATGGAAGAAAGGAAAGACTCCCTAGCCCTCGGATGCCCTAATAGCGTCGGCGTCGAAAAAACAAGAGTTAACCAAGAGAGGTTAGATAGTAAAGTTAAAAGAGTGCAAAACACAAGTAAGTGGAAGAAATGTTTTGCACAGCTTGGGGCACCTTGTGGTCGCCATCCACATATCCCCTAGATGAGGACCCCTGAGGGTGGAGAGTCCAATGTAAAAATATATAATAAAAGTTATTGATAAATTTGAATCAGAAGTAATTGAAGGATTTCACGAGGACACGTCAATTATTTGAAAACTCGAAATAGTAACGATGTTAAAAATCCTGCACAGAAGTTAACCCGTCAGCGTGGAGCGACGTGACGTGTACGCAAGTTGAATTCTTCACCCAATGCGGAACGACGTGACATGTACGCTAGTTACACGCACTGCTTTAAACTGTAATTATGACCTTTGTGTTTACATTAACTATTTACCGTGTATACAAATTTTATGTAGAGACTTCAAAGTTTCTATTAGTGCATATATTAACTGATTACGGCCCTGAGTAACAATTTAAAATAATTTTATATTTGCATTTATTCTGCGGCCTCTGACATTTTTCTTAAATTTATAACTTGATAAAGGATTTCTTATAAAACTAAATTCGCCTTTTTTTGTAGATTAGCTTGTCTATCAAATTGAATCTATTTTCAAATCTCTTCATTTTTAATATAATGTCGCAAAATTCAGTATAAATAAAGGCCCAACAAAGTTATTTCCGATTTACGCTACAGTACAGGACCACAACAGTAAATTTCAGATATTATATATATATATATATTTCAAATGACGATATCCTTACATTATGGAAAGGTAGTTAGTCCACAATTCAGTCAGTATCTAAAAGGAAAGTGGTCCACTACAGACTTAGAAGGTTCTTGGGATATTAGGAGGTTAAGGCTCCCACTTTTCTAAAGTATCGGTACTTGATGTAAGCCGAGTACTTATTTCTGTCTGACGGCCCATAACAAGCATCTGGTACTCATTTCAGTTAGAGGCTGAGTCAACCACGGGTTCACAGTGACGACTGAAGGTTTGATCAGTTTAAAAATCTTGAACCACCGGGACTCAACCTCGACCTCCGGCTTCTAACATGTTAATCTTTTAAGTCCACACCTCCGGTGAAACTATTATAGTCATATTTCATCAAATGGTTTCAGTTTGGAAACCAGAAGAAAGGCATTAAAATTTAGGGTTGATGAAGTTCTTTTAGTACACAGGTCTGATGTGTAGAAAGACCATTTTTGAAGGCACACGACCTAAAATAATATTTCAAAAGTGTTAGAAAGATACATTTGGAGAAGGCTGCCCCCCCCTACAAGAAAGAAGGTCAGCGCATAGAAGCAATGTGTTTGTAATAAACATGAACAAGTAAACACAAGGGAAAAAATACACTTATTGTGTCCCGAGTGTCAAACAGCTGGTTTACATTTTGAAGATTTATCACACCAATTTTTGAAGTTCATTTTTTTAAGACCCTTCTCTTTGTGTAAATATTTCGTTTTGTTGTTAGGTAAAGCCGGTTCTCTGAATTCTTCAAAGAATCCCTAGTGCAATACACTGTGTCACTTATGTGAGAAATTTACAAAAAGGACCTATTTCAACTGTGGCACAACAACCATAAATAAGTCTGCAAAAAATGCAGAGATGTTATGTGAGAACCGTAACAAATTTAATTAATTAAGTATTATATTAAGGGTTCACCATAAAGGAATTGCAAAAACATTTAAATTACTGAAGATATATCAATTTAAATGCGTTATTGGAACACTGGCACTGAACGGCTGAGTTTAAATACCGGTGAACTTCCTCCCACATCAGAGTATTCCCAGCCATTTAAATCCATCCACTCTGAAGGGCTAAAACAATTGCATTATTATTTGTTGTGGCCTCGACTCAAGGCCTGGAAATCTGGATCACGAGCCTCAGGGGCATCGTGTGTCCAGTAAAGAAAGTGAATATTTGAAACGGTTCGTTTCCTATTTTTGTTCTTTAACATTTCAATGACAAATCATGATCGTATAAAGGTCGCCGATCGGTAGTCGCAGGTGCAATAGAGGTTAATTATGCAATTCAACTGCAGTTATTCCGTTAGCAAGTTGTGGCATTGTGTAAAACTTCTGATCCAAATAACTTACATATAAATCCATTGTTTCCGAGGCTTAAGACTCAGTTTCTTAGCATTTATTTTTTTTGTTTACGATGAGCGAGGAGCTGGTCCACACATCAACCTCTAACTGAAGGATCGGTGATTTTTGATGAAGGTTGTCTTCCTCTAGCCTTTGATGAAGTAACATCAAACTACAAGGCAGCAGTACCTGTAGGGCTCTCACAGGGTACTATCACCCGAGCGTACTGAACCCTGGTTTTTTAACGAGGTTGTTACTCCTCCCCTTCACCCTTTTCCAACCTGGCTTGGGACAGCTTTGGTGAGTTTCCTGGTATAAATTATAGTATGGCCTATGTATATAAATATATGCAATAGTTTTTCAAAACAGTTGTTTAATAATATTTTTGTGTCATATTTTCATATTTTGGTTATATTTTTCTTCATATAATTTCTCACTGTTATCACTGCTTTGACAGAGTAAATTGGAATAAACTCCTGAAGATCTTGAAGAAAATTGGCGTGAACTGGAAGGAGAGGAGGTTCATAAGTAGTCTTTATATGAAACAGCGAATAAAAGTGAAGATAGGAGCAGAATTGTCAGAGGGAAGAGAAATTGGAAGGGGGTAAGGCAAGGATGTCCTCTATCACCTACCCTTTTCAACATCTACCTGGAAGACCTAATGAAGAACTGCTTCAGCAATACAGGAGGCGTAAACATGGGAGGAAGAAGAATAAAGTGCATAAGATTTGCTGATGATATGGCTTTGCTAGCAGAAGATGCAATGACATTGAGGAACATGCTGATGGAGCTAAATGATAAGTGCGAGGATTATGGGATGAAGATAAATATAAATAAGACAAAGGCCATGATTATAGGAAAGAAACAAAGGAAGATAGACATGAAGATTAAAGATGAGGCCATTGAGCAAGTGGAGAACTTCAAATATTTGGGTTGTACTATCAGTAGTAACATGAACTGCGGTCAAGAAGTAAAGCAGAGGATAGCAATGGCAAAAGAAGCTTTCAACAAGAAGAGAAGCATTTTCTGCGGACCTTTGGCAAAAGAATTAAGGAAGAGAGCTAGTGAAGTGCTTTGTGTGGAGTGTAACATTATATGGTGTGGAGACGTGGACAATAAGACGGAATGAGGAAAAGCGACTGGAAGCTTTTGAGATGTGGATATGGAGTAGAATGGGACGTATAAAATGGACAGACAAAGTAAGAAATAAAGATGTGCTGGACAGAGTGGGTGAAAGAAGAATAATGCTGGAACTCATAAAGAAGAGGAAAAGAAATTGGATTGGCCACTGGCTAAGAAGAAACTGCCTGCTGAAGGATGCTCTAGAAGGAATGGTCAACGGAAAGAAAGTTAGAGGCAGAAAAAGGCATCAGATGATAGACAATATTAAAATAAATGGTTTGTATGCAGATACAAAACGAAAATCTGAGTTAAGGAAAGAGTGGAGAATGCTGAGTTTGCAGTGAAAGACCTACTCTTGAGCAGAACACTATGAATGAATCACTGCTATATCTATACTTCTTTCTTTTAATTCTCTTTCCAGTTTGGTTTCTTTATTATGTATTCCTCTAACATTCCATGTTGCTACTTTAATTTGGTCTTCAATTCCAAAATGTTTATCCTTATGCTTTGCGTTTGTCGTTATCGGTTGGACAGTCCGACTATATCTTTGGAGCTTGTAAGTATTTTGAAGTGTCCCCTGAGTAAGCTACTACATACTGCAGGGTTAGTCCTTTGGAGGGGCTGCCTCTTTAAAGCCTTTGGACTTGCTTCCTTGTGTTTTATCCCCACAAGGAGGGTTGCCTCTTCCACCTTCTGCAGTTGAGGACTTCACTCTTGTTTCCCCGAGCTGGGTCTCTTATTTTCATCCCCAGAGATTGGGGTTGCCACTTCTGCCATTTTTTGCCGTTCCGATATTTCTATCTCTGCCGTGTCTGACGTTGTGGTCTTCCGTGTTTGCAGCTTCCATGTGTGGTCATTGCTCCCACGTTGCAGATTATTCTTAGTTCCCTCTCCTCTTATCTAACCGCAAGCCAAGGCTTCCCGGTTATGATCATCTGGGTCATTGGTACTAAGCCTCCCTACCACGACAAGGTGATAATCCACAGGGAAGACCAAGGAAAAGATAGAAGAGCAGCAATTTGGAGCCGGAACAGGCTAATAAATAAGCCTAAACCAAGACAAAGAAGAAGAATTTCTCACTCTAATCATAACCATGCTTTCTCTACTCTAAAGTGTCAGTTTGTGTTGTCTTTAACTATTCATGTTGTCTTGGGGGTTGCCCATTTATGTATGTGACCCAGAATTCAAAATCCACTGGAAATAAATTGAACAAATTTTAGTCAATATTTAGGATAATAAATAGAACTCTTCAAAATAAAACTAAAAAAAGATATAAAATTTAAAGTTTTATAAGATAATGGCTGTCCCACTAGCTATCGGTGTTCGGAAGCAAATCTTGGATACTCTATGAAGTAGATAGAAGTCAGATTCAATCAACAGAAATTAAATTTTTCCATGGGATAAAAGGATGTATAAAGTTGGACTTGAAACAAAATGAAAATATATGAGAAGAATTAAATAATTATATGCAGCCTAAATGAGAAAATAGAAGAATACAAGGACAGTTGAGGAGCTCACAGTTCTACCATACTGAAGGGATGTTGGTCACACTGAACAGGCAAGGATGACCAAATTATTATACAATAATATTAATTATAAAAATCCAATACTATTTAAATAAGTAGTCAATATCTGTCAGTATGAAATAAATAAATATTTTATTTTAAAATGTTTAAACCGCTGTGGTCTCGAGGTAGCGTGCTGCCTTGTCACGCAGTGGGCCAGGATTCGATCTCTGATCGGGGCAGTTTTTCTGGGTGAGGGTTTTATTGGGGGTTTTTTCCTCATCTGTAAGACAAATGTCAGGAAACTTTAAGGCCCAAACGGTTCCCAAAATCATATGGCCATCATCATCATCATCCTTCACCAGTGTGGAAAGCAACGGGAAGCTACCACACCTACACAATTCCCTAGTAAAGCTGCAATCATAGCATGAAAATGCTATGATTACAGTGAAGGACCTGCCTTCGGGCAGAATTACTATGGATGAATTATACAAAATTGTAGATTATCAATTTTCATTTGTTTACAATGTGTATGTGTTTTACTTTAATGTCAAGGTATTTCATAAATCTTATCATGAAAAAATGTAATTATATAGTACATAGCTACAAAGGATCAAGTCTAGTCGATACCTATACATCTCCATGTGGGGACATGGATCCTCCTTAGCAGGAGTTCCTTAACCAAGCTCATTTATTTATGCTTATTTCCCTACAGATGTAAGAAAGTGACATGTCATTAGCACATTGTCTCAAAGAGACATCTAATAAGCAACTAAGATATTGCTTGGATGGGAAAAGTTGATTAAATTTTTATCTTCTTCTTCTTCGTCAGGCTCTACGACTTCCAGTGGAATGTCTTGGCCTTCTCAACTAGTTTACGCCATTTCTTCCTATCTTGTGCAGTAGATTTCAAATCAAAAATCCCCATCCTCTCTCAAATCTTCAATTACGTCCATCTTCCCATCTATCCTTAGGCCTTCCCCTTGGGTCTTGTTCCCTGTGGCTTCCAATTCAAAATATCATTCGGCAATCTTCCTTTTTTGGCATTCTTAGTGTATGTCCAAACCATTGTCACTCTTTTGGATTTGAATGAAACTAACTCATAACTTTTCTTTATTATTCCTTGAGCGCTCTATAATCGTCGTCATTGCCCTCTCAACCTCCAAGTTCCATTTTCCTTTACTGGACCTAGCACTCTTCTAAATATTTTCCTCTCAAACGTTATAGTCTTAATTTATCTGCTTCTTTTAGTACCCAGGTTTCAGCTCCATAACATATGATTGGTCTTATTATTGCTGTATATAATTTGAATTTAACATTTTTTGATATTAATTTGCTTTTGAATATATCGAAATTAGCAAAATATGCTTTATTCCCCTTGCGATATTATTGTTTTAATCTCTTCTTCAACAGTATTATTATCATTTAGTATTGTGCCTAGGTACTTAAAGGAGTTAATTTGATCAATACAGTCACTATTTATTAAATTTTGATCAGAGGTATTAATTTTTGGCTTGAGATTCTTTTACGAGCCCTTAAATTTGACTCAGGACTCATGGCTTAAACCCCTTCCTGGAGGAAGGTTTTTTTTTTTGTGTACCGAACCCTTTTTTGAAAACCTCTATCGGTTCATCTGTAACCATTGTTAAGGAAAGCAAAAATTCAGGTCTTAGGAAAACTATTTCTAGTTTCAATCCATTGTGGCCGCAATGGTAAAGAGTTCATGTCTTCTTAATGTAGAAGACATTCATTGTGTATTTGTGAATGATGATTCATTCCATTGAATGTGGGATCAAGAGATTAAGATAAAGGAAAGATTTATGCTTGGATGGAAATGTAGGATTTATAGATTTGGATAAGGCCTTCGATCGAGTAAACAGACAGAAATTATGGGAAATATTACAAATGAAGGATACCGCTGTGCCTTGTTGAAACAATAAAGAAATTATATGAAGACACAAATATAATTATAGATACCGGATTCAAAAGAACAGATACAATCAAACAAATACTGGATTACGACAAGGATGTAGTTTATCACCCACTTTGTTTAATATATATATAGACGATATTTTAAATAAATGGAAAGTTTTAGTGAATCCAGGAATAAAAATGGATAATAAAGTGTGCATAAATAAACTTCATTTGCTGACGATGTAATCATAATACAGAAAATGAAGACGACTTACAGAAATCAATGCTGCATTAAATGAAATATGTAAATTATATGATCTAAGATTTCTGTAAGGAAAATGAAGACTGTGGCTTTTAGAGGAAGAGATCCAGTGAGATCCAAAATTATTTTAGACAAATCAAAGTATAGAACTGGTGTCTAGTTTCAAATATTTGGGCTGTGATGTTGGCTACAATGTGGAAAGAGATATTGACTCCAAAATAAATAAATTTCAGACGGTGTGTGGAACAATACAGAGAACATTCAAAAAAAAATTAGAAAAGAAACCAAGATAAAAACGTATAATGTTATGGCGGTTCCTACAATATTGTATGGTTGTGAAACTTGGGCTCCAATGCAAAAACAGAAGGATAGAATACAGACGGCGGAGATGAGGTTCCTAAGACGAGTAAAAGGATGTACAAGACTTGATATAATAAGAAATGAGGATATAAGAGAAGAATTGAAAGTACAGCCTTTATTGGATAAGGTCATGAATTACAGACAGAAATGGATTGATCATATGGATGGAATGAGTAAGGAGATATATCCATTGTTAGCAAGAAATATCAAGCAAGAGGAAGACGTGATGTTGGAAGACCTATAAGACGTTGGGCTGATGCATTATGAAGTAAGAACGGGCAATTGCCTAATCCCTGGAGTGATGATGATGATGAAAATGTAGCCTGAATTAGCTCAGTGCTCAGAGCATCAGCACAGAAAACAGAAGGTTCGAGGTTTGATTCCCAGTTCAGGCAAAAATGTTTCTCTTTACCTTTGATTACAATAATTTGTGTTCGTTAATTTACTTATTTCTATCATAGTAACAGCTTTAGCTTCTCAATATTAATTTAATAAATAATGCTATAGCTGTGTGGAGTCCCTTCATGTCTTCTTCAGGTAGAAGCCATTCATTGTGTATTTGTGAATGATGATTCATTGTATTTGAATGTGGGACCAAGAGAGTAAGGTAAAGGGAGGATTTAAGCTTGGATGGGAATGTAGCCTGAATTAGCTCAGTGCTCAGAGCATCAGCACAGAAAACAGAAGGTTCGAGGTTTGATTCCCAGTTCAGGCAAAAATGTTTCTCTTTACCTTTGATTACAATAATTTGTGTTCGTTAATTTACTTATTTCTATCATAGTAACAGCTTTAGCTTCTCAATATTAATTTAATAAATAATGCTATAGCTGTGTGGAGTCCCTTCATGTCTTCTTCAGGTAGAAGCCATTCATTGTGTGTATTGTGAATGATGATTCATTGCATTTGAATTGATGTGGGACCAAGAGAGTAAGGTAAAGGGAGGATTTAAGCTTGGATGGGAATGTAGCCTGAATTAGCTCAGTGGTCAGAGCATCAGCACAGAAAACAGAAGGTTCGAGGTTCGATACCCAGTTCAGGCAAAAATGTTTCTCTTTACCTTTGATTACAATAATTTGTGTTCGTTAATTTACTTATTTCTATCATAGTAACAGCTTTAGTTTCTCTATATTAATTTAATTATTTTAGAGCATCACATAGTTAGGCTTAACCATAGAACGAATTGTAGCTACTTTATTTATCTGGATATTTTCAGACCTCATGGTCTTGTGGTCAGAGCTTCTAATTACAGTTCATGAGGTCTCGTCTTCAATTCCTACTCAGATCACAACATTTTTTTTTTAAAGGGAATTATTTTTTGTGGTCTCTCATGGTCTAGAAATTAGGTTAAGTTTAGGTTTAAGGATTCTTGTGATGTTTTGTTATCATTTATCACTCATATCATTGGGATAATGAAATTATGCCTTCCAGGTGCCCTACCTCAGAACTTACTTACTCACTGGCACTATCGAACCCGTAGGTTCATGGCCGCACGGACATAAGCTCTCCATACATCCCTATCCTGAGCTAATGCTTTCCAATCATTCCCTGTATAATCTACTTCCCTCAAATCATAGTTAATGTTATTCTCCCACCTCATTCTTGGTCTACCAAAGGGCGTTTTCCCTCTGGTTTTCCCACAAGAAGCTTCCATGCAAGCCTTTCATTCCTCATACGTGCAACATGTCCTGCCCATCGCAGTCTACGAGACTTAAATGTTCTTATTATATGTGGCTTCCTATAAAGACCATGTACTTCATTGTTATGTAGTGTTATCCATTCACCTGTCTGTTCATCTCTCTTTGGTCCAAACATTTTCCTAAGTACTTTATTCTCAAATACTTGTAATCTCCTTTTCTCCCTTAAAGTAAGAGTCCATGTTTCACATCCATATCCTGTAAAGCGACTATATCCAAGGGCGATTTATCTGATTCCCGCATTAATATCTGTAGTGCCCCACTATTGTCCTAACATTCCATGTTCCTAGGAACATGTCCCTGTGTTTGAGCCTTTGGCATGGGTTCCCTGAAGTAGTCCGCCCGGAGAACCGAATGGGGGACTATTTGACCTCTGGAAAATTTTACCCCAGTTGAACTCATGTCCGCATTTCTTGATGGTTGTATTTTTACGGTTGTGTGAAAGTTCGTCACTCTTTCGACCAAGGTACTTTTTTCGTCTGGTTTATCACCTTCGACCAGTCCGGCATGGGTAATGGTTACAATTCCACCAATGCCAGAAATTATTTTAAAAATACAATAGGAAGTAACATTGTACAAAGTTGAAAATAATTAAATGCCCCAATAATTTTTGCAATTATTGATATGGCAACATGAGAAAGATTTTAAAAAATATGAAGAAGTATAATATAATATCTACAGCATCTAAATTATATGAAAATATTTAAAAATATAATTAAATAATTACCCATAGTGAAAGATTCTCAGAAGAAGAGCAATGTGGATTTAGGACAGGTAGAAGTACAACAGATGCTATTTTCACATTGAAACAAATTTTGGGAGAGGAGATGAGAATTTAATCTGTCCACAATCAATTTTTGTTATTTGTAGACCTTGTTAAAGCTTATGACAATATAAATTGTAATTTATTATGTAAAATACTAGCAGATGAGGGAATTCCTAAGCAATTAATTTAAGCTATTCAAAGTCTTTATGTTAATTCAGAGATAAAAATTAAAATTTCAGAATCTGTAATAATTAATAAAGGAGTGAGTCAACAATGTGGATATCATTTGTCCTTTATAACATTATATTTATAAAATCACAAAAGATTATGAAGAACCAATTCAACATGGAAACAAAATTTCAAGAAACAGCACACTCCATATATTATTGCATGCAAATGATTTGGTTATTTTGTCACTTTGGAAGATTATTTACAATGGGGTACTTTACAACTAAACATCACAGCCAAAAATTATAATATGAAAATCTCTTTTAGCTTGACAAAACCTAATGGCAATGTGCAGAAAAAAATGAATGAGGGTTAAAATATAGTTAGATGGAAATATTATTGTTAAGTATCTGATTTTGATTAATAGTTCAAATTACAGATCCATCCATCCATAGTAATTCTGCCCGAGAGCAGGTCTTTCACTGCAATCATAGCATTTTCATGCTATGCTTTGCAGCTTTACTAGGAAATTATAGGGGTGGTAGCTTCCTGTTGCTTTCCACACCGGTGAAGGATGATAATGATAAGGGTGATGATGGCCGGATGATTTTCGGGTACCGTTGGGCCCTAAGCTTCCTGACATTTGTCTTACAGGTGAGGAAAAAACCCCAAAAAAAACCTCACCCAGGAGCCTGTCCCGATCGGGAATCGAACCCGGGCCCGCTGCATGACAAGGCAGCATGCTACCTCGAGACCACAGCGGTGGACAAATTACAGGTATATAATAAAAAAACAGAATAATTAAACAAACATTTGGGAAACAAATGTCCATATAAACAACCGTACAGTAATGAAAACCAGATTTTGAATTCTAGACATGATATCAAATTACAAGCTGAGATTCTAGCATTCTCTTTTAGGTTGAGTAAAAAAAAAAAAAATGTGGACATTTGTGAAAGACTAGAAGTTCAAAACATAGTGTGAGATTTATTTTTAACTTTTATAGGAATTAATTTATGGTAAAATTAAATGTTTCTTACCTCCCTAGGTCCTCTTTTCTTTCCACCTTAAATTTTAGAGTTCAGAATCATTTTTGGGATTCTATCATTGCTCACTCTTTCAATAATGAGGAGAGGTAAGAAACATATAATTTCACCATAGTATGAGATATGAATAAAAGAAAATGGAAGAATTTGATAACCTATCAATAGATAACTCATTTCAACTAATAGAAAAATTAAGGAACACACAAAACAGACAGATTAGTGTCGTTTGACGTAGTTTCATTGTTTCCCAGCATCCCTAGAGAAACCACTCTTGAAATTTTGGAAAAATGGTTAAATAAGAACAAATTAGAAAAAGCATGTATACAAGAATTTATAATTCTAACTAAATTGTGCATTGAACAAATGTTTTTTACATATAATGGAAAATTTTTCAAACAAAATTATGGGCTTTCTATGGGAAATCCTCTATCACCCTTTTTGGCCAATTTATTTATGGGAAGTTTTGAGCAGAAAATAACAAGTGGACATCCTTTGATTTTCAAATTTTGGAGTAGATACGTTGACGACGTAATTGCTATTGTGAATCACAAGCAAATAGAGGATGCTTTAAAGCTGTTGAACATTCAGAGTAGAACTATAAAATTTATCATGGAAACTGAAAATGAAAGACAAATCCCATTTTTTAGATCTCACTTTAAGAAGAAATGAAGAAAACAAGATAGAATTTGGAATTTATAGAAAGAACACACATATTGACAACTATATTAAAGCTTCAGGATTCAACCATTTTGCTCACAAAGAGGCAGTATTCAATAGTTTGACACATAGATTGGTAAATACACCTATGAACAAAGGAAACTATGAAAAAGAAAAAAGAACACATAATTAATGTTGCAATAGATAATGGTTATGAAGAAAATATGGTACACAAGAAAATAAATAAATTTAAAAGACAAAAATTAATAAATGAAAGCACACTTATAAAAGAAACAGAAAAAATAAAATTCAAGAAATTCACTTATCATCCATTGAAACACTATAAATTAAAAAAAAATTCAAAAAGGTTAATATAAGATTAGCACCAAAGAATGAATACAGCCTTAATAGGATAATTAAAACCAATAAAAATGAAAAAATTGAAAACGAAAACAAATCAGGAATTTATAAGATCAAATGCAGTGATTGTGACAAAATTTATATTCGAAAAACGAAAAGAAATTTGAAAACAAGGGTGAAAGAACATCTTAGAAACATCAAAAAATGGAGAAGTGGAAAAATCAGCAGTAGCTGCTCATGCTTGGTCAGAAAAACATTTAATTGAAACATAAGCCAGTCTAATTAAACAAATAGACAAACAAAAGGAACTCACGGTTTGGGAAAAGATCCACATTCAGAATAACAAAAGAAAACTTATGAACTTTGAAATTCCCACAAATTTTAACTTGATCCAGAGGTTCATAGGTCCACCAACAGAGGGAAGAAGAAGAGTTTCTTCCGATCGACATAACACCAGTCGCCAACAAAGTTCTGATGATGAGACAGTTATAGTCTCGAAATCGCGATCAACTTAGAAAATATATATGAGGAGAGGTAAGAAACATTTAATTTCACCATAAATTAAACCTCATAGTGATTAATTCCTATAAAAGTTAAATATCTAAACTTATAAAAAAATTGGTTAAATCACCTCCATAGAATGGATTCAAAATCATTTGTCAAAGAAGGCATTCCAGAATCAACCTAAATGACACACAGACAGAGGAAGACCTAAGGTACACTGGAAAAATTAAGAATATCTTGAGATATACGGACAGGCTCAACTGAGTATAAACCTCAAATGTCATGACGGTGATGAATTATATATTTTTTTATTATAGTGTCAAATCATCATTACCTGGCTCTACAGTCTAGAAAAATTAACATTGGGCTCTTGCACAACAGACTGCCACTAAGTTCTATTTCTGTACCTTCTCAGATCACTCATCCTCAAGCCTACATTTCCTAGGTACGAGTATTCTTTTCTTTCCACCTTAAATTTTGGAGTTCAGAATCATTTTTGGGATTCTATCATTGCTCAGTCTTTCAATAATCTTAACCATCTTATTCTTGTAGCTTTAATAAACCCTATAATATTCCCATCCCCAAATAATTCATCAATTTACTGATAGTATCAAATTTTTTTTTTGTCCCACACCATAGCCGAATAGTTAAGGCAAGATGCCTTGGTGCAATCTCCTAGAGGGAAGAAATTTTCTCTTGCAATTTTTCAGCCAGCATGGGACCAGTACCCACCCAGCATTATGAAGAGTGTGGGTAGCTACAGTAAGTAGTGGCTCCAGGTTGAGAGCTATAATAACTGAGGGACCCAATATGCTGACAACATGTCACATCTACACTGGCTCAATGATCATATACATCTGTGGTTAACACATGCAGATGTGATGCCAGCAGTCAGTTAGTAGGCTAGGGGCCTTCTTGGCCTGTCACCTCATGGAGATATATTTTATCAAATATGATCTTGAAGAAGATTTTCTGTCTCAAGACAACCCTTGAGGATGCCAGACGCAGTCCTCTGGCGAAACATCGGGGAACTACAAGCCTCCTCACGACCACGGCCTACAGCCCGAAAATCTTCTTCAAGATCATCATAGCAACTCCGGCCGTGAAAGTCTACGTGAATACATTTATCAAATATGTTTGTATAAATACTGAAAATCGCAATACAAGGCTAATAGAATATGATACTGCTGTAAGAAATTTTATAAATTGATTTAGTTTAGGTGCAATTTTCATCTTAAAAAAAAGGGAAAAAGCACTATAATAAGCCAAGAAAGGAGACAAAAATGTGTTTTTTCTTTTATACCACATAGCTTTTATTCATTAAAAAAATTGAGTGTATAGGAATAAAATTTGGGTAGGATTTTTTAAGTTTATTTCGTTATAATTTTTTATAAAAATATTGCCGGAATCATAGTTAATATTTTTTAGGGAAACTTATTAAAAAGCTATCGTTCTACAGATTATTTGTGGAAGCATCGTACCTATATAGGCGACCCCCCCCAAAAAAATATATTTCTAACTAAAGCACTACTCAGAATGAATGTTACTCATAATAAAAAATAGTGTTTCGATTATGGCAAAACTTTTACTTTTCTTAAATATTGTGAAATGACACAAAGAAGTAAAAATACGTTATACTATTTCTCTGAAGTTTTCCCCCCATTTCGAAAAAGGGGGGGGGAAAGAAAGAGTATATATACATCATATTAATACAGATTAAAATGTATGTTTTATCATATAAAATTTAATTAGATTATTTTGGCATTTCATAAAATCAAATATAAATAACTTATTTTGAATTATTATAAATACATTTATATAAAATCTTAATATGACCATAGAGTAATGATATTGTGGTTGACCTTGAAGAATCGTGACGTGATAGGTTGAAGGAAGCATAAGCGTTCATTTTGAGAACGTACTTTGAACTCTCAACGGTTGTGATCAATCGTTTAGAATCTAGAATTGTGGGAACATTTGTCTTTCGCCATATTGAATAGGTAGCAGATTTGGAATTGTTTGTGCGAAGAAGTTGAAAGTTATTTTTTACGCCTGAAAGGTAAGGTTTTAGTCAAATTATTGCACATTATCGAATAAGTTGAATTAAAATGTTAAATTGTAATATTAATTTATGTTTTAGTATTTTTAAATTAGAGAATTTGTTTCACGCAGCGTGTACTGAAGCTATCGTTCGATAATTTAATGAAGGCGCAATGCAGCTTAATGCTTTACTGCTTCGGCGCAAGTTGTTTTCTTGGCATTGGATTCTATTAAATAATTTATAACTACTATTTAAACTTGAGGATCCTTATAATTCATTATATGCTAAATGAGTAGGTAAAATTTTTATTCTAGTTGAAATGAGGGTTGTACAAAGAGTAGCGTGGCTTTTTCATGACGACATTAGGGTGTGGCGAATAATGAATAGAAATACAATTTTCTTGGCAATATAAAAAAAATTATGTTATTTGAGATTGCTAAGGCATGTATTTTGAATATTTTGAAATATTGTTATAATATAATTAAGGTAACAGCCGAGTAGTTCAAATTTTAAGTTTGTTAAAAACGTGGTTAACCGGCAATAGTGCGCCATTGTGCTTCCTTAATTGCGTACATGAAAAATGAGTTATAATCACAAAAATTATTAAATGCTCTTTGAATAAAGGATATTTTGGTAAAACTAGATGTTAACCATTATTTTTGTTGGAGATATTCAAATCTAATAAATATGTACAATTTCATGTTTGATATTAAATATATCGATAGATAAATTAACTTTAAAATACTTCGTTCTATGATTTATCCATATATTGTGATACTGATGCTCTACACATTTTTCGGTATTTACCATTATTTCGTGTTATTTTAAACGTTTTGCAACGATACTCCTTTATTTTTCGGCTAACATTCTAAAGTTCAAATCTAGTATGGCTGAGGTTCACTTTTTGTCTCGCATGTTTTTCCATATATCCTTAACGCTAGTGGTAGCACTATACACTTTTAAACACGTTTCATACTATTTTAAACAATTTTATAAACATTTCTAAAATATTTATATAATTACGCGAATATTGTGAATAGAATTCTATAGACGCGCAAATGCTTAATATAACATTCGCTAGATGGCTCTAAAATTGGTGTTTACCAACATTCGGAAATATTTCCTAACCATATTTCAAGAAATTAACTTCATTTTGTTAGATTCCGATGGGACAAGTTAGGTCTGATGTTTCCATTAAGCGCAGTGAGAATTTTTTCTAAGTTCCAGTAGACACCACGCGCATGCACCAACAGGTTATATTTTAAAATTATTTCCCTCTATTTACAATAAACTTTACATTTTTTCTAACGGTTACTTCAACATATTTTTCTATCATATTTAACTATATACGTAACATGAAGACGTGGCTGCCATATTGATTTTAACGAATATTCTATATAACATAGAGTATGTACATTAGAATTTCAAAATTTACTATATTTATTTTTGGGCATTGCGTTTTCTCACAAGTTAGAGTGCTTGGATGTGTTATACTATCCGTTGCAAAAATTTTTCAATTTTATTTCTTATGCCACTGATGCACTAAACACTTTTAAACACGTTTAAAACGTTTTGCAACACGTTTTAAACATCTTCCAATGTTGCAACGATCTTTCTTTATATTTATATATTTACGTAAAACATGATCGTCCTACATTGCTTACTTGCTACTTTCTATTTTCCCTCCTCTTCCTATGTTGTTCCAACGTTGCCACCATCAACAACCCAAAATACTCCAGATGTTGCCAACATCTTCCACATTCCCTGGATTTCACCTACGTTAGAGTAATTGATTGTGTTATAGTAATTGATTTAGTTTTGGTTAGCTTTTAGGTTCTTGCTTTCTAAATGTGATTTGATAGAAAATAAATTACCTCTTCATATGTTATTCTATGAAAAATTCATAATGTCGGACGCCACGTAAAATCATATTTCCACTAGTTCATTTTGTGTTAATTGTACATATTTAGACAAGTTCTGGGAATTTTGTGTCAATGTTGGTCATACTGATTTCACATAACATATACTGCCTGCTGCTGGAGGTTGCATTTATCTTTCTGGGATTACATTAAGCACTAGCGCATGCACACTGTGATTCTATAGAACTTAGAAGAATTTATTTGCGACGGTAAGTACACCTTATCCGAGTGCTTAAGTTCTGTTAGGTTAGCTTTTAGGTTGGTCTTTTACAGATTAGAGTACTAAATTGCATTAGGTTAGCTTTTAGGTTGGTCTTTTACAGATTAGAGTACTTAAATTGCATTAGGTTAGCTTTTAGGTTGGTCTTTTACAGATTAGAGGGATGTGGTCGGTTTATGTCTTTCACAATTCTACACTTTCATCACTCTTATGCCACTGATGCACTAAACACTTGTAAACACGTTTAGTACTGTTTTAAACATTTTCCAATGATCTTCAAGCTTTTTTTACAATATTTTTATATTTATATATTTACGTAAAACATGATCGTGGATAAATTACATGCTTCCTACTTTCCCATGTTGTTCCAACGTTGCCACCATTTGAAAATAAGGCTGTGCTTTCCTTCAGGTCGCAAAAATTTTTCAATTTAATATCTTATTCCACTGATGCACTAAACACTTTTAAACACGTTTAAAACATTTTGCAACACTTTTAAGCACATTTTAAACATCTTCCAATGTGCCAACGAGTTTTTTTTCATATTTTATATATTTGCGTAAAACGCGGTTGTGCTACATGCTTACTACCTATCTTTGTTATTTTCCCTCCACTTCCTATGTTGTTCACCAGCGTTGCCACCATCAACAACCCGAACTTGCTTTTTAAATGTGATTCCACGTTCCCTGGATTTCACCTACTTTAGAGTAATTGATTTGTGTTACAGTAATTGATTTAGGTTTGGTTAGCTTTTAGGTTCCTTGCTTTTTAAAAGTGATTTGATACGTAAAATAAATTATACATTTTTAGACAAGTTCTGGGAATTTTGTGTCAATGTCGGTCATACTGATTTCACATATATATACTGCCAACTGCTGGAGGTTGCATTTATCTACCAGGGATAATTGGAGCACTAGCGCATGCGCACTGCGATTCTATAGAACTTAGAAAAATTTTCGTCCGACCCGAAGGAAAGCATATCTGAAAATAATTCCAAACCATATTTAGTGTTAGTGTACGTAAAATTAGTTTGTAGTTCATTAAATAGTATGCATGTAAATTGCTTTGTTACGTTAGGAAATGGGAAGTTGGTTTACGTCCATTTTTTTAAGCATTTGTGAATACATGTAACTGTTTTCTTTAGTTAGAAAATGACAAGTTAGTTAACGTCCATTTTTTTTTTGCATTTGGAAATTTATTCCCAAAGTTGGTAATGCCGACTGCAGAGCCATCTACCGGAGGCTACATTAACCATTACGGCAATTCCTGCAACTCGCGCATGCGCACTGCGATTCTGTGGAACTTAGAAAAGTTCGTCTGAGACATAATAACCGACTTTTTTTGATTAGAGTACTTAAGTTGCATTAGGTTAACTTTTAGGTTGGTCTTTTACAGATTATAGTACTTAATTCTTTTACTGATTAGAGTACTTAAGTTGCATTAGGTTAGCTTTTAGGTTGATCTTTTACAGATTATAGTACTTAAAATTGCATTAGGTTAGCTTTTAGGTTGATCTTTTACAGATTATAGTACTTAAATTGCATTAGGTTAGCTTTTAGGTTGGTCTTTTACTGATTAGAGTACTTAAGTTGCATTAGGTTAGCTTTAGGTTGATCTTTTACAGATTAGAGTACTGAAATTGCATTAGGTTAGCTTTTGGGTTTGTTGAATAGCATGTATAATGTTGGCTGCATCACTCTATTCCATAGAGTAAACCGCTTCGTGTTTGTTGATGCATGCGTGTGGTGTCTGCCTGGAAAAAATTCTCACTGTGCAAACTCACTCAATGCGAACATGCCCATGTTTCCATTAAGCGCAGCGAGAAATTTTTCAAAGTTTGTGGAAGACACCACCTGCATGCGCCGACAGGGTTTTATTTTCAAATTATTTCCCACCATTTACAACAAATTTTACATTTTTTCTATTATTTGAACATATTTTCCTATGATATTCAACTATATACATAACTTGAAGACGTGGCAGCCATATTGATTTTAAAGAATATTCTATACAAAGGAGTGCAGCCAACATAGGTTATGTACGTCAGAATTTGAGAACTTGCTATTTATTTTTGGGCATTGCATTGTTTCACAGGTTAGAGTGCTTAAATTGCATTAGGTTAGCTTTTAGGTTTTTTAAATAGTATGTATAATGTTGGCTTCATCGCGATATTCCATAGAGTAAACCGCTTTGTGTTTGTTGGCGCATGCGTTTGGTGTATGCCTGGGACTTTGAAAAAATTTCACCGTGCTTAATAGAAAGATTATCCCAAACATCCAAATATTTGGAAAAACTGCACTTAAACTAGTGTGAAATATTTTAAAAGTCCTACTTAAACTAGCGTGAAATATTTTCAAACAGTGCGCATGCACCAGAGTTTTATACAGCCAGCAATAACCCACAATCGAACTACTTATCGATTATCATCCTCGATTACTATCTCGCTATGAAATTTAAATGACCAATATTTGCAATATATCCCCAAATCTTTGTTTAAAAATATATTACTAACTTAAAATTGCCAAACTTTATTAAATTGGGTGTACACTTATCACTTCCTAATACTGACCCAATCAGCGATAACCCAAAAAAGTGATAGAAAAATCATAGACTAAGTAATATACTCTGTGGAGAAAATAGCAGTTAGGATCACAATATTGTCTAACAGTGTCATAATATTGTGATTTGCATATTTAAATAAATACCTCAAAATTTCTAATAATGTTATAAAAAATTGTTTGAAAAAGTTTTAAAATATTATATAATGTTAGTAAATACAGAAGTGCTATAGTTTACAACAAAACTGAAAAATCAAGCGCTAGTAGAAGTGCAATTGAGCCCAAATATTTATGTAATTATACAAATGGGAATGAAACTACTGAATTGCAGTGCGCATGCGCACAATTGCTTAATGTGACACAATTGCTTAATGTGACTTCTGTTAGATGGCAGTTTGCAGTGTGCTCTTGTGATTGCTGTTATGGTTAAATAGCTTGTGGTAGATGGCTCTGAAGTCTGCATTACCATCTTTTGGAATAAATTACCAAATGCTAAAAAAATGAATGTAAACTAACTTCCCATTTCCTAAATTAGCAAAATAAATTACATGCATATTATTTAATAAATATAAACTAATTTTTATGTACACTAACTTGTCCCGTCAGAATCTAACAAACTGAAGATAGTTTCTTGAAATATAGTTTGGAAATATTTGTGAATGTTGGTGACACTGATTTGAGAGCCATCTAGCGGATGTTACATTAAGCATTTGAGCATCTGTAAAATTTGATTCACAATATTTGCGTAATTATATATTTTCAGTATCTAAAAATCGTAAAAAAGTTTATAAAAATAGTTCCAAAGTGGTTTAAAATTGTACAGAAACTTGTTTAAAATGTATAGTGCAACAGTAGTGTAAGGATGTTGTATGGAAAATCGTGAGAGACAGTGAACCTCAGCCCAAGGTTTTATTTTCAAATTATTCCCAAATATTTACAATAAATTTTCCATTTTTCCATTATTTCAATATATTTTTCTATATCATAAGTTTCCATTCAACACAGTGAGGAATTTTTCTAAGTCCCAGGCAGACACCACACGCATGCACCAACAAACTAATGCTAAAAAAATGAATGTAAACTAACTTCCCATTTCCTAAATAGCAAAATAAATTACATGCATATTATTTAATAAATTATAAACTAATTTTATGTACACTAACTTGTCCCGTCAGAATCTAACAAACTGAAGATAGTTTCTTGAAATATAAAGTTATGTAGATAGAAAATAACACTATGAGGTTCTTTAATATTGTTATTTTTAATTATTTCACTCACCTCATACTTCATGAAGTATGAGGTGAGTGAAATAATTAAAAATAAACAATATTCTTGAAATATAGTTTGGAAATATTGTGAATGTTGGTGACACTGATTTGAGAGCCATTTAGCGGATGTTACATTAAGCATTTGAGCATCTGTAAAATTTGATTCACAATATTTGCGTAATTATATATTTTCAGTATCTAAAAATCGTAAAAAATTTAATAAAAATAGTTCCCAAGTGGGTTATAAAATTGTACAAAAACTTGTTTAAATGTATAGTGCAACAGTAGTGTAAGGATGTTGTATGGAAAATCGTGAGAGACAGTGAACCTCAGCCCAAGGTTTTATTTTCAAATTATTCCCAAATATTTACAATAAATTTTCCATTTTTTCCATTATTTCAATATATTTTTCTATATTCATAAGTTTCCATTCAACACAGTGAGGAATTTTTCTAAGTCCCAGGCAGACACCAACACGCATGCACCAACAAACTCGAAGGAGTTTAAACTATGGAATCATGCGATGCTGCCAACATATACATGATATTTAACGAACCTAAAAGCTAACCTTATGCAATTTAAGCACTTTAACCTGTGAAAGAATGCACTGTTTGCACTGGAACATGTGTTGTGAATATTCGTTAAAATCAATGTGGCTGCCACATCTTTATGTTAAGTATGTAGTTAAATATCGTAGAAAAAATGTAAAGTTTATTGTAAATGGTGGTAAATAATTTGAAAATAAAAACCCTCTTGACTCGTGCTCGTGGTGTCTGCCTGGGACTTTATCACTTCGCTTAATGCAAACTTCGGCCATATTTAACTACATGAGTAACATGACATGGCAGCCATATTGATTTTAACATGTTCCAGTGCAGCCAATGTAAGAGTGTGTACGAAAAAAGCCAGTTATATGTCTCAGACAAATTTTTTAAGTTCCACAGAATCGCAGTGCACATGCGCGAGTTGCGGGAATTGCCATGATGGTTAATATAGCCTCCGGTAGATGGCTCTGCAGTTGGCGTTACCAACTTTGGGAATAAATTTCTAAATGCAAAAAAATGGTTGTTAACTAACTTGCCATTTTCTAACTAAAGAAAACAATTTACATGCATATTATTTATTCTCAAAAGCTTAAAAAAATGGACGTAAACCAACTTCCTATTTCCTAACGCAACAAAGCAATTTACATGCATACTATTTAATTAACTATAAACTAATTATACGTACACTAACACTAAATATGGTTTGAAATTATTTTCAAATGATGGCAACGTTGGAACAACATAGGAAAGTAGCAAGCAAGTAATTTATCCACGATCATGTTTTACATAAATATATAAATATAAAATATTGTAAAGAAAGCTTGATCATTGGAAAATGTTTAAAACAATACAAAAGTGTTTACAAGTGTTTAGTGCATCAGTGGCATAAGAGTGTAAGTGTAGAATTGTGAGAGACATAAAACCTATCACATCCGTATGTACTTTAGAATATCAGAACTTACTATTTATTTTTGGGTGTTGCATTCTTTCACAAGTTAGGGGGCCTAAATTGCATTAGGTTAGCTTTTAGGTTGGTCTTTCACGGCTTAGAGTAATTAAGTTGCAGTAGATTAGCTTTTAGGTTTCTTGAATATCGTTCAATTTCTCACTACATTTGATGGAAACTATCCGTAACTTTTGTTAACCCACTGCATGCCACTCTCTTGTATTAGGGCCAGTTTCACCAAGAGAGGTAACTGTATTACGCCAGTTTAAGCTATGCATTATACATAGGAAAAACTGGCTTAATACAGTTACCTCTGTTGGTGAAACTGACCCTTAGACTTTTAATTGCCTCTGCCGATGTGATCGGTTTTCCAAATAGTTTAAATGTATTGTCTGGAAGGTAATGGACAGGAGCATCGGAGTCGATCTAATCAGCTCGTGACACCTAAAGGATTAAATTAGGAAGAGGGAAGTTGGTGCATGTGCATTTATTATGAACGTTTGGGAATTTGCAAAATTTGGTAACCTTGATTTCACTGCCATCTTATGGAAGCTACGTTAAGCATTTGAGCATCTCGCACATGCATATGATTCTGTAGAACTAAGAAAATTTCACCAGCGATAAATATTAGACTATTTCCCATTCTTATGCAACTGTTGCACTACATACTTTAGCATTTGTAATAACTAGGGCAAGGCATTTAATGACCTATAAATTAGTAAAATGCAATATAAAAAATGCATTTATGACCTAAAAAATGCAAAAAATTACGAATAAAAGTTACGAATTACCAATAAAAATATATATTAGATTAAGTACTCACTTGATTACTGAATTACATAAAATTTAATTTAACATCAAAATATTAAAAGAAAAGTATTTAAAAAATACATATTACAGTCCATTTTATTGCAGAAAATCCATTTCAATTATACAGTGCACTTTTACAGCAATTTTGAATTGCAGTTAACAATCAGAATAAGCTCTAAGAAATTGAATAAAATTCCTAGAAGTGGCAAGTTCATTCTGTACATACCTTGAAAAATAGGGGTAGTAGTTAGCAAAACAACTACTTAATTCCAAGAAATTGTATTGACAAGGAAAAATACTGAATTATAATAAAAAAACCTCCTGGTGCGACAGGCCTACAAGGCCCTTAGCCTTCCAGCCGGCTGCTGGCCTCACATCCACATGTGTCAATCACAGAGGTAGATGATAATCAGCCAGTGTAGGGGTGACATGTGGGTCAGCATGTCGAGTCCCCCAGCCGTTATAGCTGGTTTTCTCAACCTGGAGCCGCTACTTTGTAGCTACCCAAATGCATCACGATGCTGGGTGGGGCACCGGTCCCATACTGGCCGAAATACCATGAGAAAATGTCTTCCCCCACGGAGACTTGAACCAGCGCGAGTCCCGTAGCTCTGCGCCAAGGCTTCCTGCCTTAACCACTCGGCTACGGCGCGGGACACTGAATTATAATAAAAATCTTAAATCAAATACAAATGATGTCACAGCCTCCTGGAAAAGTGTAAAAATGACCTAAAAATTGCCAAAAAAATGACATTCCTAGAAAAGTTGGAAAATGCAAAAAAATGCCCTAATGAATTGCTTTTATTTAATCCATTTTTTAATGCTGTACATTTTCATATATGCAGGCAATGTTTCAGCCTTCATAAGGAAAAAGATGCCCTAGTAATAAAATTTCATACTATTTTAATGTAATTTTACTATAAACACAAAAACTGAAAGAGACATACATATGAAACTGTCGAAATTTCAAATGATATGTGGAACTATACATAAAACATTAAAGATAAAACAAGAAGAGATACTAGATTGAAGTTTTATAAAACATTGGCAGTTCCTGCATTACTTTATGGGAGCGAAACTTGGGTAATGTCCAAAAAATTGCAAAGTAGAATACAAAGCGCAGAAATTAACTTCCTTAGAAGAAGAAAAGGCTGCACAAGATTGGATCAGATAAGAATGAAGATATAAGAACAGTTAAATATATATCCATTGGATGAGAAAATCAGAGAATATAGAGAGAAATGGTTTACACATGTGGAAAGAATGAATGTAACAAGATTACCAAGAGCAGCAATCAACTACAAGCCAAGAGGTTCAAGGAATGTAGGAAGGCCAGTGAAAAGATGGACAGAACAACTGTGAGACGGAACAGGCAATTTACCTAGCCCGTGAAGTGAAGAGGAAGAATACTTTTAAATATTTTGCAATGATTATATTGAAGAGAAAAATTATATGTTCCTAGCAGGGTTTGAACCCAGGATCTTTGGCCTTTGTAGGCCTATGCTCTACTGCTGAATTATCTGGGCACTCCAATCTAAATGCAGATTTTTCTCTTATACATTGTTAATTCCTGCTCACCATATACGAGGCTTTGCTCTGTCATGCAAATGGTGGCTTTTTTAAAGATGATATTGGACGATGGACTTGAGATAGGAACAGGTCGCATTGACCTAATCCTGGAAAGGAAGAAGATATTTATTGAGAATTTAAACACTACTTATATAAGTCTCAGGCAGACACCACGCACATTCGCCAACAGCATTTTATTTTCAAATTATTTCCCACCATTTACAATAAATTTTACATTTTTTTAACAATTATATCAATATATTTTTCTGTGATATTTAACTACATATGTAACATGAAGATGTGGCAGCCATATTGATTTTAACAAATATTCTATGCAACAATAATATATGTTGCAGTGCAGCAAACAAGAGTAGACCTATAGTTGAATGCAGGCTTTCACGGCCGGTAATCATGATGTTGAGTGATTCCGGGTTCTGTGGCCGTGGTCCATAGTTGGTGTTGATACCAGACGTTTCGCCCTCAACTGCGGAGGGCATCTTCAGTGGCGAGTGCTTCTAGGCGTGTTTCCTGGTCGGAAGCTCTACTTAGAGTGAAACGCTGCGGGTGTTGTATTGATACTAGTGGTGGGAGCAGGGTGAGCGGGCGTGGCTCTTGCTGATTGGCTAATGGTCGTCTCCTTGTTGTCCCTAGTGTTGATGCATTTATTTTCTAGTGTACGGTACCAGGCCTTAGACAGTTTAATACCTTCCTCTTTTCTGTTAATATTTTCCTTATGCTTGTGTATTTCTATAGCCTCTCGATATAATCTAGGGAAATAATAGGAAGTTGTGGCTAAAACTTGTGTATCATCGAATAGAATCTGGTGTCCATTCATAATGGCATGTTCTGCTACAGCCGATTTATCCATTTCTCCTTGTCTGCAGACAAGGAGAAATGGATAAATCGGCTGTAGCAGAACATGCCATTATGAATGGACACCAGATTCTATTCGATGATACACAAGTTTTAGCCACAACTTCCTATTATTTCCCTAGATTATATCGAGAGGCTATAGAAATACACAAGCATAAGGAAAATATTAACAGAAAAGAGGAAGGTATTAAACTGTCTAAGGCCTGGTACCGTACACTAGAAAATAAATGCATCAACACTAGGGACAACAAGGAGACGACCATTAGCCAATCAGCAAGAGCCACGCCCGCTCACCCTGCTCCCACCACTAGTATCAATACAACACCCGCAGCGTTCACTCTAAGTAGAGCTTCCGACCAGGAAAACACGCCTAGAAGCACTCGCCACTGAAGATGCCCTCCGCAGTTGAGGGCGAAACGTCTGGTATCAACACCAACTATGGACCACGGCCACAGAACCCGGAATCACTCAACATCAAGAGTAGACCTATGTACTTGAGAATTTCAGAACTTACTATTTATTTTTGGGCATTGCATTCTTTCCCAGGTTAGAGTGCTTTAGATTAACTTTTAGGTTGGTCTTTCACAGATTAAGAGTACTTAAATTGCGTTGGATTAGTTTTTAGGTTGGTCTTTCACGGATTAGAGTACTTAAATTGAATTAGTTTAGCTTTTAGGTTCGTTAAAATCGTGTATGTTGGCTGCATCGCATGATTCCATAGTGTAAACCGCTTTGTATTTTGGCACATGCGTGTGGTGTCTGCCTGGGGTTTCAAAAAATTCTCATTGCATTCAGTGGAAACTTATTCCAGGGCTTCTTTTGATGTTTTTATTAATTTCAGACTTCTCATTGGAGGACAAATTATATGCCCACACCGGGGTTTGAACCCAGGACCTTTGGCTTTCTAGGCCAATGCTCTACTACTAAGCAATCTTGACACTCAAATCTAAATGCAAATTTGTCTCTTATACACTGTTAATTCCCAATAATATATATATATATATATATATATATATATATATATATATATGTTGCAGATTTTTGCGGATATAAGTATGAATAAGAAAGTTTTCTTGGGGTTTCCATGTCTTGGATTCAAGTTCGGCCACTGACTCCGATGTTTCGGCATTATCAGTCCTGATAATGGCATGTGGGATCATGCCGAAACGTCGGGAGTCAGTGGCCAAGGGCCGAACTTGAATCCAAGACGCGGAAACCCAAGAAAACTTTCTTATTCATATATATATATATATATATATGATTAAGAAAGTTTTCTTGGGATTTCTGTGTCATGGATTCAGTTCAAGGTCAGCCTCTGGCCACTGATTCTGACATTTCAGCATGATCCCACATGCCATTATCAAGGAATGATAGGTTCAAGTCACAGGTTTAGATCTTACATAATCAAACACATTAAGTTTTCACTGGTCCATTTCCGATGCTGTACACCCATCCAAGTCTTATATTAGTTAAAACACCTTCAGTTTTCACTCTGCTCCGTTTCCGAAGCCATCTTGAAAATCTAATGTGGAATTCGCTTCTTAATTCACAGCTTTGGGGATCCGATTTGAACTCATTCTTTCAAGATGGTGTTTCCAATATTGTTGGTATTGTTTAATATATTCCAAAATTGGCGTAGTCTTCAATTCTTTTAAGATATCGGTGTTCTTTTCCTATCCCATCTGGTGTAACCCGCTGTTCTGCGCATGAATTTCATTTCACAAGCCGTTATTCTGCTTTATGTTGTCTTTTTAGTGTCCATGCTTCACTACCATAGGTCAACACTGGTCTAGCCAAAGTGTTATATAAAACGTAATCTGGTGTTTTTTGTACAAGGAATGGTTTCATAACTTGATTAATAATTCCTAAACTTTTATTATAACTAGTATTTTTTTCAGGGATATCTTTTTCATCCCAGATAGAGAGAAATATCCAAGGTATTTAAATTGATTAGATCTCTCTAAAATTTTATTCTGAAGACGGATTTTACTTTGTATGGGGTCCTTCCCATGAAATGCCATAATTTTAGTTTTGTTAATTGATATTTGGGGCACGCCGTAGCGTAGTGGTTAAGGCACTGTGCTACAAGCCGGAAGGTCGAGGGTTCGAGTCCTGGTGGGGTCAGGATTTTTGAACTGACCCAAACCTTCTGGCGGCACTATGGCCCTGGGGTCGACTCAGCCTCTAACTGAAATGAGTACCAGACATTTGTTCGGGTAAAGGTAGCCATCACGCAGGGCTGACAACCCGGCTGACATCAAGTGCCGATTGTCAAGAAAAAGTGGGAGCCTTTACCTCCTACTACCCCAAGGGCCTCCTGAGGCCTGTAGTGGGATCACTTTACCTTTACTTTTTTTAATTGATATTTCCATATTAAATTTGACACCTATTTTTTGTAAATTATAAATTGATCGTTGCAAATCATTTTCGGAAAGTGCCAGAAGAGCTAAATCGTCTGCAAAAAGAATAGCATCGAGTTTGAGGTTCCTATTGATGGGTATATATCCTCGTGTTTTCCTCCATTTGTTTATTAATTATTCATATATATTTGATTCTTCTTTTCCAAAAGTACAGAAGATACCTCTTCCAAGCTAAGTTCCAGCTGTAATGTAAACAAACAAGATTTATGACTGCATTCTTATTAGTCGAATGATTTAAGCACATAAGGAAATGTCTGCTCTCTAACTCTTGAAATAAAGGAAATAAAAATAACAAAAATATTTTTATTTAGACCATGTCTATATAAGTTATGGGGGCACGCCGTAGCATAGTGGTTAAATCACTGAGCTACAAGCCGGAGGTTTGAGGGTGCAAGTCCCGTTGGGGTCAGAATTTTTAAAACTGACCCAAATCCTCTGGCAGCACTATGGCCCTGGGGTCGACTCAGCCTCTAACAGAAATGAGTAACAGACACTTGTTCTGGGGTAAAGGCGGCCGTCACGCAGGGCTGACAACCCGACTAGAAAAAGTGAGAGCCTTAACCTACTACAATCCCAAGGCCCTCCGGGCCTGTTGTGGGATCACTTTACTTTTACTTACTATATAAGTTATATGGGAGAATCTTTAAATATGTAATTACAATTTTAATACATTGAACAAGCATTGTATACAACTAAACCATTGTAATCAATGGTAAAGAGAAAAAAAAATTGCCTGAACCAGGAATTGAACCCTGAACCTTCAGCTTTCCATGCTTACGCTCTGACCACTGAGCTAATTCAGGCTACATTTCCATATAGCCTAATGCTTAACAGAAACAAGGTGCATGAGGAGCCAGTGTATCATCTCATCAAGTCAAATGTGATCTAACTCAATGTCTGATACATGCTATTGTTTGTATGTAGTACCCGATTTAAAAATAATAATCAAACTATTTTTTTTGGATAATACAAGAATAGATGGCACCAGTAATTAATAACTTCCATTTCTTAATTATTTATGACATTATATATGGTTGTACCTAATCAGAAGTTTATGCTTTTTGCATTATGTTAATAGGTATCCCTTATTAGCAATTTTATTAGGTCTTGAGCAGAATTTATGACTAATGTAGCATAGTTTTTTCTATACTGTTTGAAAGCATTCAAAATAATTTGTTTTTCTCCACTTTTCAAAGGTTTTCCTTTTTGATGCTTCAAAAATTGTATAGGAAAAGTGGCCATTTGAAACAATTGAAAATCTATAATATTCTGCATTGCGCATGTGTAAGAAATAAATGTTTATTATATTTAATCTATTAAAATTGTAATTATATATTTTGAAATTCTCTCATGTAACTTACATAGTTACGTGCTAGATATATTTTGTATATTTAAGCCCTGGGTCCCAAGTCTGAAAATTTTCATGCTAGTAAAAGATTAAGCTTAAATAAAGAGGCCTCTAATTAAAATTTACTGACCTCAACATCCTAATAATACCTTAGTTGCCTTTTAGTTGTCTCATTGGGTCGGTGTGTTGACCACATGCCATCCATGACATCTCTGAGCAAATAAGGTAACTAAAAATTAACTTGGTCTAGTAACTCTTTACAAAGGAGAGGCTATGGCAAGGCAATGCCATTATAGATAGGTAGATAGTATTATTTTATTCAAGTGTTAGAAAACTAACCACATTTTCTTACACACTTAAAGGTAAAGTTATTCGAACAATGAAAATGCACTCCGTACATGTGGTTTGTTTACATTACAACTGGAGAGGTATAGTGATGACTTAATTTGATTATATTTGAAAAGAAAAATATATGCCTAGACCGGGGTATGAACCCAGGATTTTGACTCTCTATGTCAATGCTCTTCCATCTGAGCTACCTAGGCCTCCAATCTAAACGTGCATTTTTCTCTTACACATAGTTAATTCCCTAACCCCAATGCTACGAGCCATTGCTATGATTTTTGCAAATGGCGGCTTTTTTTATTAAGAAGACTTTTTATTGGGAATTTGAACATTACTTATAAAGCCAGTAGTGCTTCTTTCAATGTTAATATTATTCGTTTTTAAACATCTTAATGATGGACATATTATATTTGAAAAGAAAAATTTACGCCTAGACAGGGGTTTGATGACTGGTTTGCAGTGTAAATAATATTGATATTCTTTATTTAGAACATTTATTAGACAGATTGTCATTTTTTGCCAAAAAAAATAGTTATGTTTCATTATATTAAATTTTTATTTTTGTTTCAGGTTGTGTAGTGTGAAAATACAACTTTTTAATTTGGTAAGTACAATTCAAAATAAACTACTTATGAGCCTTTCTGATTTTGCATGCAATTTCAGGTACTTAACTCTATTTTTGTATAAATGGATGGCACTATGCATCAACCAGCTAAGCTCCATATAAAAATATTTTGGTGTCATCTGTTGCATTGACTCATGAAGTATGTGTATGCACTTTTAGCACCAAATCGTTAATTATAGCCTTATTATTAAAGAAAAAATATAAACGCCATCAGTCCTGTCAGAAATCTGTTTTTTTGCAACAAATGGCTATCAAATGAGATCTTCATAAACACTAATCTAAATTGTGAATCATGCAGCTTAGCACCAAATGTTCCCGCTCTTACATTGTTATGCATAATTGAGTATTGTTGGTTTCTTGCCACAATAACTAGTGAAGATTAAGTCAGTGTAATTTTTTTGTGTTATGACATCCAGAACTCAGAAAGTTTAGATATATTTTTAAGAACTGCCCTGAAAGTGGAAATGCACTTTTTTATCTGACTGCAGGTATTTATTATGTGTATATAAATTTCCGTACATGAAGTTCATATACTCCACAAAGATAAAAAAAAATAGTCAGGTGCTTGTCAATTCCGAGGTCATTGTAATAGGCAGCGGAGTAAGGAGATCCACCCATCAGTTTGTAAAATTCATTCTCTCTCTTTTTTGTGAAATGAAAAGTGTATATTTTTTAAAAAATTTGTTCTATAATTTTAATCATCATCAGCATCAAGGATTAGACCTGCTGGTCTGTTCCGATCTCATGTTAGAATTGGTATATCTTTTACTGGATCTTCCAACATTTCTTCGTGCTAGTGGTTTGTAATAAAGAATCTGTTTCAGAATTCTATTGTTATCCATTCTATTGATGTCCATCCATTCATCTCTGTATTCTGTAATCATCTCTGTATTCTGTAATTCTCTCTAATAGTTCGAATATATTCACTTCTCTTCGTATATCCTCACTATCCTATAGAATTTTAATATATAAGTAAATTTCCGATGTGAATATTTCATATTAAAAATATGAGGGAATATTTGTTCCAATTATTTTAATATTGTTTAAAGCACATTATTAGTCATGTATATCCTTTAAAAGTATTATCATCATCATCATCATAGTACATTCACGAATTTAGGCCATTTGTTGACCTGTTTCGGCCTCAAGAGAAACACCATCCAGAAGTCTTTTGAGTGGACGTCCTGGTATTCGTGTTGAGACTTGAAAGTAGTTTTGAAGTTCCTTAGGACAGGTTACTGGCCCGACGCTAAGTAGTCCAGTGGTAGGGCTGCTACCTTTTAGTCTCTGGACAGACATTAGGATACCGCATTTACTCAGTACCTGATGGAACGGTTATACCGCCGTGACTCGGTCCTCAGAGCCTCGTTTGTGAAAACAGGTTGTACCACGAGAAGGTGAGGATGAGAATTGGGTAGGAGAGGTTATACACACATCACTACCCCTTACAACCCTTAAAAAGTATTATAGTTATAAAAATGTAGTGTGCAAGTTGACGGATGTTATCAATATTTTTTACTCTTAAGGAATAAAAAAAATGATTTCACAAAATTGTTACAGCATGCCTGCTTTTTTTTATGTGCATGAAAAAATTGTATTTATTTAGAAAACATTTATTTAACACATTTCATAATGTAATATGTTTGAAATATTACAAGAAATGTAATATATAAACATATCAATAGGTGTATTGTGCAAACTATCACTACCAATATTATGATATAATATTTTACATGAACAGTTTATAACGCATTACCTTGATGCTTGGCTCATTGATACATAATAAAATATCCCCTACTAATATGCATCAACAATGTAAATGCCGTATTGTGGTGCTTAACTGTTTGATGCAGAACAATTTACATTCTTATTACGTGTAAGTGCAGTATTGGAATATTGACTTAAAATATTTTTTTTCATAAATTAGTCATTTTTTAACATCTTACCTCATAAATGACTCATTAATTTACGAATTAAGAACCTCATCCATCCATCCATAGTAATTCTGCCTGAAGGCAGGTCCTTCACTGCATCATAGCATTTTCATGCTATGCTTGCAGCTTTACTAGGGAATTATACGTGTGGTAGCTTCCTGTTGATTTCCACACCTGTGAAGGATGATGATGATGGCCATATGATTTCGGTGACCGTTTGGGCCTTAAATTTTTCCTGACATTTGTCTTACAGGTGAGGAAAAAAACCCGATAAAATCCTCACCCAGAAAAACTGTCCCGACCAGGGATCGAACCCAGGCCTGCTGCGTGACAAGGCAACATGTTACCCTGAGACCACAGTGGTGGACTGACTTCCTACTAGAAATAATTAATTTTGATTCAATCTATGACTTTGTCGAATGTGGGGGGAGGGGACAAAACTATAGTTACAATTTCAGTATTTGTTACTGAGTGTGTGTAAGTTTTGTTAAACAAGTGTTTATAGGATATGCAGATGGTGATAATTAGAGCCTGGATTTGTATGCAAAATAAAGTACTACAGTAAATATGCATGAAAAATGTAGAAAATGTGCACCCTAAATATGCAAAAACAGATTGTAATAAAATCAAATAAATTATTTGCATTGTGGGTAATCTTTAGTGTTAAAGTAGATAAGGAAGGTTTTCTTGTGTGAAACTCCATCCATCCGTCAGTGAAGAAGGGTTTTATACAATGAAAATGTCCTTTCTACATTACATGATGTCACAGGTGCATGTGAAAAACACCACCACAGTAGTGAATTCCTCTTTGGTTACAGTTTTTTCACTATCAAACAGAGATCATTTTGCTAATTTGGCAATTCTATTGTAGCCAGGATTTTTATTTAATAATTCACTAAGCTTATCAAATGCGATTTTAGCAGCACCGTAAATATATTTTTCATACCATATGCATATATCGATATCACTCTCACGATATTACATAGAGAAAACATACCAATGAGGATAAATATACTGGAGGAAATTACAATTTTAAGAGAAATCGATAACAACCTGATTTTGAATGAGAATGTACCCAGTTCACACAATCCTCTGTACAAAATAATCACAACTAAGTCAGTGCTTCAACGAGGATCAACGAATACAAACTTACTTAGTTCTGCTGATGATGGGACTAGTCCTGAAAGACATAGAGAGTGTTAAGACATTGGACCTATAAGGTGACTTTTATGGTTTTATTTAAAAATGTTAATATTGTGACTTAATACCTCAATGGAATCTTACCATGAATTTTACTGTTATCGAAGACAGAAGCCCAAATTTCAGCAGTCACTTTGTGGGCTGACCCCTTGGATATGTTGGTTTCCTGCGCCCGGGCTAACCCTTGGATATGTTGGTTTCTGCGCCAAACATTTATAATCGCAACCGAATCCTCAAGTTTCTCTACTGTTAAAACATGCCTTTCACGCATCTTCGGAATGTCACAATTGAACTTGTATGCCACTTTTCGTTAACTCGACAGGCACGATTTGTAGGAATCGTACAGTCAGGATATTTTTTAGAAAATCTCCGAACGCACCTTATATGGTTATTTCTCAATAACTAACATTCCACCAAAATGAATTCTTTGTTCAACCGTATACTTCATTTTTGATAACTTTCTTATGTAACACACCAAGCGACATGCGTCCCACTACAACACACTGAAGCAACTAACCACTGGGATGTTGTGTACAACTTGTCTCCCATGCTGCGATCCTACTGCTCACAGCGGTGGCGGCAGAATGATGCGAGGTTTCCTCTTGAAATGGATTCACTGTACAACCCTTCACTGTTTTAAGACATGAAGGGGATTGACATTTCAGTATGACTGATCTGACTTATAAAAATACGTGGACTATTGCTTGTTTGATTCTGCGGGCCACTGAAATACCCTCCCGAATAACTCTCGACATTTTCGTTTGACACTCAGAATGTTTATCCCCTTTGGACAAAAAAACTTCCCATTTCTCTGATGTGCCCTACCACTTCATTTTTGCCACTTGTCGGAACTGTTTCTTTCGGTCTAAGGTTGTACCGACAACGAAACACATACTCGAATTACAGAATTAAGTTCTGTAAATGATAATAGCACACAAGAGTTAGTGATTTCATGGTGATACGATAAGAATTTTCCTATGAAATTATCTGCGCATGCCCGCGATTCTTCTAAAACTGACAACATTGTATTAAAACGTCCCAACCTCCTCATTGTACTAACATTAACCACTTAGATAAATAGTTTTGAAATGACATTTTTTCTTAGAAGTATAACACTGAGTATTTGAAGATGGAAGTTAACTTTATTGTAACGATACTATATTATGAAACGATTAATGAAGGAGTGGGGCATGCCAAAATGACCCTCTACTACTCCTGTCCTACATAATGCCATGTTGTTGATGAGATGTGATATATCGTGAATTCAGACTGACAAGACTGTCACTTCTACCATAAGGACAGATGAAATGGAATGCTTTTGTATGGAGAAATTGTTGAATGAAGGTTTTGGCAGAAGAAACGGGATAAATCCCTAGAAAAACATCCTGGCTATGATTTGGTAACCACGAACCTCGTATGGAGTGACCGAAGGACTAGGGATCCAGAGGTAAAGGACAAATGTCCCAACTTTTGCCATGGATCCGTGAGGGTTCTTAATGATTTGAAATTGCAAATTGCTTTTGCCTTGACTGGGACACACATTCCAAAAGGTACAGATTCACGGATCTAAGATTCTTAGCCAGTCAGCATGGTAAACGCGTATTTCAATTGGATCAAGGAAATAGGTATTTATGGTGTAAGGGTATAATTTGTTGTTCATGAGTGTCAATGAGACACATTAACGTCTTAAACTGGTTAACATGCCATACTTACTTACTCACTGGCACTATTGAACCCGTAGGTTTATCGCCGCCGGACATAAGCTCTCAATACATCCCTATCCTGAGCTAATGCTTTCCAATCAGTCCCTGTATAATCTACTTCCCTCAAAATCATAGTTAAAGTTCTACCACCTCATTCTTGGTCTACCAACTGGGCGTTTTCCCCTCTGGCTTTCTTACAAGAAGCTTCCATGCACGTCTTTCATTCCCCATACGTGCAAAATGTCCTGCCCATCGCAGTCTATGAGACTTAACTGTTCTTATGTCGGATTCCTATAAAGACCATGTAGTTCATTGTACGTAGTTTTCTCCATTCACCTGTCTGTTCATCTCCCTTTGGTCCAAAAATTTTCCTAAGAACCTTATTCTCAAATACTTGTAATCTCATTTCCTCCCTTAAAGTAAGAGTCCATGTTCCGCACCCATATAAACTGGTAGAATGATAGTTTTATATTTTTCAGTTTAACGTTTTTTTTTAAAGGAGTTGGGATAGTCAAAAGTCTCTGCAATGTATAATAGCATGCATTTCCAGAATTGAGGCTGTTTAATTTCTTTGTGCATCTCATTCCTATTTGTGATATTGTTCATAGGTATTTGAATTCAGCAACTTCCTCAAAATTTTCCTCATTTGTCATTAGCTGTCCATTTCCATTATATAATTATTTTTATGTGACCATATATTTCGTTTTATTGATATTTACTTCCAGTTGCCAATTTCTTAGTGTTACTCAGTAGTGTGTGCATGTTGGCCTTTAGTATCTCCTCGCTATCGGCCAATAGTACTACATCATCAGCATAAACTAACAGCTTAATACCATTGAGCTGTAGGCCTTCCTCATCCTCTAAAGATTTGATGGCGTGCTCTAGTACAAAATTAAATAGTAGAGGAGATAGTGCGTCTCCTTGCTTCAAACCCATTCTGAATCTTCAGAAGTGGTTAAGACACCATACATTAACAAATTAAATATGTATTTTTTTTAAATCCTCACTTCATTTAATAGAGGCACTTCGTAGTGTAGTTGGAAGGTCGTTCAATGGTGTCAGAATTTTTAAACTTGCCTAAACCTTTTGTCGGAACCACACGACCATGACCCATCCTCTTGAAATGTGTGCCTGACATGTTATGATGGTAATGGCAGGGCTGACAACCCGAGATCCCGAGCCGATTTTCTAGGAAGGTGGGATTAACCCAAGGACCTCATAAGACCAGTAATAGGATTACTTTACATTTTGTTATACTATGTGATAAAAATCACATTGTTCACTTTATAAAATATTTCCAAGAAACATTTACATCTGTTGGTATTAGTGCTGTCATTACATTTCAGGGTTCTTTTATTTTATATTTGAAGAGAAACATTTTCGCATAGACCGAGACTCGAACCCGGTACCTTCGGCTTTCCGGGCCAAATGCTCTACCAACTGAGCTACCGAGGCGAGTTGCGATCCGGACGCAAATTTTTCTCTTTGTACGTTGTAATTCCCTTGCGCCAAACGCTTTGAAACCGTTGCTTTTATCTTTGCATATGGCGGCCTCTTAGTTAAGAAATTAATTGGGAATTTAACACTTCTTTATAAAGCCAGTAGGGCTTCTATTGATGTTTTATTATTAATTTAACACTTCTCACTGAAGGATAAATTATATTTGAAGAGAAAAAAATTCACCTATACCGAGACTCGAACCCGGGACCTTTTATTTTGTTTGCTACTGTGGGATTTTTATTATTTCTCTACACAAATAAAACCAAAACATTTTTATGGTAGTGTGTATTTCCACGTAGAATCAATATAATACACTTATTGCAATGAGACTGGAAAAAATGTGAAAATTTCAATTGAAACAGGACTATTTTGATGCATTCTGATTCAACCGTTTATTATACAATGACAATATTTGGTGGATGTAAGTTATTATTTTACTTTGCAAGTAATATTTTAAGAGTGATTTATTTTCTTTATTTTTTATATATAAACGATTAGTAGGGTACAATTTATTATTTCTTCCACCTGTTAAAACTGGCACAGAAAAATATAGAAATAAGCGTTAGGGGCGTGACTAGCAATCGACTCGAAGTCTGGCGTAGCGTGTCTCGCGCGGTAAACAAAGCGTTGCCAGGACGACTGTTGCCATCACAAAGGAAATTACGGCACCGATCGTTGAAATGAACGTGTTGCCATTTATAATAGAAGCGTCCATTTATGATATAGGTCATCAAAAAAAAAAGCAAAAAGAAAATTTTTTCTGAAATTACATTTTTTAAAAATAAAAATGTATGAATTTCATACGGTTGCGTGTTTTATATAAATAGCGAATTTTAAATATGTTTATTTTAGTAATGGCGTTCTTAATATCTCGGGCCTTTATTGTAAAAGGAGGAACGCATTTTGCCACCAGAAAAGGACAACTCGAATTATAAATTTTGCCGTTCGCAAAAAAATATAAAGTGGAAATATTGTAATTTACCAGAATATTTAATCAATCATCGTGTTTTCAGCAGCCCTATTGCAGATTATTTGCCTCTAGCCGCAAAAAAAAAAAAAAAAAGTCACCCAGAAACTGAGTAAATATTATTTACGGTCCGATTTCGATGGTTTTACAGAATATCTTTTGTTAAATTATATGTTGTATAATTGACACATTTAAGTGATTTCTACCTGTTATTTTTTCTATTACTTTATAAATATAATGGAAATGGACAAATGAAGGAAATTTTGAAGTGGCTGATTTCAAGCATCTAGGAACAATAGTTCCAAATAGCAATGAGATGCACAAAGAAATAGGCTCAATTCTGGAAATGCATCCTGCTATACATTACTTGTGTCGTCCCAACTCCTTTAAAAACATTAAACTGAAAATATAAACTAATTATTCTTCTAGTTATATGGATGCGAAACATGGACTTTAAGGGAGGAAAGATTACGATATTTGAGAATAAAGTTCTTAGGAAAAATTTTGGGCCAAAAAGAGATGCACAGACAAGTGAATGAAGAAAACTACATAATAGTGAGCTACATGGTATGTGTAGGAAGCCATATATATTAACAGTTAAGTCTATACTGCGATGGGCAGGACAGGTCGCACACATGGGAGATGAAAGATTTACATGGAAGCGAAAACGCCCAGTTGGTTGACCAAGGATGCGGTGGGGGAACAACGTTACCATGATTTGAAGAAAATAGATCATACAGAGGATTATTGGAAAACACCTCAGGACAGGATGTATGGAGAGCTTATGCCCGCGCGGCCATGGACCTATGGGTTCCATAGAGCCAGTGAAGTAGAGTTATTACTGTATTACAATATGAAACAAATTAAAGTAATAAATATATTTTATAGGATATATAGCCAATTTAAAGGTTAATACAATTATATATTTGTACACAGTATAAAGCAAACATTGCAACAAAAGGTAACCTGACCTACCTATTAATTTATGTGATACATAAATTGAAAAGGACATTATTATAAAATGTGTTGTAAAGACATTCACGTGTGTGAATTTCATGGTGTTAGCTAGAGCTTTAACGGTAAAGAACCAATCCTTTTATTGCACCCCCACATAACTAAGTTAATAGCTAGCTATACATGAAGCGTACCTACCTTTTTAAAGAGTCACGTAGCCAGAATACACGGGCAAATTGTTTTTGGGGAAAACGCTTGGTCACCAGAGATGATGTTTAACTAGGCTCTCGAGCCCAGTGAGATTTAGAATGTGGAACTATATTTGAAACAGCCCCTTATCACATGCACGCGCACACACCCCACCAGTTGGATGAAACCAATTGCTTCAAAGAGAGAAAATTAGAAATTGTTTTTACTTTTTGTTTTTGTTCCATAACTCTACATGGCATCCATTAATGGCAAGGAGATATCCAACCAGTATATATCCTCTATCCATATTTTATGAAGCATCATGATGTTACATGTTAAGATTATTTTCTAAGTCATCCTTAACAAGCCTCCAAATATATGCAAGGTGTTCGGGGGGGAAAAAAGGGAAAAACACCGACAATGAGGCGAGGTGGTATATTGAGATATGTTGATCGTTTATTTAAGGTACCAATGTCCGGAAATGATGCGTTTTGACACTATGAGTAGTTGAATTATCAAGAGTTCCGTTGGTTGGATTTCAAGACAATACTGTTAGAGTTCCGTAAAGTTTTCAAAATATCTACCTTCCATCTCATTGCAGATCGCATACTTCCCAAAAAAAAAAAAAAATAGGCCGATGGAATATGGAGTCCCAGATAGACACTGCGCATGCGCATACAGTTCGAGCCATGATTACGCACCCTACCGCATCAAGACTTGTGTTCTCTTGTGGGTTGATATAACTGGCTCCGAAAGTCGGTCAAAAAACTGCGATTAAGTAATATTTGAATATTAACAGCCATAAATAAAATGCAACCTGATATAAATAAAAATGCATGATTCATGTCACGCAGCGTGCCCGGGTTCGATCCCCGGTCGGGACAGTTTTTTTGGGTGAGGTTTTTATCAAGGTTTTTCCTCAGCTGTAAGGGAAACTTTAAGGCGCAAACGGTCCCTGAAATCATATGGCCATCGCAATCATCATTCATATTGATCTTAGGATTAGGGACTCTCCTGGCGCACCATTATCACCCATCATATCATCGTGACAACGTAACCCCGTCTTCCAGGCGCCCCAATCTCAGAAGTGGGTTACAAGTACGCTATGCCAGGAGAGAAACCAGGAATGTCGAAAGACAAACCTGGGGCATTTGAAAAAAAAAAACATCATGGACAAATTCGTTTTAGGCCATGTGGCCTGTACGGTAAACCTAGCGAAGATGGTCTTGAAAAAAAAAAAGGGAGTCCGGAGTTTTAGGGTCCCCTTTCGAGGGTTCGTTGATAAATATACCGTCAAACACAAGAAATACACAAAAAAATACTTTTTGTGACTAATTGCTCCCGAAGAGAAAATATACTATAAGAATTGTGCTATGAAATGATCCGTGCATGCCCGACGGTTCTAAAATTAACATTGAATCAAAATGTGTCAACTGCTCCTTCAATAATGTTACAAACCTTGGTCATTTTGCATGCACAGTGGGCCAGGTAAGAAATCTAGCTGGAAAAAAATATTTTTACTCACCCTCACCAATTTTTTTTTCATTCTAATATAATTGCCAGATTATTGTTCATCACTTATCTGTAAAGGAGGGTAGGATTCTAAAGTTTATAAAGACAATATAAACGTCGGATATTGCCGATATTTAGAACTCATCTGGTCCGCATCCCAGTTGTGTTGTGAGATGTGGAAAGTAAAGACGTGTTCAAATGAAGTAAGCTGTTCTTATTCTGTATGGAGACTTCACCACTTCCATTGATGTATTTAACATGTTCCTACATAACCAGATGTCTTAAATACACGTGGGACCATACCTTCGAAAAAAATACAAGCATCTTATCTTTAATCGAGTTACAAAAAAAAGCTCTGAATGGTAGTGAACATTTTAGTTAGAAATGTGGAATGATTTATGGACTTTAATTCCTGCACAATAAAGTGTGTAAATTGTTGCAGTAGGCGGCCTACCGTGACGCGCATAGATTTGATTTAATATATGAAGAAAAGTTCGATAGGGGCAATAAGTGATTATTTACGAGGGCGGATCGGAAAGTAACGGACAATAATTTTTTTCTGCCTTGGTATTGCAGCTAGAATGTTGAAATTTCACAGAGATATAGTTTGAAGTTTTCACTACAGATGGTACTTTTTTCTCAGGTGCACCTCTTGCGAGAGAAGCTTGAACTATGCAACAAAGATGGCGCGCATGCTACAGTCGTCCACAGGGCGGATCGGAAAGTAACGCACAATAA
Organism: Diploptera punctata; assembly: GCA_030220185.1. NCBI lineage: Eukaryota > Metazoa > Arthropoda > Insecta > Blattodea > Blaberidae > Diploptera > Diploptera punctata. Next base: position 1,245,776 of record JASPKZ010003833.1, read on the forward strand.
TTTTTTTAAAAAGTTTAATAGTAAAAAAAAAGAAGGAAAAAAAAATCACAAATGAACTTACATCTTTTACCTACTTTTCGACAGTCACCAACTTTCTCAACACATTTTTCCCATCGTGTTACAAGTTTCAATATGCCCTGTTCGTAGAAGTCCGTTTGGTTGGAGTGTAGCCATCTGCGCACTGCTGATTTCACTTCCACATCAAAGCGTTTGCCGGCCAGGAATCAGTAAGGCGAATCACTAAGGTTCACGCGTCCCTCTTGGAAGAATGTGCACCACCTGGAGACATTGCTACGGTCCATACAATCATCCCCATACACGCCACGCATGTCCCTGTGAATTTCACTGGGTTTATGCCCTTTGGCCCACAAAATCGAACACTTCTCTGTTCCTCACAGGTGGACGACTGTAGCATGCGCGCCATCTTTGTTGCATAGTTCAAGCTTCTCTCGCAAAAGGTGCATCTGAGAAAAAAAATACCATCTGTAGTGAAAACTTCAAACTATATCTCTGAAATTTCAACATTCTAGCTGCAATACCAAGGCAGAAAAAAATATTGTGCGTTACTTTCCGATCCGCCCTCGTATTTTTTGAAAAGCTATTTTCTCAAACGTATGGAGTTGTGCGCGAGAAAAAAAGATGTTATTTAACTGAAATATTCTGATTGGCTAGAACTGAAAGTAAATTTTCCCTTTATTAAGAATTTAGAACAATTCCAATCGTTGGAAAGTCCTGTTCCATCTGGTTATAGAATTGAAAGAAAAAATTGGAAACTGTGGTCGTTTTAAATTTCGGTTGTGCAATCCATTCTAAGACTTATCTCGTGTAGTCCAGATGGTACAATGCCAGCGCTTACGTAACTTGTATCGATTCTCTTCAGTTTTATTTGTCAATGCCTCCTTTTTTGTTTGTTTGTTTAATAGTTTATATGTTAGTATAATTGGATCGAGAGCAAATTTTCATCAAGGTTGAACTACTGGCTCTTCTAATCTCTGGCGGCGAAGTGCCTATAGGGCGATTTTGTGGTATAATTCTAATGCCACAGGTATTGTTCTGTAAATATAATTACATATTTGAAATTTTTTCTTTAGTCTAGAAACTAAGGTGAGGGTACATTCTATATATCACCAAATTAAATAAAATGATGAGACCTAAAATGTTCAAAATCATACCTGGTTTAAATAACTAATGACCTCTCGTTTTGTAAATTTAGCAATTCTTTTTAACATACCTTATTTACTCGAATAATTTCCCTCCTTTTTCTTTCAAGATTTAGGAGTGATAATTCGAGGGGGAAATTATGCGATGAATGAAAATATCAACACGCTTTCACAATATACACAATTAGACATCTACGGTATTTCCATCATGGCCATTGAACTACACTCTGACATTTTGAGAAATTTAAAGAATAAGTTGTATTTAATGTTTATTATCAGACACAGACCATACAATGAAGGCGTGTTTCACTCCGTTTTTCATGGTGAAATTTACCATTTGTAACTTCAAATTTTGATTTTATTGTAAAGTGGGTTTAAACTTGGCAGAGACAGAGATGCAACTACAAGAGTAGATCTTTGACGGCTTTAGTCCGATACAAAAGAAAGAACCCACCCTGTTGTCAGTTTTGCTCTTCCCCCTTTTCTCTATTAACATCTGGTGAAGAAATTCCGACAACACTGGTGCCAGTGAGAGAAGCGAGTACAGTTGTTTCATTCTGCAAATTTCTCGTAAAGTTAAACCAGAGAGACTTTAGCTGTTATACTTTTTCTCATAGTTGATTTAACGACACTGACGCTGTAATAAAGTCAATGCACAATACCTAACTCTATTCAGACTGATGGCAACTGATGTAGGGATGACAAAAACTGCGGGTACCATTAGCTCTTTGTAAAAGGGATGGATTCCAGACTAGGTTTTTCTTGAATTCCTTTTGTGTTGTACTTGAAAGTTGTAAATATGCTTCCTGTGCAGAAAATAAAAAAAAATACAATTCAGATTTGAGTTGTGGCTTAAATGTCCTTACACTGGTTAGGAAACTATAAATGGAAACCTATAGGAGACAGCTGTTGGAAGACCGAAGATCAGATGGGAGGATGACAATGAACGATCTAAAAAAATGAGTGACTTAATTTTAATATGTCAAGGGACAGATTGGCATGCAGGATTGTTGAGGCCAAAACATTAACTTTTGAAGTTGTCGCGCCTTAGGATGACGATGATGCCCTTGCATCGAAAATTGCGACAGCTAGAGTTTGTAAATTTTCATTTGAGGCGTTTTAGTTCCGTTAGATAAAATACTATCAAACCACCCACCATATGCTTGCATCCTTATAATACCTTTTTTAAAGTATAATTCCTTGCTTTATTTTTCATTAGTTTTAATGCCATCAGTAACATTTTAACTACTATTCTTGTCAGTTTGAACAAATATTAATTTAAAATTTAATATTATACGCCCTTATTTCCGTCAGCGAATCACACGACAGCTTTTGGTCAGCTGACTACTTGCGTCAATAACATTGGTTACGCGTCACAGACGTCACACTTACGGAGGATAACTGTATTACCAAGTCTACCCGAAGGGAACAGTCTGGAATAAAACAAGTCAGTCCTATCGTATATACATTGGGTGTCGAAAATATTCATTCACATCATTTTGATAGGGTTAAAATTTAATCGAATTTGCTTTTTATCTGTGGGAGGAGGGATTAAAAAACAATTCAATTAAAACATGTTTACTTAAACTCTTTAATGCATCTATTTACACGATTTCGTTTAATTTATTTATCTGTCCAAAATATCTACAATCAGGTAGCCTATTATTCAATAAAAGTAATTCTACCAAATGATCATGAGCCAACCTTTCTAATGCTTTTCGTAAAAATGACAAGTAATTTTTTTAAATTATATAAAATTATATACTTTGGAAAAGGCGAAAACACGTAAACTGTATTGCACGCACTAAAAATTTTTCTCTCTATGTGGGCCTTCGAATATTTTGTAAAGTGTACATAAATAATTTTGAAACTCACTGTATAATTCGATTTATATATTTTTAGAGATTTTCAGACAAAATTAGAAATTAGTGAAATAAACCTGAAAAATAGGTATAACAACAAACAATTAAGACCGGTATTCAAGAACCAAGCTTTCCGCGAAGAGAGTCTCTCATCCCGTCTCTCCGTGGTTAGTTATTAGGGTCATGCAGAACCTACTCTGACTCTGTTCATCAGCATGTGCTAACAAGATAATAATTAAAAAAACGTTTCCAGGAACACATCGAAGGATAACATCAGCTTATGGAAGAAAGAGATGGCATGTGCGAGAGTTTGGTTCTTGAATACCGGCCTTAATGTTAATAACATCTAAAATCAATTGCTTACCATTATTGTTTCCTAGAGGTGCTACTTATAGATCGTGATAATATCGCTATATATGTCTTGTCGCTCAATCGACACTTTTCGGCCAGTGTACTTCTTGCACTTAAGAGGGTGAAATTTCTATTTTCTACATTTTTTAAGCTACATACTAGATTTTTGTACACACATTCATACCATAATAGGTATTACACTGAAGTTTCATCCTTCTAGGCTTAAAAGTATGAGTTATTGAAGAAAATCCATTTAAAAATTTGCATGTTACAATTTTTAATTAGTCCCATAATTTTTTAGTAATTTTTTTAAATTTTTTACACGAGCACTGACTTATTTAGAACACTATGCATTGACTTTTCTATATCATAATAAAGGAAGGCAAAACCTACATCCTCCGCATATGAAAATTTAATTTATTTTAAAATTACTACACTTTATTTAAAAAACTATCAACGTTGTTTTAAAATCCATGAATAGAATTATGAGCCATAGTGTTTGGGACATGCAGTGAAAATTTCGTGTTTCTATCATTAAATTTCTCGATGCTATTTTGATTTGAATATATTGAAATGCAATGAAAATACGAGGGCGGTTCGGAAAGTAACGCACAATAATTTTTTTTAAAAAGTTGAATAGTAAAAAAAAGAAAAAAATCACAAATGAACTTACATCTTTTACCTACTTTTCGACATAGTCACCAACTTTCTCAACACATTTTTCCCATCGTGTTACCAGTTTCAATATGCCCTGTTCGTAGAAGTCCGTTTGGTTGGAGTGTAGCCATCTGCGCACTGCTGATTTCACTTCCACATCTGTCTCAAAGCGTTTGCCGGCCAGGAATTTCTTCATGGGACCAAACAGATGAAAGTCCGATGGTGCAAGATCCGGACTGTATGGTGGATGCTGGAGCACCTCCCAACCAAATTCGGCGAATTTCTGACGAACGACAGCAGCAACATGGGGGCGAGCATTGTCATGAAGAAGTTTAACGTTAATGTTGTGACGTTTGTCACGAATGGCACGACGCAACTTCACCAAAGTTTTAATGTAGTCCGCAGCATTCACAGTGATCCCATGTTCAGCAAAGTTCACCAATAAAACACCATGCATATCCCAGAACACTGTCACAAGCACTTTCCTGGCAGATTGAGTCACTTCGAATTTTTTCTTTACTGGGGAACCAGCATGTTTCCACTCCATTGATGCCTGCTTTGTTTCGGGCGTGTAGTGGTACGCCCACGACTCATCACCTGTGACGATTCCTTCCAGAAAGTCATGTCCTTGTGCGGTGTACCCGTTAAGTGGTCCAAGCTTGCCATCATTCGCTGGCCCTTGTGGTCGTCTGTCAGGTTCTTAGGCACTCAGCGAGCACTAACTTTACGGAATTTCAAATTTTCATGAACAATATCGTACACCGCACCATAGGAAATGTTGAACTTCTGCGATAAGGCTCGCAGTTGCACACGCCGGTCATTCAGAATTGCCGCCTCAATGCCTCTGACATTCTGCGGGATTGCTGCTGTTGTCGGCCGGCCGGAGCGTGGCGAATCACTAAGGTTCACGCGTCCCTCTTGGAAGAATGTGCACCACCTGGAGACATTGCTACGGTCCATACAATCATCCCCATACACGCCACGCATGTCCCTGTGAATTTCACTGGGTTTATGCACTTCTCTGTTCCTCACAGGTTGACGACTGTAGCATGCGCGCCATCTTTGTTGCATAGTTCAAGCTTCTCTCGCAAGAGGTGCACCTGAGAAAAAAATACCATCTGTAGTGAAAACTTCAAACTATATCTCTGTGAAATTTCAACATTCTAGCTGCAATACCAAGGCAGAAAAAAAATTATTGTGCGTTACTTTCCGATCCGCTCTCGTAAGTGTGGAAAAGCCAATTTAAGGTTTGCATACAGTTAAATTGAAAATGTAGCAGACATGCCCTGCGCCATAGGACACTGAAACTTCAACTTATACTTTAAGGTACATAGTATTTCTTAACACAAAAAAGAAAGAAAAAAGCTAAATTTGACCGAACATGGCGATAATTTCACCCATCGAAGCCCTTAAAAAATGTATTCTTCAGAGGGGTGTTGTGAATGAAGTTCTCAGCCTTGAAAATACTTTCTCTTATAAGGGATTTCCCTCGAGCATATTATTTATGATCGCATACGACCCCATGGTCAAAAGTGTATATATCTGCCATGGGTTTTTCACATTTTCTCCCATGCAATAGGTTTATCACATTTCCTGTTCTTTATTAGAGTTTACACTCGATTTTCTTATTGCCAAACTGTCCATACTTCTCTAGTCATCAACGAAACCGTGTACTTGTTCACACTACACCTACCACTTGCGTAAAAGTCAATAAACTGTTATTGTTCTCACGCTATTTATTTTGACTATTTAACTCATGTCGCAAATGGTAGTCAATGACCAATCACATTTCAATTAATTCTATTTTACACCAATGACAGTCGTGTTTCACCTCGCTCTTTATCGATTTCTCTTTATCAGCTCCTGCCTTTGTGATAAAGAAAGCTCCTCCCTTTTTAATATTCTGAACAGGTTAGACCATTATTTTTCTCCAACAAATACATTGAATATAGCAAATAATGAATAGATTCAGTGATTTTACTGAGTTGTTTATTCAAAATATAAATTATTAACCAATAATGTTGATTATAATAGTTTGATGTGTTTAATTATTTCTCCACTAGAGTGCATTCCTACAATATTGCGATCCTATTTGGCAATAAATAATATGATCGAGTTGCAGTGAATTTACATAACCTCACATTTCTAATTTATTTTCAAACATCGCCGTTTACATTAACTATATAAATATTTTAAAACACCGGTAACTATATTCAAATAATTATTTTTTAGTAAAGAGCTTAATTTTATTCGTTGAATAGTCCTAACAAATGCCACTCTTGATTTCAAAATTCTATAGATAAATTCACTCCTCACTTCGATAATTTGGAAATCACTCGTGGCATTACTTATGATAACCTCTAACGTTAAGAATCCTTTCTCTGGTTTGCGAATTAATACCGCAGCATTATGACCTTAAAATTCTCCGTTGCCACCACATTGTAATAAATAATTGATTCGTCCACCACAGTCCGTACTACTGACTTGACAACACCACTTTGTCTTGTAAACCATGTGCAGCGATCGCGCCAAAAACCGGTTAGTCGTGCCCACGCCGGGAATAACGGTTTTCAATGCAGTTATTGAAATCATATTTTATTGCAATAGTGGTTTTTTATTCTACCAGTCTAAATAAAATAAGATTAAAATATGACTGGGAAATATTTGCTGCTCACTATCGTGCGCTCTCCTTTCTTTGACATGTGCTCTCGCTGACTTTCTAGCGCGCTCTTGCTCTTTCTTTTTTCATCTTTTTTCTTGCGCCCTTTCTTTTTCTATCCTTTTTAACATTCTTCCTCTTTCTTGGGCGTTCTCGCTTTTATTACTTCTCGGGCTCGCTCCATGTTTCTCTCTGCGCCATATCTCAGCCTTTCATTCATTCTCGCTGGATCTTTCTTTCTAGTGCGATCTTTCTCGCTTTCTTCCTCGCACGATCTTTCTCGCTTTCTTCCCTCGCGCATTCCGTCTAGCGTTCTTTCCCCCTCGGGGGCGATCCTTCTCGCGTTCTTTCTCCCTCGGCGCGATCCGTCTCGCGTTCTTTCTCCCTCTGGCGCGATCCGTCACGAGTTCTTTCCCCCTCTGGCGCGATCCGTCACGCGTTCTTTACCCCTCGGGCGAGATCCGTCTCGCGTTCTTTCCCCCTCGGGCGCGGTCCGTCTCGCGTTCTTTCCCCCTCGGGCGCGATCCGTCTCGCGTTCTTTCTCCCTCGGGCGCGATCCGTCTCGCGTTCTTTCCCCTCGGGCGCGATCCGTCTCGCGTTCTTTCCCCCTCGGGCGCGATCCGTCTCGCGTTCTTTCCCCCTCGGGCGCGATCCGTCTCGCGTTCTTTCCCCCTCGGGCGCGATCCGTCTCGCGTTCTTTCCCCCTCGGGCGCGATCCGTCTGGCGTTCTTTCCCCTCGGGCGCGATCCGTCTGGCGTTCTTTCCCCCTCGGGCGCGATCCGTCTGGCGTTCTTTCCCCCTCGGGCGCGATCCGTCTCGCGTTCTTTCCCCCTCGGGCGCGATCCGTCTCGCGTTCTTTCCCCCTCGGGCGCGATCCGTCTCGCGTTCTTTCCCCCTCGGGCGCGATCCGTCTCGCGTTCTTTCCCCCTCGGGCGCGATCCGTCTCGCGTTCTTTCGCCCTCCGGCGCGATCCGTCTCGCGTTCTTTCCCCCTCGGGCGCGATCCGTCTCGCGTTCTTTCCCCCTCGGGCGCGATCCGTCTCGCGTTCTTTCCCCCTCGGGCGCGATCCGTCTCGCGTTCTTTCCCCCTCGGGCGCGATCCGTCACGCGGTTCCCCCCTCGGGCGCGATCCGTCACGCGGTTCCCCCCTCGGGCGCGATCCGTCTCGCGTTCTTTCCCCTCGGGCGCGATCCGTCACGCGTTCTTTCCCCCTCGGGCGCGATCCGTCACGCGTTCTTTCCCCCTCGGGCGCGATCCGTCTCGCGTTCTTTCCCCCTCGGGCGCGATCCGTCTCGCGTTCTTTCCCCCTCGGGCGCGATCCGTCTCGCGTTCTTTCCCCCTCGGGCGCGATCCGTCTCGCGTTCTTTCCCCCTCGGGCGCGATCCGTCTCGCGTTCTTTCCCCTCGGGCGCGATCCGTCTCGCGTTCTTTCCCCCTCGGGCGCGATCCGTCTCGCGTTCTTTCCCCCTCGGGCGCGATCCGTCTCGCGTTCTTTCCCCCTCGGGCGCGATTCGTCTCGCGTTCTTTCCCCCTCGGGCGCGATCCGTCTCGCGTTCTTTCCCCCTCCCACCCGCACTTTTTCCTAACCCCTTTCTTTATTTATCGCGACCAAATTTTTTTTTCGTCCCACGTCCTTGTTTTCCCCCCCCCTCTGCCATTTTTTCTTTAGTTCCTTTTTTCTTTAGTTCCTTTTTTCTCTCTCGCACCCTTCCTTTCTCTCTCCTGTTACTCTCTTCCTTTCACGTTGAACTACTAGTCTGTTGTAAGTAGATCTTTTCTCGCCTAAAATATACAATTTTTTACCATTGGTTCCATATTTCCCAGTTTATTAAGGACTATTAAAATATGTTTCAGTGCCACACACTCATTTTTTGTGCTTTAGATTCAGGGCTATGGGAATAGAATAAAATTACAAATTTGAACTCAGTCGGATATCAAACCATTAGTAAACAAGTCGGGAAGCAGGCATTGAGCGTTTCATGAATATATTCATTATACTAAGGAACATCGGGTAAACGCGCTCTGATTATTTCCTTCCCAACGCTGCCTAGAAGTAGGACCCTTAAACTTTCGACTGGATCATAGAGGGCAGAGTCACTAGGCTGTTTATAACTAAATAGTAACACAGTTATACACCTTAAATTGTTTGTTAGTACAATTAAAGTAGTAAATAGATTATACAACTTAAGGACACGTGGTGTTTTTCACCTAAAAGGTGCGGCATCGGTTGATGACCTGTTTGCGTGCTTGAGGCCAAAGTTTGTTTAGTTTCCAAGGCAACCGCCTATCACAACCTACTCCCCACCAACCCTTCTGTCTGTTACCATATCCCCACCCATTGGAGCCTCCTCTCCCACCCATACATCTTTAATAATCGACTTCTCATGAAAAATTTAGAAAACAAATGAACGTATGATGGCGCAAGTCTTATATCCCCTTCCCCTGTCATTATCGACCGAATATTGACAACTGGGTATGATACCATAAGAAAAGTAGGTTTTAAGCTTCGATTGGTTTTCTGTATTACACAGGAAACCATTTTATATAAACTCAGCAAATGAAGTTAGTTTTGTCTTTATAGGATACTTGAGCATTATAACTGGAATACTCCATTTAAGTACGGTACCGAATGTCCATATAAATATTTCCATATTTGACACTGTCTCATTTCAGTAATTAATGATTTTTCAAGAAAGACCGAAAAAATAGAATTTGAATTACTATGTGCTGTTATATTCACGAAAATGTCCCGCTGTTCTCTCGAGGTAGCGTACTGCCTTGTCACGCAGCGGGCTCGGGTTCGATCCCTGGTCGGGACAAGTTTCCTGGGTGTTTTCTTTTCGGTTTTTTTTCTCACGTAAGACAAATATCGGGAAACTTTGGATTTCACAGGATTGATACATGAATAATTTTCTCATATGATTGTGGTTAGAGCTTCTGATTACGGCTAAGTTCTGGATTAAATTCCCGGTAAGCCTACAGGAATTTTTCCTTAAAGGGGAATAATCCTGTGGTCGGCCATGGCCTGGAATAAGTTATTTAAGGACTCTCCTGATGCATTATAATATCGAACATATCATTGGTATAACTTAACTCCGCCTTCTATGCGCCCCAATTTCAAGGGTGGGTTATAGTTCCGCTAATGTCATGATAAATGCCAGAATCCTGGTGGTATTGGACAAAAAGAACTCATTTGCTGTTCTTCTGACGCTTATGAGAAGTAGTGGTGGACTAGTGGTTATGCTCCTTGCCTCTGGTCCCGAGGGTCGCGGATTCAAACCCGGCCGGGGTCGATGGATTTTTTAGGACGGAAAAATCCAAGGAGCAAGTCCTCCTGGAGGGACTTTAAGCCGTGGGTCCCGAGAATGAAGATTTTCAGGCTCGTAAAAAATCCTTAAGCCCGAATGAAAAGGTCTCTAAGCAAAATTTACCGAATTTTCCCGCCCTAGTACTACCTTGGTTTCCTAGATGTCAGTATGAGGCGGAACGCTGACCACGGACCACTCAAAATTACATCTATACGAAAACAAGTGTAATTAAATTAGTATGGTTCAAATTCTTCTCTGTAGGGGGAGGGCGCCTTAAACTCTGTAAAGGGGAAAATATAGGCTTACAATATAAAAAAATCTAATTCTACAAATACAAAGTACTTTCCTTATGCTTACTCTCGGGCACGTTTCAAATCACTTATATGTTTAACGAAATTGAAGTATAGAGTGAAGACGATTCTATTTTTCCTCACTTCTGAAAATTCTAACGATGTACTTCAGTTTATGATCTGCATATGGCTGTGTAATATTTTTAATTATACATCTGTGAAACGAATACTGTTTCTCTCACCTTCTATGTTTTATGTTAATTTAGACGTAAGTTTATCATTTATACATAACATGATCATGGATCGATATAGCATTTTCAATTAGATAATTGACTGTCATTTTACACTCAAAATGACCGATTATGTTGGGAGATAACTATAAACAATTCCGTATATATGGAAACAATTGACGTCGTTGTTAAAGTGAGTTGATTATTTCATGACATAAGACGAAACTGTTTGGGAGAAATTCTTAATAATTCGGCTTCCCCACCCCGCTGAATTGCCCATCTGAGACCTGTTTATAATTTATTACAACTCATGCTTTCGTCATAGTGCGCATTTTTTCCCCTTACACTATGAAAGTATAGCATTTTCGGACATTCTCTAAAGAAGGGGCTAATTTTTACCGTCATAATTGTGAAAATTCATTCTCTAAAGAATGGGCTCATTTTTACCGTCATAATTGTGAAAATTCCATGTTGTACGAGCTATAATTTTATTTTCTAATTATAAACAGGGTACTGCAATAGGTGCGTTGTATGTTATACGCAGGTTTGACGGCATTGTCAGATTCAGGTAGTTGTGTAAAAGCTGATCGGTGCAGTTCGTGAGTTTTAATATTAATTTTTCTAAATGTTCTCTCATGTTTTGTTTTAATGTTTAGTAAATTCCAGCAATAACAATCTCGAATAAGAAATTCTGGTTTCTTTAGTTCTGCTCGAATTAGTTTATGTAACGATAATGAAGTAGCAATAATTCCGATCAACCTCCGAAGATATAACACTTTTTCAGTATATTTGTGATAGGTTCAAAACAATAATTACAAGTTTCTTAGTTTTAGCGAAAGGTATCTAAAATTCATCCAAAGTTGGACGATTTTAAATAAGGATTTACTTGAAAGTCTAAATTTAAAAATTGTGTACCGGCCATCAAGTTACTATTTAATTACGAATCATGTATGTGTGTGTATATATATATCCATCCATCCATAGTAATTCTGCCCGAAGGCAGGTCCTTCACTGCAATCATAGCATTTTCATGCTATGCCTGCAGCTTTACTAGGGAATTGTGTAGGTGTGGTAGCTTCCCGTTGCTTTCCACACCTGTGAAGGATGATGATGATGTTGATGATAAGGGTGTTGATGATGGCCATGTGATTTCGGGGACCGTTTGTGCCGTTTTCCTGACATTTGTCTTACAGGTGAGGAAAAACCCCGATAAAAACCTCACCCAGAAAAACTGCCCCGACCAGGGCATTACACCACCAGGCGAATCCAATTGAAACACTTATTTTTGTTATATATATATTCGGTAAACGAGCTAGAAAGGCTGAAACATTTGCTTAGTTTACGCAGTTGAATTTTTTAACACTTGTTTAAAAAAAAATCACCATTAAAAATGTCAAACATATTTTGAGACTTTCGGGTCGTACAAATCATTTCATAGTATTTGAATTTGGTTCCAACTTTTAAACACAGCTGGTGGTTAAAATACTAGATCGCGTTAAAAAGAAAATGTTTTGTGACATTCAAATGAGTGAAAGTGTTCGAAATTGTACAGGACAAAGGAAGAAGTAGGCTGAAAAACATCCTACAACGGCAGTGTGGTTGATAATTTACAGCCATTTTCGTGTCTACCATGTCGCGTGGCTCATCTTTAATAAGTAAATCTTAAATGAGTTTCCATAACCCCCTATCGTATCGTTACATAACCAGTAGAACATTCTAGTCAGTTGTTTCATTTTCGATATATTTAAATATTTCACACGCTTATGTATTATGTATAAACTACAGTTTATACAGAATTGTCGCATTTCGTCGGAAAAGAATAACAAAAACGTTTGTTTTTAATCAATCAAATGATTCCACTTTATTGCCCACCAATCGTTTCTTGTCGTGAGTAGCTTACGCTCTCAAACGTCCCCGAGAGTATCATTGATGCTGAAAGGGTCACCCATAACGGGAATAAAATACAGGTGATGTGTAGGGTTCGGATGTTTGACCAAAAGATTGTTTGCAAATATGACCCTGTATATAACTAAATATGACATAAAATGACAAAATATAACCGAACATCCATCCATAGTCCATAGTAATTCTGCCCGAAGGCAGGTCCTTCACTGCAATCATAGCATTTTCATGCTATGCTTACAGTTTTACTAGGGAATTGTAGGTGTGGTAGCTTCCCGTTGCTTTCCACAAAGGTGAAGGATGATAAGGATGATGATGATGACCATATGATTTCGGGGGCCGTTTGGGCCTTAAAGTTTTCCTGACATTTGTCTTACAGGCGAGGAAAAACCCCGATATAAACCTCACCCAGAAAAACTGCCCCGACCGGGGATCGAACCCGGGCCCGCTGCATGACAAGGCAGCACGCTACCTCGATCGAGACCACAGCGGTGGACAACCGAACATATAGATGTAATATTATATGCTACATTTTATCTTGTAGGGCCGCATGCAAATTACATCCAATCACCGGTGAGCTGACTTTCCGTGAGCAAATGCAAAGATCGAATTAGCTACCCACTAACTGGCCATGCATGAAAGTCGTCGTTTTCGTAATATTGGCAAGAAATTACCCAGAATTCTCAGCGATAAAACCACTTCCGTTATTTTTGTCTGCAAGAAAAACTTATTTATGCTTGCGTCCCGCAAATAATACCGTATACGACGTCCGCGTCGAGCGATATCACGCCGATTCTCCTGTTCTTCCAGTTGAATTATTCGGTAGACTCTATCAAATTACTCTTCTCCGCGTACACCGAAAACATGATCGAAGTCTTAAAGGTCCGATATCTGGGATAAAACAGCAAGGTACGCGGCAAGGTTTCAAACTACATCGGTTCCCATCGGGTTGATCACGATTCGTTTTCTGCAAAGTCACCTCGCCAGGTAGCTTAGGAATTTCGACAATTATTATCGCATGAACAGATTTTCGAGTACGTAAAAACGTCTTTGGATGCAACTTTCTCAGCAGAGAACGGTCTAATGCGTTCATAGATACGACCCGTAGTGTCTCCATTATAGAAAGCATACTGCAATTCTCTGCACTTGCTGAACTACTAGGGAATTATATTTATTCTGAAATAATTCTGCGTGTTCCTGTGAATGAACGTTGGATTTATACTTTTTAGAAGTAGATATAGATTTTTGACAATTAGTTGTAGATTAGTGTTTATATCAGTTTATTTTGGTTCAGTATATCACCACATGCATCTCGAAGGTAACATTTCTCCTGTTGTCACTTAGCACTGCGTTGTTGCAAGATGTCACAGGAGCAATATTTAAACAGTTTAGTCACTGGAATCTATTTATGGGTCGTTTTCACTCAAATCTGCTTTATCACCATGCAAATTGTCACTAATTTTTCTCAATCATATCCAGTATTCATAAACTTTATCTAGTTTGTTCTTTACCGTACGGCTACACTATCATCTTCAGTTTCCACATTTTTTTTTACTAGCCCCCAAACTTTCATGCAATTCTAAACCAAAATTTTCAAGTTGAGAAATTGCAGTTGTGATGTCTCCATAATTTGACTATATGTATGTCAAATTTCTCATCATACTACTGCAAAACAGCTCTTGGAGACTTTTAATGGAAGATGCTCCACTGCTATCAAAATTAGAAACTATTTTCTTTATAACTTCATAGTTTTCACGGTAATGTCCTTACTGCATTCAGCCATGTTTCCCAACGAGTTAGTTTTGGTTGCGGTGGAAGTGGGACGGAAAGTGCGTCTTGTTTAAATGTTGCCACTATCATTGGAGCTCAGACAAAAATAGTAACATTTTTTATATCAACAGCCGGAAAGTTTTGCCTCTGCAACCCTCTGCATGAGCTAGATATGTTAGTGCATCATCAAGGAAACAAATCTTAACACCTTTTCCAGCCTTCACGCACGGTGCAGCGGTCTGTTACAAATATTTTTAGTTTATCTACCGTTTCACAACAGTTTGATAGTATTGCCAAGAAGGGACTTCAAATTTTAGATTAGTTTAATGCCGCAAGTCTAATAAAAAATTATATCAACAGTTCTGTCAGCTAATGCGTGTTCCAACGAGAATATTTACGACTGTTGCTTGTTGTTCTTATTCCATTCCAAGTATTAGGCCAAGGCCTGTTACGAAATCCTATAGAAAATTTTCCCTCCAGCGTTTCATAGGGCGACCCACTGATCTTCGTCCTCTTGGTATATAATTATAAACAGATTTGGGGATCCGATTTGAAACTGTCGATTATGTGCAATACATTTCCATAGCAAGATGGTAAATAGTTCTTAATGTTCATTAAGTTGGAATTGTTTGCGTCGTGTATTTTTCCATGAAGGTTTATTATTCACTTTATTAAGAAGAATGTTGGAAGATACCACCATTTCACTTCACAGGATTATTTGTAAAACGCTGACAATTTGGAATACGTCTAAGCTGTAAATATATCAAACATGTCGCTGTCTGCGTTTTCCAATTGAATGTCGCGATACATTATACTTGTGTGTTTGCTGTATCGCAATGCTGCTGCACATTAAAACGCTTTGTTGAAGTCGCTTCAATTTTACAAAATTCACAGAAAAATAATTCTTATGTCGGTGCCAAAATATTCCTCTCCAAATTCCTTCACATAATTCGGTAACTTAGCACTTAGAGAGAAAATTGTTTTCGGCATGGAGATCTTTGCTGATCCACTGCAGATTTAACCCTGAGGACATGCCAAAACCTTGACTTGTGATTTATTATCCGATATGCATTGCTTATAGTACAGATTTTCTGCTTGAATAGCATCCAACGTCCTGTTGCTTACTCGCACGGGACCCCCCCCCCCCTTCCTATACATACAATTATCGTTTCTTGCTTTTATTTCAGTCGTGTGTCTATAGACGGAGGATGTTTTTATCATGTTCTTGTGAGAATTTAGTTCGCTGCTGTAGGGTCAGGGCATGTTTTCGTTGACGTAACAAACCTTATAGTTATCTAATGCTGTTGACTTCTATGAATTAGCCCGTTCTTGTAGGAAAACCAGAAGGAAAACGCCCAGTTGGTAGACCAATAATGAGGTGGGAGAATAACATTTAACTATGATTTGAGGGAAGTAGATTATACAGGGAATGATTAGAAAGCATTGGCTCAGGATATGGATGTATGGAGAGCTTTTGTCCGCGCTGTCATGAACCTACGGGTTCGATAGTGCCAGTAAGTAAGAAGGAGCAGTTTTAAATTTGAGGTGCGATGTTGCTGGTTAACGAACTGTCTTATTTTTCTTAATAATTATTGTAGCCTATATGCCAGGTTTTCTTCCACAAAAAAAATAAGCCGGTTGACTGTTAAAACATGCATATATACGTATATTTTTATCTTGGTCATTTTTGGTGTTATTAGGATCGCCAAAGATTCATAGGTAAGTCCCCAATAGCCGGTTTCTTTCAGAGTTTGCTAAAATCAAATTGCAAAAAATAACTATGTAAGGCTAGTTATTAACAATCAAATTTCTAGTATTCTAGATAAATGTTAAAATTGTGGCTGGTTTGAGTTTTGCGTCGTCGAGTTCCGGAAACGATCGATAATTGAGCACGGTTTGCGTGACGGGACGGGGCGCCGTAATGGCTGCACGCGGGTGGGTGTCTAGTTGCATTTATGTCTGTACATCTGTCAAAATACATTAAGTTACATTCATAAATTGTCAATAAATTTATGCAGGACTTGTCACATTTTTATTCCAATTAATGCAGGCTATTGCTTTTTTTATTCAAATTCCAGGCGCGCATGTGTGTTAGTGAATAGATATAAATATGACATGAAAAAATAAATGCATGAACCGGGATTTGAGCCCAGTACTTCTAACTCGATACTTTGGTGCGCTATCCAGGCATTCTAGCACAAACTTCCCCCCCCTCTCTCTATATGTATATTTATCATGAGAGCTAGCGGAAACTCGGCCTCTCTGCCCTCTCCTGACTTCTATAACAAGTAAGCATTTTTGTTAATGCTGTCGTTTACTTTATAGCATTGAGGTTTCTTTATTTCGATGTTAATTAAATTTTGACATTTAGCAATGAAAGCTAAATATGATGTGAAAAGGGCAAAAAAAAGTCAAAGTTGATTACAACACTAAGAAATTGAGACTGGAAGTAAACATGTATAAAATAATTATATGTTCACATACATATATGAATGCGTTATATAATGGAAATGGACAACTCATGACAAATGAAGGCAATTTTGAAGAAGTAGCTATTTTAAAGTATGTAGGAACAATAATTATAAATAGGAATGAGATGCACAAAGAAATTAAACATAGCTAAATTCTGGAAATGCATGACATGCATTAGAGGGACTCTTGTCCTTTAAAAATATTAGAAATGAAAATTTATATATTCTCCCAGTTATATTATACGGATGCGAAACATCGACTCTTACTTTAAGGGAGGAAGGAAGATTACGAGTATATGTGAATAAAGTTCTTAGGAAAATTTTTGGGCCAAAAAGAGATGAACAGACATTCGAATGGAGAAAACTACATAATAGCTACACGTTAAGTGTAGGAAGCCAGATATAACAACAGTTAAGTCTTGTAGATCGAGATGAGCAGGACATATGGCACGTATGTGAGATGAAAGAGGTTCACGGATGATTCTAGTAGGAAAACCAGAGAGAATACGTTCAATTGATACAACAGGGATGATGTAGGAGAATAACATCCACGATTTGAGGGAAGTAGATTATACAGGGGATGATTGGAAAGCATTAGTTCAGGATATAGAGCTTATGTCTGCGCGGCCATGAACCTACAGGTTTGATAGAGCCAGTGAGTTAGTTTTATAAAACTGAGTGAGGATAATCCTAATGTATGTGTAACAGATGTAATTAAAGTGGCCGAATTAACTGCAGTAGGAATAATTAACGTGTTTAAAATTTTGAAGAAATTCAAAAGTTACCTGTGATACACCGAAATCCTGAATCGATTATAATTGCGCTGTGGCGTACAATGGTATACGTGATCAGTTTATTTTATAGCGGGTAGTGGGGGTTGAATCCCCTCACATCACACAAGGTCTTACAGTGACAAACATTACGTCACAAGGAGAGGATCCGAATCGGGTGTAGCCGAATTGGCTGAAATTTTGATAGTTGAAGCAGGTACTGCTCGGGACCCAGCTTCATGTGACTGAAA
This sequence comes from Diploptera punctata, assembly GCA_030220185.1. Taxonomy (NCBI): domain Eukaryota; kingdom Metazoa; phylum Arthropoda; class Insecta; order Blattodea; family Blaberidae; genus Diploptera; species Diploptera punctata. The sequence continues at coordinate 1,263,455 of JASPKZ010003833.1, forward strand.
GGACTACTGCGTGTCGTGGGAAGATGTATTATAGCCTCACTCTGATGGTTAACAGTTTATATAAAAGCGGGTGCCGCGCGGCAATGCTTGACATGCGGTGTTGTCACGTTTCTCATAGCGCTAAGGGTGTTTATTGCTGATTATTTAATTTTTATGTTTATTATTTGGTATTGTTTAAGTTTTAAAATTAAAATTTTATATGCGTATTTATTTAATAAATAATTTAATTCCAATATCATTACATAATTTTAATATCCATACAAAATCATGCTGAAAATATTATTATATTTATATTTATAATAATAATAATAATAATAATTATTATTATTATTGACTGTTCGATCTGAAATTTTTTCCCATGGCCGCCACATGTTCAAATCACTTATATCAACTAATATATGTAGATATGGTATTATTGTAGCTACATGTCATAATAAATCATTGATAATTATACAATTAATCACGGTATACAATTTTATAACCGGATCGAATATTCTACATCGTTCCGAGTTTTAATTGAAACTGAGGGAAGAATAGCAATGTGGCAACATCGTCGTAGTCGCGGCAGTCGAGATCTTTGTATTTTAATAACAAATAACAGCTGCGGGGAAACAAAGCGAGCCGCTTGTTAAATTACTCTCCACTTCAAACTGCTTGGTAGGCTTTTCAAGTTCCTGGAATATTTCACGCGAGTGGACCATAGGAAGCTGTAAAACCTCCATCAAAGATTTTTGAGCGGAAATAGATAGATTTTTCTTTAATCATTTTTAAGTTGGTGTAGCACAGTGGTCAAGCTCACTGGTTATGTTGGCTGGAGTTCGATTCTCACTTCCATAGATTTTTTATTTTTTATACCTCGCTGTATTAAATTATAAATTAAATATTAATTTACTTATAATACATATATTCTAACGTTTAGCATCAATTTAATCTCCTGTTTTCATCTTAGTGATAATATGCACTTAGTTTGCATTCAAATTAAGAGGGGAAATGCACGGTTTCCATGAAGCAAGCATCAGGGAATTTGTCTTGTTAAAAAAAGTTGTATAAAATGTGCATAGCGTTAATGTTTTGCATATTCTTTTAATGGCTATCACCTGGCAAATGTAATATATCTACTACTAATAAAAATATTGTATGGTAGTAAAAGATTCCGGGCTATGTGGTCGTGTGTCTATAACTGGCGTTTCTTCCAGACGTTTCTCCCTCAACTGCGGAGGGCATCTTCAGTGGCGAGCGCTAGAAGCTGTTGTTTCCCTGTCGTAGACTCGACTGCGAATATTGTATGTATATATCACAGTAATTCTGCCCGAGGGCAGGTCTTTCACTGCAATCATAGCATTACTAGGGATTTATAGGCGTGGTAAAACTAATGGGATACTACAAGGAGACCCCATCAGCCCGCTACTATTTAACATAATGACGGCTGACATTGGGAAAGCAACAAACGGGACCATGCTGGTAATGTATGCGGACGACATGGCCATTGGAGCACGAAACAAAGAATTGCAAAAAGGCATAGATGGGATACAACGATGGGCTATGGAAAATGAGTTAGAGATAAACAGCAACAAGACCGTACAAATGGTTTTCAAGAAAGGAGGAAGAACAGCGGCAAGTGATAATCTAAAACTAGGAGAAGAACCGATAAGAATGGTCAACAAATTCAGATATTTAGGCATAACACTGCAGCCAACAACAGTGTCTTTCAGCGCACATGTGTAGGAGAGAGCAGCAGCAGCTATAAGAGCTATGTGCAGTATCAAAGACATCACATCGTTAAAATTAGTCACAGCCATGAAATTATTCGCATCAGTGATCACCCCGATCGTCACCTACGGGATAGAACTGATATGGGAGAAACTATCGACCAGCGATTTGGAGAGGTTAGAAAAAGTGAAACCAAGATACCTAAAAAAGGCATTAGGTGCAAGCAAATACACACCAAATAGAATGGCCTATATGCTAGCCAGAGAAACCTTCTTCCTAGAGGACCTGAGGCAAAGGATACTACTGCCAGCAACGGAGCCATATAAGAAAGTCATCGAAAAAAAGAAACAGAGAGAAAAAGAGATCGACGAAGATTTCTACGCCTCAAATGCCGTGGTAAACAGAGAGTGGACTGGAAGTAACCAACCACAAAGGCACAGAATTATAGGTTTAGCAACACACGGATATCATCACGAAATGTGCAAAAATACAAAATTCCACCAACCGAGTGATTCTTGTGAATGCAAGATATGCGACCAAAAGTGTGAGCGATACCATTACAAACAATGCAGAATATGGACAGGATCACTGAACGAACTCATAAAAGACAAATCATAAACTTATAACTTAATGTTCTGTCGAGTGCCTCTTACCAACTTATTATAGGCGTGGTAGCTTCCCATGGCTTTCCACACCGGTGAAGGATGATAAGGATGATGATGACCGGATGATTTTCGGGGACCGTTGGGCCCTAAGCTTCATGACATCGTCTTACAGGTGAGGAAAAACCTCACCCAGGAGCCTGTCTCGACCGGGAATCGAACCCGGGCCCGCTGCGCGACAAGGCAGTACGCTACATCGAGACTACAGCGGTTGATACATATATCCCGTTGCTTTCCACACCGGTGAATAAGAATGATGGCGATGATGGCCTTAAAGTTTTCTGACATTTGTCTTACAGGTGAGGAAACACCCCGATAAAAACCTCACCCAGAAAAACTGCCCCGACCGGGGATCAAACCCGCTCCCGCTGCGTGAGAAGGCAGCACGCTACCTCGAGACCACAGCGGTGGACTATATATATATATATATATATATTCAGATTTTTTCCCTCATTCAAATCTTTAATCAATGATTTAAATTAAATTATTAAATTTAGATATATAATTTCATTACATTTAATTACAGTAAAATTATTATATATTTTACATATATACAAGAACTAATTATTAAGTACATTTTAATTCCTTAATAGTTTAGAATATAACATAACAGCAGATTACCAGATTGTGGTTCTCCGCCAACTTAACCATCGACTTCCATTTTTCGAGCAGGTTTTATAGTTTTCTATGGTCCAATCAGGTGTAATTTTCGGGGAACTCTAAAGGTCATCTCTACCTGCTTCTACTTTCAGTCAAATCGGCAATACCCGACTCGGACCTTCCCATGTCAAATCTTAAGTCAGCCCGCTTCTTGAGCCTGCTAACAATGCTACACAAGTTAATAGAATATAAGTCCTCTGTATTTTTATGGTTCCGAGGTTCACGGTTCAAATCCGGTCCGTGTCGACCGATTTCTCGGGGCCATAATTTTTTACCGTGGGTATTTTTGAATGGTAACTTGAGCCGTGAGTTCCGTGTTGTAGATTTACGGAACGTAAAAGTATGACAAAGAGCCCAATGAGTAAAATGTGTCCCCTTTGACACCCAGATTTGAATTGTGACGTTAATTACCATAGCGGTTAAAGAAAATTATATAAAACAAAACTTCCCCCAGTTAAGAAAATCAGAAATCCGCCTTATCATTTAAATTGAATTTGATTATCAATATTATAAAAACATTCAAATTATGCAAGTTGAAAAAAAAATTAGAAAAATAGAAAAAAACTTTTGAAATAGTATGGACACCTCACAAGAATGGAAGACGAGAGAATACCAAAGAAGATCCTTAATTGGATCATAAGAGTGGAAGAAGAGAAAATACAAAAGAAGACCCTTAGTTGGAAAGCTAATGGAAGAGGCAGAGGCAGGCCTAGACAACGATAGATGGATGGATGGTAGAGGTTTGAGGGAAGATGCTGCTTTAGACAAGAACCTCTGGCGACAAATCACTTTGGGTTGAAGGAGAAACTGTATTGTGGAATATTGTTAATAAAAAATTCACAAATTGACCGAAGTGGATGTAAGTGCAGTAATGATGTTAACTTACCTTGAAATTATTAACATTCATAAAGTTCATCATGCAATCTCGTGTGTAGGTGTAGGCCTAATTACTGAATTTAAGAATCATTTTTGGCCACCGTTGAGGTAACTGTTCAAGGCTTACCTCAGTGATGCAGTTGTCCTTAACTATAAGTTTAAACTGCGGAGGCCTTTCGGACTGTCGTCCCATCATGTTCAAATACTCAGTGACAGTCCGAAAGGCCTACATGGTTACAGTTGGCCATCACTTGGCCACTGAGGTACATTCGAGGAATTTAAGTTGTCTTGCATCTCACACTTTATTCGCAGTAATGGAAGATATAAATAATGTACTTTGCATGTCCTTCTACTTCTCGAGACCTATTTACTCTGCGAGTTACCAATGAAGTACAGCAAAAAGTCTAATGTAAATAGCACTATCATATTTCGACTCACATAATGGCTGTTAGATATATTTTATTTAACAGAACAGCAGATATATAAGACGTGTTAATGTTCTGAAAGTTTTTGTGAAAGTAATATTTGAGCATCGGGGATGTTTTTGGGAACGATTTACGTACTATGTTCATCAGGCGACTTTTTGCATCACGCTAAAAATAAACACAAAGCAGGAACTAAACTAGAAGCTAACTATTTGAGAGGTAGGTAAAAACAAACAGCATTGCCGAAGCATAAATCTCCCTTTCTGTTTGATTCTAAAGACGTTTTAATGTCCCCGGTTTGTCAATCTAACCCGAATTATACCAAATGCGCCTGAAACACTTACATTTTATAACATACATTAAGCCTGTTATTTCTCAATTCATTGATCTTTGCCACTATTATAGAGTCGATATTTTAGGAAGCCGTAATCGCAATGCTTCTCACTATCCATTAAAGAACTATAGTGTGTCTCAAATTGGTGTAGACACTTTCAAAACGTCATTTCTAAAAATGAAATTAGACGCATACAATTTTTGTTGTGCCCGATGGAAGGCACTGGAAAAAGCATAAAAACACGTCCATCGTTCATGTGTTTATAAAAAAATATGGTGGTGAAATTATTCGATGAACGCAAGTTGTTACTGAAGTGTTGTTGGAAAAGTTTAACGGCGTTGGAGGGTTTGAATTTGGTATACTATCACCGAACAAAGGTAACATTAACACCAGTCCGAGACAAGTTTGAAGTCGATGGAACGGTGATAAGATGTTGAAAGATGTGTTGAAACGGTCGGTTCGGCAGAAATACATGTTCCACTGATAACGAGAGCGTCGATGAAGTCGTACAGGTTTTGTAGTATCCCCAAATAAGTAATTGAGGCAATGTTATTCTGATGAGATTAGTGTAGAAAAATCCAATTTTCATAGCATTTTGTGAGCTCGAAAATTACTGCCGTAGTACATTCCAAGACTTGTATATGAGGAAGATCCAGATAGGCGATTGCAAATTTGTTTTTTCTGCACAAATATGACGATATTTTCAAGGCAGAATTATTTGGTCAGACGAGGCCACGTTTAAACTTAACGGCACAATTAATAGACATAATTGTGTGTACTAGTCTAACGAAAACTCAAGATCAAAACAAAGGTCAAGGTGTAGCGGTATGGTGTGGTCTGTCTTCCAGAAGGATAATTGAGTCTTACTTCTTGGATGAGACAGGTCAGACTTACCTAGAAATGTTGAATGTTATGAAAGTCTTAATCATGTCTTTGAGAACTAAAATTATGTTTATTTCCATAATTGGAGAAGAGCAGAATGGATTCAGAAAGGGTAGATCTTGTACAGATGGATTCTTTACTCTAAAACTACTATTAGAAAAGCACAAGGAATTCAATATAGAAACTCATATCGCCTTCTTTGACTTCATAAAGGCTTTTGACAAAGTAGACAGAAATATATTACTACAAATTTTAGCTGATGATAACGTTCCACAACAATATATTACTAATATCTTCAACATCTATAAAGATAATGAAATCTCTGTTAAACAAGATGGCAAATTATCTTCTTGGGAAAAGACCAACACTGGAGTAAGACAGGTGCTTTTCATTATATACATGAATAAATTAATAAATGAATGGAGGAAAACACAACGAGGATATATACCCATCAATAGGAACCTCAAACTCGATGCTATTCTTTTTGCAGACGATTTAGCTCTTCTGGCACTTCCCGAAAATGATTTGCAACGATCAATTTATAATTTACAAAAAATAGGTGCCAAATTTAATATGGAAATATCAATTAACAAAACTAAAATTATGGCATTTCATGGGAAGGACCCCATACAAAGTAAAATCTGTCTCCAGAATAAAATTTTAGAGAGATCTAATCAATTTAAATATCTTGGTTATTATCTATCTGGGATGAAAAGGATATCCCTGAAAAAATTACTAGTTATAATAAAAGTTTAGGAATTATTAATCAAGTTATGAAACCATCCCTTGTACAAAAAACACCAGATTACGTTTATATAACACTTTGGCTAGACCAGTGTTGACCTATGGTAGTGAAGCATGGACACTAAAAAGACAACATGAAAGCAGAATAACGGCTTGTGAAATGAGATTCATGCGCAGAACAGCGGGTTACACCAGATGGGATCGGAAAAGGAAAACCGATATCTTAAAAGAATTGAAGACTACGCCAATTTTGGAATATATTAAACAGTACCAACTAAATTGGAAACACCATCTTGAACGAATGAGTTCAAATCGGATCCCCAAAGCTGTTTATAATTATATACCAAGAGGACGAAGATCACTGGGCCGTCCTATGAAACGCTGGAGGGAAAATTTTCTATAGGATCGTAACAGGCCTTGGCCTAATACTTGGAAGGAAGAAGAAGAAGAAAGAATTTCCAACAAGACAAGGCTCCACATCACTCTCATACTTATACCGAGACATTTTCTCCATCGCACATTTAATCAGAGTGGGTATGACAAAGAGGAAATGCTACGAAGTTCCCGCCTCGATCTTACGCTTTAACCCCTATAGACTTTGGGGAACTAAACACGGTGTACGCCACAAAACCACAAATATTGGAGGAACTGAGAAATACGATTGAACATGCCATCAGTGATCTACCAACAGGACCAGACGGTATGTTGCTCTGTTCGAAATCTTTGTGTTGGGAGTGTACTGTACCAGAAGTTGAACATTTTGAACATGTACAGGCTAAAGGAAATTTAAGTAATGCAACACAACGGATTTAGAGTATTTAGATAGTTTGGAGTGAAGCAGTGAATAGTTGCGAACAATACGGGTTTCAAAATATATTGTCTATATTTCACGAGAAAAGAAAAAAAATAGCATCATATGTGACAAATTTGACTGCGCACGTAAACGATTGAAGATTTTACGACACATGCACAAGAAATGCGCCCACGCTCAAGGTAGTTATTTAAAATCCCACTCCGCCGGAGGTTGAACCCGGGTCGTCAGAGTGGAAATTAGGAATTTACCTCAAATGCAACAACGGAGGGCAATTACAGTTAATATAGGTGACGTTACTATAGAATGAAATGAGGGCCAAGGATTATGATCCGGAAAGCCCATTTCGCTTATCTATTTATTGATTTGAGGAACCTCGTAGATTCGTAGTGTAGTGAAGGGAAGGTAAAAACGGAAAGTCGCGGGTTCGATTACCGATGGGCTAGGATTTTTAAATTGAAAAACCTTCTGGCGGTAACATGTCCCTGGGGTAGATTCAGCATCTCACTCACTCACTGGCACTATCGAACCCGTAGGTTCATGGCCGCGCGGACATAAGCTCTCCATACATCCCTATCCTGAGCTAATGCTTTCCAATCATTTCCTGTATAATCTACTTCCCTCAAATCATAGTTAATGTTGTTCTCCCACCTCATTCTTGGTCTACCAACTGGGCGTTTTCCCTCTGGCTTTCCTACAAGAAGCTTCCATGCACGTCTTTCATTCCCCATACGTGCAACATGTCCTGCCCATCGCAGTCTACGAGACTTAACTGTTCTTATTATATCTGGCTTCCTATAAAGACCATGTAGTTCATTGTTATGTAGTCTTCTCCATTCACCTGTCTGTTCATCTCTCTTTGGTCCAAAAATTTTCCTAAGTACTTTATTCTCAAATACTCGTAATCTCCTTTCCTCCCTTAAAGTAAGAGTCCATGTTTCGCACCCATATAATATAACTGGTAGAATAATAGTTTTATATTATTTTCAGCTTAACGTTTTTTGAAAGGAGTTGGGACATCAAAAGTCTGTGCAATGCATAATAGCATGCATTTCCAGAATTGAGCCTATGCTTAATTTCTTTTGTGCGTCTCATTCCTATTTGTGAGTATTGTTCCTAGGTATTTGAATTCAGCCACTTCCTCAAAATTTCCCTCATTTGTCATTAGCCGTCCATCTCCATTATATACTGAATTTCTACCTGTGACCACATATTTAGTCTTACTGATATTTACTTCCAGTCCTAATTTCTTAGTGTTACTCAATAGTGTGTGCGTGTTGGCCTTTAGTATCTCCTCGCTATCGGCCAATAGTACTACATCATCAGCATAAACTAACAGCTTATTAATACCATTCAGTTGTAAGCCTTCCTCATTCTCTAAAGATTTAATGGCATGCTCTAATACAAAATTAAATAGTAGAGGAGATTCAGCATCTAACGCAATAAAGTATAAGACTCATGCTCGGGGGGGGGCTGACAACCATGTCAGTAATATTAATTGTTGCATGCTGATGGCAAACCTGTTTATATAAATTTTAATATTACATTCGTAATTAACTGGTATGGAGCGGATAAAAATTCCATCACCATGTCTTCTTGTTGAAGCAGTCCTTACTATAATGTACGGTGTACCATAATTTCTGTGTTATAGTAGAAACTTAGTGCGATCCCCGAATGTGTTGAATTTTCATAAACTACTATTTCAAGATGTGTGGATTAATATTAACGCTTTTAGGCACTTACTAGTTTCTAAATTGTATACAATACATTAATATGGAAGTATGTTGGTAGCGGTAAATAGGTCATAGTCGATAAATGAGCGATTATAGGGAAACCAAGCGATTTGTTTGGCATTCAGCAAAGTATGTTGCCATGGGAACGTATAGTTTGTGGCATGCAAAACAATCAATTCCACCGCTATATTATGCTCCCTTTTTCCCCTGGCGTATATAGCATGATCATGGACATGGCCTATCAGAAAGCGGGAAGAATGTTAGCAGCCAATGGCGATTCTGTTTGACTTGAATTGGAGGGGTTGTTAAAAAGTGTTTTACGTGGCTTAAACTTAGAGGATCCCTGTCTTAGTGGACTTGGATTGGCGTCTTGTCGGCCGGCATTGTGCAGGAGTCTGACGCTCTTCGAACGTCATGGCCTCTGGTAAGTTGGTTCTCGCTCACCCTGCTTCGGACTTGGCTTCTTGTAACTTGGCCGAACATATCTATACGAATGGCTTGTAAAACATTGTAATTATATATTTTTTTCTGTTCTCACTTATATAGAATTCAGAAAGTCCGATTGTCAATGTCATTGTGGAATCACCAAAACGTCCACACTAATTTTCTCTAAATACATAATTTGTGGTGTATATTTGACACATTAAATTGAAAGAATTCAGTTGAATGTAAAATTCAGCTACAGATTTATATGTTTATAATAAGGAACTGACGAGCGTTGAATTCATGTAGTACCATAATTTTATATGACTCAGTCGTTTGAAATTGAGTCGCTGAGTTGAAAAGGGAAGGAATTCCATGTACGCTACTTTTGAGAAAACCTTAAACTACATAACTTCTTATATTTTACTCTGATTAGTTTTTGACCATTTACAAATATTGATCCTCTGCTTTTTTATGCAAAAGGTGATAAAGGTATTGTTCGTTTAAGATCGTTTATGGTTAATGATCATTTTTCAAAGGATGGCAAAGTAAAGCAAGTAATACTTCAAAATGTGTTTCTTGATATATTTGAGGTTTTGAATGTAGTTTTCTTGTCTTATAATTACTAATAAAGTTTATTTATGAAATAATGCTAAAATAATTGAAGGGTGCAGGGGAAAAACGATGAATATCACATTAAATTCAAACTGAGATAAATGAATTTTAAGTTTTGAAACACTATATAATTTCCGTATACACATTATTTTCAAAGCCTTATAAAACGTAACCCATAGCTTCTTTAAACAGTTTTCGCCTTTTAAATGTTACTAGGGAACAGCACAAACACTAAGAATATGAAACCTCAGTTTTTGTGATTTTTGTGACATTCATGGTTTTTCCTCATGACCCTTAAATTGTTTGATGATTTGAAAAAAGGAAGAAACTCCACAGCCTTCGAATAGCGATAAAACCACATAAGCTATAGAAACTATGAACTCTTGTTATATTTGAAATCCCTGTAAGCAGAGGATCAATATTCTAATTGTTAAAAAAAATTGTCAGAGTTAGCTATAAGAAGTCATGTAATTTTTTAAGGTTTTCTCATAAGTAGGATACTTGGAGTTTCTTCCCTTTTCAGCCCAGCGATTTATATTAATTTATATTAAGATACAGACTTAAAATGTATTTTAGATTCATCAGCTGTTACATGCTAATGTATTATTAGGTAATAGTTAAAATGCTAAAGGGAACAAACCCATTGTATTAAGTAACTACAAGAAACTAAGCCTGAGGGCCAGTATTAATAAAACAAAATGTTCCCACGTAGAACTACATTATTAAATGAGAATGGACGTTTAATCAGTAAATGGGAAAGTATGAAGACGTTTCGAAATTCAGATATCTAGGAACTGGAATGAGGCCGCAGAACGAAATCGAAGATAGGCTAAACTCAGGAAGCGTATGCTTATCTAAAAAGTTAAACCAAATATAGGTAAAACGGCGATTCTTCCAGACAGCGTAGCATTCTTCAAGAGAGGAGAAAATATTTAAAAATAAAATGATAGGAACTTTTTGGATCTAAGTGACTACATAAGTGAACTACACGATCTCAATAGGAACATGACAGAAATTAGATGAGTCGAAATCTCTTGTCGAGAAACCAGTGAGAATGAGTCCAGATGAAATATAACATTAACCAGATTTGAATTAGGCGAATTTTACAGAAAACCAATGGTTAATCTAGCTTTTGATATGGATAACTCAAGATCAACGTGACCATGAGTCTTAGTCATAAATATATTGCGCTTAAAGTAGCCAGAATCCCCAAAAAAATTCAAAAAAGCTTTCGGCCCTTCCTTGCCCGGTTTTGAATTGCGACCCTAATGAGGTATTATGATCGTCCTTAAATAAAATAATTCACACGAAAAAAAGCTCTATAGACTCTACAAATTGAATGCGTTTTATTACTAATCTTTGATTTTTACGTGATGTCATAATGATTTGAATTTTTTTTTGCAGAATAACCTCTAGACAGCAGCGCTGCTCCTGTAGATTAGTCTTCATTGAACTACTTTTGACGTTCTATACATTTAACTTGTTGGTAAGTGTTAATTATTTTTTTTCATTTTTGAGAGATCTCTTATCGATTAGTTCGATAACAATTTGAATATGTTATCTATTTTATGTTCGTGGTTATCAATTTTGTTTCCATCTATGACCTGTAATTTGTAAGAATTTGAATTGAGCATGAACTTCGGATATGACGGGATTAAACCGCGTTGAATTAAATTTCTAAATTTCGTCAACAAAATTAGCTGTCAGATCTTTCCTAAATATAGATTGAATGTACAATAGTTAACATTTTCAGCGATTTAGTTACAAACATGTCATTAGATTGCCGGGGGGCTACCTTAATCACGAAAGAAATGAGATGCCTGAAGAATTAAAAATTGATTCGATCATCTAGCATGTAGGAATAGTGTAGATTTAACAAAAGTTGCCAGGATGCCCTCTTTTTGCAAAAATATTTTAACATCCCCAAATAAAAAAGGACGAAGGAATTAAATAAGTTAAAAAATAGATCGCAACAAACCACTAAGTCTAAAGGCAAATACGTGGCAGATGAAAATATTCAGATGCTGTTTAAAGAAATAATAATAATGCGGCCACGGAGAACAATGGCCAGAATGAGTACTCTGAATATCTCACAAGCCTTCTGCGCCTGTGAAGTTGGTAATCCGAATCACAGTGATGTAGATTTCTTGGTATCTCGTAAAATAGTACGTGCTCTTCGTTTAGATACCTGGAAAATAGTGATTTTTACTTATTCCTTGCGACCGCAGATATCTCAGTTGATTTACTAATAATCACTGACTTAAACCACCTTACACCAATTTACCTTAATGTAAGCATGTGTGTGTGCTGCTGTGCATGCAAATTTTACTCGTCAGCAGGCGTTATATCAAAAATAATATTTTCAACAGTACTAGTAATATTTTATGAAATAGCATGAGTACGTCGTGAAACTAAAGAAATGTATGTAGTTAGGAAAACGTTCGTCTTAAAATAATTATATGAAACGATACAGAATGAAAAGTGGAAAACTTTGCTACAGTAATGAATCAAATAAAAGTAGCACATCAGGAGATACCCCAGACGTTATCATGAAACGGACGTTCGTCCCTTACCATGTCTATTACCATGTCTCGTTAGGCGTAAAAAGTTTCAAATGTTTTTCTCGCATTTTTTTTATGACAGGACATTTCGTGAATATACGCCTATTAACAAAATTGGTTGAAATATTGTAAGTTTTCTTCACAACTGAATGTTTTGTCGTCAATAAAGCTTACTGTTAAGAGTGACTTGCAAAATAATTTTAATCTCCAAACTTTTATGTATACAAGAATACATGAAGTGGAAGAGAAGACCTTACGGTCTTAACTCCATCAGGTAAAGTAAATAAATAAAATATAAACGAAATAAATGTAAATAAAATAAATGTAAATAAGTACCAGGTATGTATTATACTTATATTATTTAGAATTTCGCCAGAAATTGTCGGAGTTAATACATAACCATTTTCTTAAACAGTAAATTTCAAGGTTAATTTGTGTTGATTCAACTTTGTCTCGTTTAAACAATGCAAAATAGAAATTGAGGCGTAATAACCCCAGGAATGTGTGAACTTTGTTCCAATTAATGATAATTTTACTTTAGAAATGTTTGCCTTTCAAACGAGCGCGTTAAGGGTAAACGTTTGTCGTTATACATTTTCCTTGGACTTTATTCTATTATAACATAAACGTTTGGAAATGGCATAATCTTATCTCAATTCTCATTAAGCAGTAAATGTCGAATGCAAGATCAAAGTTCAAGGTCACAATTGTAGAAGTAGATAACCTCAAGCTCTGATTAAATGTGAACAGTTTGGATTCAGAGCACAGCTAAACGAACTTCGTTGATTACGCAGTAAGTACTTAAAATTAATACAAAATATGCTTCACTTGAAGGAAAAATAAACATTTCAATATATGTTTAAGTTAGAAATTAAGAGATAATTTTGAAGAGGTTAAACAGCTCGTAATAAAAGTATTTGATTATAACTTCGTTGAATACGCAGTAATTGCTTAAAATTAATACAAAAATCCATAATATGCTTGACTTGAAGGAAAAATAAACATTTCAATATATGTTTTAAGTTAGAAATTGGAAGATGATTTTGAAGAGGTTAAACAGCCCGTAATAAAAGTATCTGATTATAACTTCGTTGAATACGCAGTAAGTACTTAAAATTAATACAAAAATCCGTAATATGCTTCACTTGAAGGAAAAATAAACATTTCAATATATTTTTTATTATTGATTTCGTACATCTCAATGATGGATAAATCATATTTGAAGAGAAAAATTATACGCTCAGACCGGGACATGAACCCGGGACCCTTGGTCTAGAGAACCAAGGGTCCCGGGTTGAAGTCCCGGTCTGAGCGTATAATTTTTGTCTTCAAATATTTCAATATATGTTTAAGTTAGAAATTGAGAGATAATTTTGAAGAGGTTAAACAGCTCGTAATAAAAGTATCTGATTATAACTTCGTTGAATACGCAGTAATTGCTTAAAATTAATACAAAAATCCATAATATGCTTGTTCACTCGAAGGAAAAATAAACATTTCAATATATGTTTTAAGTTAGAAATTGGAAGATGATTTTGAAGAGGTTAAACAGCTCGTAATAAAAGTATCTGATTATAACTACTTGGTATTTTGTTACTTAAGGGCACGCTTAGCTTTAAAATTATAAATATGATTCTTTAACCAGTCAGTCTGAAGTAATATTTAAATTAATTCAGGATAAATAACATTTTCGAACCTATTATATTTTTCGCAGGAACTATTTGAGTCACTAGTAATGCAACGACTTTTCAGCATATGGCGAAACTTGTAGCAAATTCAGTAAAATGACCTTCAATAGTATATTACGGTGCTAGGTTGGGAGGTGGTTTTTACAGAACCGAGGAAAATGTGTACGAATTTTTTTCGAATTAAATTTATTGTTACAGAATATGTGGAAACTAGTTCAATAATGCGACAGCGAACTTTTGAATTTAACCCGTCTTATTGGTTTCAGATATGTAGAACAATACATTATTGTTAAGGTAACACAAAAAGTGTTAGATAATTAGAAATACACAATTTTTTATTACGAAATGCTTTCTTCATCTTCACAATGTCCTTCAGTTTATAGAAACATGGAAATTATTATTTTAATAAATTACTCTATAAATGCTTCACTTTGATATAACGAGAGAAAAAGCTGAAAAGTTATATTTTCGCTGTCCTGTGGCAATAGAATTTAGGTCACATCATGACTCATGAGGTTAGATTCGGTGAGCATCTCGGCGATATGGAGTATGAGAATGTATATCATACCAGTGCGATCCCATTCCTTTATTACTGTTCAGATAAGTTGGAGAGAGTTTGATAATCGGAATTCGATGTACAAGTTACGAGTTTTTATTAACGACATATGCGGACAAATGTAGATGTGTGAGCTAGAATTGCCATCAGGTTATTTCTTGTATTCTCTTCTGGCCTTGGCGAAATTGTAATACAGTTGAGTTCGGGCGCCTGGAAGTAGTGTTAAGTTACTCTGATATTACGATAGGTGATGAATGTTAATGAAGCACTAGGAGAGCCCTTAAATCTAAACTTAACAGAAATCGAGACCACGGGAGGCTACAATAATAATTCCGTGTAAGTGATCCCATGATCTGTAGTCAGAATCTCTGACCATTAGCCCATGAGGCTGGTGTACAATGAAATCTAGAAATATCTAAACAGAACATTTTTTGTAACGATTTTCCATTTCAATTTAGTTCTAGGAACATGAAAGGGTAATCTCAGCAATGGTAAATTAAATGTAAGACCGTAACGGGCCACTGGGCCTAATACTTGAAAGGATGATGATGATCTCTGGAACCATTTATGTAAGATAATGTATAGAAAGTTAAATTGTAAATTCGCCGATCTTTCATGAAGTTAACATTTCTTATTCTAGGGCAAGATGTATTCTTTTAAATGTTGATTTAGAAATGTATTCCGTCCAAATATGGAAAACAAAAGTTGATTTTGCTAGAAATATTGCTTTCTATAGGGAATTAAACTACTAAAATTTTCAACTCTTTGATTATTATAAACATTAAAGATCTACGTATTTCTTTCAAAACTATCTCTTTGGACTTGGTATATTTTCCTTGTAGTCAATAATGCACGCTTAGAAAAAAAATGAGCCAACTCTTGATCTCGATTCTAACGCTCGATTCACACTAGTAAACTAATTTTATTTGAAACGTCGCAATTTGAGTAATATTGCTTTTGTCGAATATCTAGGAGCATGTCTCCTTCCCTGTTCTTCAACTATTTAAGACGATTAAAACCAAATACAATGTATTTAACAATGCGTTATCTCTTCGAGCATGCGCAGTGGGCTATAACAGGGACTCTGCTTTTTGAAGCGGCTCTTTTTTTTATATGTGTACATTAATTTCGTAATCTTAGACGTTTAACAAGTATAGAGTAAGATTAAAAACTGATATAGACCCACCGAATAATTTTCGTATTTTTTTTATTTTTCACTTTGTAAAGAGATTGATATATTATGCGTGCAATTTTATTACCATTTGAAGGCCTTAACAAATATATTATACCATTTTATACATTGTTCTTTCATTTGTTTTGAACATATCTGCGTAACAGATAATTAAAATTTGTATTGAGTTATGAGTATAGATCTTAGCTACATTTAGTGAACTGCGAAGGGATGCAGCTATAGAGGTTTTGTAAAATGCTTTTTGATCTTTAATGATGCTACTTACTGGACGTAAAATATTAGAAGAAAAATGTATTTTTTCGAAATTTACAAATAAAACTACGAAAAGCAACACACAGTCCTTTAACCAGCAAAATCGGTATTTAAGTGGTGGCTAAAATTAAAAAGAAAGTGAAAATTGCTCTTTGGCAACATTTTCCCCGCAATGAAACTAGGTATACCACTGGAATAAAATATTATATTCTTCGGAAATCAGACACACAGGAGTGTTACCACACTTCGATTATTGTGACATTATATTTATATAATGATCTAAACTATGCCTTGTCGCAGAGACTGCAGCGTGTTCATAATGCTTGCATTCGATTCATTTTCAATATCCGCCGTTATGACCATATTTCCGAACACTTTAATAACCTCTCTGGGCTCCGTCTTACTGACAGACGTAAATTGCACTCTCTTTAGCTACTTTTCAAGCTTCTGAATTCCTACATTCCTACTTACCTGGCGTCCAGATTTGAGAAGTTATCCTCCTACCACAATATTGACACTAGGTCACAAGATAGCAGTCTGCTAACAATTCCTCTTCATAGCACTTCCTCCTATTCTACTTCCTTCACAGTAGCCTCCGCCCGCTCCTGGAATCTCCTTCCTCAAGATATCAGGGGTTGCCGCACACTTGGCACCTTTAAGTCACGCTTATACTGTTACCTGTTGTCTAATAATTAATTTTTCTCTATTTATTTAATTTTATACTATGTCATTAATCTTTTCCTCGTTTTTTTATATATCTTGTACATATTATATATTTAATTCGTTAAATTTAGAGTAAATCAAAATACATTATAAATATTAATTGTATTGTATTCATAACTTGTAATCGTTTATATATATATTGTA
The DNA here is from genome assembly GCA_030220185.1 of Diploptera punctata. Lineage (NCBI taxonomy): Eukaryota > Metazoa > Arthropoda > Insecta > Blattodea > Blaberidae > Diploptera > Diploptera punctata. The sequence goes on from JASPKZ010003833.1 coordinate 1,280,446, forward strand.
ATTTAGATTTAAGACTTTTCTTTTGTATTTTTTTAAAACCTGGTTGAGTGGTAGACAAGGCCTTAACTCTGCCAGGTAAAATAAAGCTATTATTATTATTATTATTATTATTATTATTATTATTATTATTATTATTATTATGAGTGGGGGATGGCCTGTAAGCTGATTAAAAAAAAGCGGCCTTTTTTTCGTAACGAAACTTAGTAAGAATCAAAGGGGGTTCGTTAATCAGCAAAATCCAACTATAAAGATATATTTTATGGGAACACTTAATAATGCCAAGGTCCACGATTTTTTTACAATGAAACACACACATATATACACATACACACATATACGATTCAATTATTAAAAAGGCATTCCGTAAACCAACAATCAGATCATTAGGAGAGGAGTTTTACCTGGAGCCCAAAATTTGAAAATTGCTCTAGCTTTCTCATTTCCTGTTTCCTCGCAATTAAGCTTAGAAACATGTTTAGTTAACAAAATAAACTATTTTCAGTAATCCAGAAAAATAGTACTATAAAAACGATTTGGTGATGAATTCGCTTAGTTCACACAGCTCCTGCGCGATGAACTTATTTTGCGTGATTTTTCTCAGACATACATCTGATCTTCTAGGCCTGTCGCAATAAGTTATTGCTATTTAAATAATCTTCGTAAGGAAAGAAGATTACTTTTATTCGCAGCTTAAATTAAACTGCATTTTCTTAGATGTTAATGTGGCACATTACTTACAGCTTTTTAAAATAAATGATACTTCTAATGCCACACTTCCTCTACTCTTGTACTTTTTCGATTAAAAGCCACGCTATTACACAACTTTCTCTATAACAATATCAAAGTAAGGAGGAATTCTTCACTCTTGCAAGGGTACTGTTAACCATTGCACACCGAGACCTGCCTCAAATATAGTAACTTACAGGATTTGTTCAGGTATTAAAACTTGATTTCGTTTATCAATATTGAGTTGGGACCATGTTTGCACTAGTATAGCCAGTTGCATTATTCTTAACTAGAAACCTATGTGTTGTCGATTTCGATCCCGACAGTCTATTGATTAACCATGGACAAGATTCGCGAGTTCAAAAAAACGTTTGGGGCCAATGCATTTTTTCAGGATGCAAATCTCATGTGAAGGGAATTAAGACCACGAATCTCATGTCGATTTACGGTACTTAAACCTGAAGAAAGAACTCGGACAAAAATTTGTCGGCTCTTTCACACTGGTTTGGATTACGAAGTTAATTATTTAGTTCGTTTCCCAACCAGTGGCTCGCGAACCAAAATATTTCAAGAGGTTCGCCTAAACTTTTGTGTGATGGCGGGTTTCGAAGTTAGGTCAATTGTTTCCTTCATTTCTGCAGAATTGTAATATTATTATTATTATTATTATTATTTATATTATTATTATTATTATTATTTTAAAATTAAATTAACCCTATAATGCCCATGTTGCATATTTGCAATATCTGGAAGTTATCACATTATTTCCACAATAAATTGATATTTACCGCGAATGCCTGATTTACAGTTATGTAACATTAGGAATGCATTTGATTTCGCTACAACCAGGCCTACGTGTTGTGTAACTTTGAAGCCATAACTAGAGTAACTTAGGTTTTAACCGTTAAGGATTGAGTAAATTTGTTATTAAACTTTCTGCTTGGAATTAAATTTATGCATGCAAACTGTATGTATAATTAAATGTCCGTTCACCCAACTCAGATCGTTGTGGAAGGGGTTCGTGAGTCGAAAAAGGTTGGGAACCGCTGCCTTAGCTGTTAAAGATCGCGTGTAAATAAAATAACATCGGTTCTATTAACCTAAGAGCAAACTAAAGAGAATACGGTTTTTGTTAAACACAGTGTGATGTCAGGTAAGTTCGGTTTTATTTTTGTACCACCGGTCGGCCAAAACATTTGTATTATTGAATATTACATCAGAGTAAAATGTTGCGCGGTAGAAAATAACCCCTCCCACAGCTGGGACTCTGTACGGTATCCAGTGAAACTAAGTCGGGAGTAACAGATGAGATGTGTTCGCGGATGGAAGTGCCTCAAGATACATGCAATTAACTCAACGTGTGCCACAAGTGTTTTCGTAATTATCAGTGAATTTTTAAATGCCAGTAAGACGGAATTTATTTTCATGCGGATTTTAATCGTGGCATAAAATTGTGTAACGCATTTTCATATCTTCTATTCGAAAAATATTGGGAGGCTATAAGATAAATTATGAGGAAAATTGAATAAATTGTCATTAATATGTCATGATAGATAAAAATGAAGACGTAAAAATATTTCTTCTTCTTCCTTCCAAGTATTAGGCCAAGGCCTGTTACGATCATATAGAAAATTTCCTTCCAGCGTTTCAGTGATCTTCGTCCTCTTGATATATAATTATAAACAGCTTTGGGGATCCGATTTGAACTCATTCTTTCAAGATGGTGTTTCCAATTTAGTTGGTAAAATATTTGATTGATGAAAATACTAATGTTGTAATTGTAGCACAGAATTGGGCTGGAAGAAAGTATTTTTGCTATTAAACGGGGAAGAGTTACGGTTAATTAAAAATAACAACAGTTAATTAAAATAACAGTTAATATTCTTTTTGAGAATACATGCTAACGAATTTAACATTTTTATTTTATCTTAAATTTCATTTTGAAATATGGCATTTTTTTTGCATATGGTATTGTATTACTGGACAGGGAAATATAATGTAGTTATCCACCATATGTTAAGATATTGCTTTATTGTAAAAGTAATATAATCGATACACGCTAACATTAAAAAAATCGGTATAAAATGTTTACGGGTCAGATAATATAATTTATATGTTAAATAATCAGTTAAACGTGAACTATTCATCTTAACTAGTTGGTAGTTTATATATATATATATGCGATAAATTGTAATGTGAGGCGTCTAGAAGTCATTCTTGGCCGGTGCACCTGATGTAAATCTTGATGCCTCCGAGTGTAAGTTGTTTAGAGGACAATGGGATGTGCTATAAAATGTACGAGTGCTGGCTGATTTTATAACGAAGGTATTAACTGATTAAACATATCTAAAAAGCTAACCCCCCTTGACTTCGAGACGCCGAATGGTAGTAAAAGAAATATGTGGACATTGCACAAAGAACCATTGCATCTTTGAAAAAATGCCACTTTTTAAATTATTATTTTTACTCGATAGGTCATCTGTGATCATATCGCTGCTTTGAATATAGGAACGTGTTTAGTAGATGTCTCAGTGCTTCTTGGATTTTAGAAACTTAAGAGTCGAATTCTCCGACAGTGTTATGTTTGACATTCGTAAGAATAAGAGTATACATTTATGTCAGTCCTGCGTGACGGCCGCCTTTACCCCCAGAACAAGCGCCTGGTACTCATTACCGTTAGAGGCTGAGTCGACCCCAGGGCCATAGTGCCGCCAGAGGTTTTGGGTCAGTTTAAAAATCATGGGCAACCAATTCCTATGATCTGAACGGGACTTCATGAATGGTAGTCAGAAACGCTGACATAGCCCATGAAGCTGGTTAGGATCTCTATATTGGAACAGTATCTGAGGAAAAATAAAACTTTTAAATAGTTTAATTTGTTTCAAAGTATAAGGCATATGGGCTGTTATGGAGTCTAGGTATATTAGAGATTACCTCCGATTCCGAGGTTAGCGGTTTCAATTTCCCCCGATATGTATTACAACATTGTATATTTATTAATACTCAATGCTGAATGGATTGCTCAGATGGTAGGGTTTGAGACTTATTCGGTAGATCCTGGGTTTATTATTATTTTTAGTTTAATCCAAATATTATTGATTATGGATGGTGGTGTTTTTAATGCTACATAGCGCAAGATGTTTATAGGCTTGTATTTTGTACTTTTCACAATCTGTGAACAAATGTTCTTGTTTAGAAGTACGACAAAACGCGAAATTACGATGTTTCGGACATCCTTCTTTCTTTGCTTGTGGATCTTCAAGAAAAATACAGGCGTCGACTGCTTGTAAATGCTATGGGCGTTGAGCTCAAATACCCGGAGTTTCTAAAGTAGTGGGAAACATTTAATATGTGATATAGTCCAGTTCTGTAACTGTAGCCGTCTGGGTGAATCCTAACGCGCGTGGTAGGAGGTAAGAACCGAGTGACAGAGGGAAGAAGTAGCCATGCAAACAACATTCATATTTTTAATAATAGTGATTTTTTATTTCACATTCATACAATTTGAAAATCTTGTAATACAAATGACTCGTAATCAATTGTATGCATTTCTTCAGAATGTTATAAAGGTCAAAATTGCAAGTGTATAAAAGGTGCACAATACTGTATCTACAAATCAAAATGCTAAATTTCTAATTTCAAATTACTAGGAATCACAACACCTTAATGCATATAAATTACATAAATATTATTTGAAGTTTGATCTAACAGCAAGTCTATTTCTCATCTCAACACAACATAGAATTGAGTAGACAATACAAAAAAATTAATAAAATTTGATTATCTGATAATGGATTATTTATGGTATATGTTTGAAAATTTCAGCGTGCATAAGATCTTGCGATCGATTCTTGGCAATACCCTTTAGAATCTGGAAGATATTGTTCAGCTTCGAATTATCGTTGTTGGTGTTATCATTATCATTATTATTATTATTATTAATAATAATAATAATAATAATGATTACAAAGAACTTTCTACAGTGCAGTAGCTTTGATTGAGTTTCATTCCACAAATTTATATCTTGAATATTCTCTCAAATTCTCCCTGTTATACTCCACCGATCCATTAATTGCTCTCATGATTTTCCTTTCTTTTGATTTTGGCATTTCATTCTCAAGCCATCCTCAGAATTCTTCCTTTCCCCATCCTTTTGACATGTCCAGACCATATCAATATTCATACAATTACCTCCAAAATATTGTTATTGACATTTTCTATTCTTGATTTGTTTTAATGGCTAGATTTGTAGTTGACAGCTTGACGCAAAGGTCAGATGGATTTATGTCATATATTTTTTCTTAGGATTTTTGTTTTTACCTGCCATAAATCTAAGACATATCCTGTACTGTCTACTAGTTAATCGGCTTCTGGTTGTTAGGACTGCCCTCCCACTGAATTCTACTCTATAGTGTACTGTCGTAGGTCAGGTCTTTCACTGCAATTGTAGCATTTTCATGCTTTGCAGCTTTACTTGGGAATTATAGGTGTGGTAGCCTCCCGTTGCTTTCCTCACTGTGGGATGATGATGGCCATATGATGTTCGAGGACCTTTTGGAAAGTTACATGTCATTTGTCTTACAGGCGAGGAAAAACCTCACCCAGGAAGCCTGTCCTGACAGGGAATCGTGTAAGCTGTTAATGACAGGCATATTCTTGGCAAATCGTGGATAGGTATTCCTACTGGGGGTAGCTGTCTGTGGGTTACGGTACATATTGAAATTAATATTATAAAAATAATACCTTAAACTGTTTAAATGTAATGTGACATATAATGGGTGATTTGACTGTATTTCACCATAATAATAATAATAATAATAATAATAGTGATTATTTGTGAGAATTGTCATATGCCGCAGCGTATACGCGACTTGCAGTTTAATTTCGTGAAGCAGCGAAGTGAAATGGGTGGTCGCAAACTATTTTCTCATTTTATTAAAGATGTTTGGAAACAACTTGGATGATGAATATTTTGAAGTAGTCCTCAACTCCACTTTATCACATTTATTTATGTTTATCGGAGGTAATTTATGAATGTCTTAAGAATGTATTGATTGGAAAATGCTTGTAACAAGTGACTTATCTTCATTGTATTGATCCTGCTATTTCCAACGAGATTAAATTTTATTACATGGTCATATAATTCGTTATGTTGTAAATTGTGCATTGTATTTCAAGATTAGTACCCTGATAAATAAAAGTAAACATTTTAAGACAAAATTTAATTGTTCTAAGAATCAAACACGAACGTGCCAGTAAGTAGTAAAGTAAAACGTTTGTTATTTTCCGGCGTAAGGAGAGTTGGAGGAATGGAATCTGATCAGATGATCAGTCGAAGGTCTGTGACATAGGAAGATGGCGGCTGACAAATCCTTTCGCATTGCCACGGGGCAAATGTAACCAAATAGATGACATGAATTTGGAGTAATGGCGGAATGAGATTTTTGGCTAGGAAAAAACGTGTGAAACCCCGGTCGCAAACTCTGGACACACAGACGGAGGGCGAGAGTCTGTAGTCTAAGGCCGGTATTCAGGAACCAAGCTTTACTCAAAGTAACCACCTGAGACAGGATTTTACAAAGAAACATCAACAGGTACTGACTTTTCGAACAATGGCTGTTTTAGGGGTTGGACGGCATTGATATGATACCCTCTATGTCGAGAAGACGATTTAATGTCAAATCCTAACCCCAACTCCAGGAAAACGAAACAGGTAGCCGTCTCAAGTTATTCCTCAGGCAGTATAACAACTTGCATTATGGGAGAGACGCTCCAACATATTAGAACATTAAAAGCTCCTTTTTCTCGGGGGGATATGTTCCGCAAATATGCCGCGAATGTTGAATGGTAATTTGTGTGGGTATATAGGAGATAAGTTCAAAGGTTGCGGAATAAAATAATTATCAAAATAAAAATCAATTAATGGGGGATTTTGAGCAATGTATATTAATTATTACTGTCAGGTTTAGGCAGGGCCTTAAAGAACTTAATGATTTCTTCCTGTTTTGCCTCTTTTATAAGGTCATTCAAGTCAGATTGATGTTTAGCTATGAATTCAGTGATGGAATCCCTTATTTTGTCTTGGGATTTCTTGATGAAGTACGTAGTACGTTCATTAACCTTGAAACAGCATGATAGAGATGGAAACGACTCGCTAACATGTAAAAGGCCAAACATTTCTATTTTTACTTCGTGCGGCAACTCTTCTTTTGAACTAATTGTCCTTCCTTTTACTAGATAATATAAATTGGCAACAAAGCAGAAGAGACTCTTGTTATTCAATCAAAATGATTGGAACGAATGATTACTTGAAACAATAAATTACCGATCGGGGCGAGGGAGGCATTTATCAACGGGCATAGCGGCACGTGAATTACAGCGGCGGTGGCTTTTAACAACTAACTTTAGGCTTAGTGACAATAAGGCTTGTTTTACTTCGGTATTAATTTATCCCATTTGATTTGAATAGCTCCTTGTAAAAACCGCCTTGACACGTGCCTGCAGTAGAAAAAGTTGCCGATGCGTTAATAAAGGACACTAATCCTTCTATTATATATGGACGGGATCCGCGGATAAAAAGTTAGCCGCGAATATAGGAACTGTCGCAATTTTTTTACCCACGAACATAGGAACAGTGAATAAGGAGCTTTTACTGTATTCTATAAACTAATTTTATTATTCTATACTTTTTACTGTAGTTTTAATCGATGTTGTCAAATACATATATGGTCAGAAGACTTTTTTCGAATAGGGCAACATCTGAAAGGGAAAGTTCTCGCAAGTCGGCTCAGTTGTTCCCATTTATGAATTTTATGGTCATAAACATCATCACATGTTTTCCTTCAATTGAACAACGATGTATATACGCGTTGTTGGATAGTAGCGCAATTATTTTTCATCAGGAAAAAAAACTAGCAACTTCATTTATTGTAGGCCTACTACAATTTCAATTCAATTTAAGCCTCTGTTTAATTTGTATTTAGACGATACACCTAAAATAACATAATTCCGGAATTTATTGCAATACATTTTTCGTTACGTTAATTTCTGGAAAGTTAAACTTGTCCATTGTAACTGTAAACCGTCCTTGCGTGTTATGCGTGCCTATGTTTTTAAATTACCCAATGAGTTATAGAGGCGGAATCATTGCCATATGAACGGCCCACCCATGCCAGAGATTAAAACACGATAAACCAGACTGAAAGAGATAATTTGGTCGAAAGAGTTGCGATTTTTTCTCTTTTAAAATGCAATAATAAAGATGTATATAAAAAAAGTATAAACTCACTGGCTCTTATCGAATCCGAAGGTCTATGGCCGCTTTCCATATGTAAGTATAAAATAATAAAAATGGTGCCTGATAGGTTTCGTGTTCTTCAACTTGGTTATGATCTTTTTAAACCTGAAGGTATTTCAGCAGTAAGTTTAAAGCTAGTAATTAATAGTAGCTGCCGAAAGACTTCAGGTTTTGAGACCTTAATTAAGTTAGCCTTTCAGAAGTCGGTTCCATCAATTGCAGAAAGTTTTAGGCTATTGTAGGTGTCAAGCCTTCAGGTTTTAAAACTTTAACGAAGTTAAAGATGACACCTATGATGCAGTAATTGTATTATTTTATGTTGTGACCTGATGAAACTTGCATTTTATTAGTATTGATTCTCCATACACCTCTATCCTTAGGTAATGTTTTCTAATCGTTACCTGTATAATTCACCTACTTTAATAATGTTAATATTATTCTCCCATCTCCATATTAGTCTACTTTTTGGGGGCTTCGCCGCCTGTTTTCGCGCAAGAAGGGACCATGACCCACTTTCAGTCTTTTACGCATCTTGCCCATTGCATGCGAATGTATGAAAGCTTATTTAAAGATTAAATATTCTTCTCGTAATCGAGTTAATTTCATATAACAAATGTGGAATTCACCGAATAGAGACTACAGAGTATATAATTATTACGGAAAACAATGTAATTTTTTGAATTGCTGTTAACACTTACGTAGTTGAACTTAATTTGTGTTAATGTGCGCACACAGTATTTACTTGCGACACTATTGTTGTTGTATTTGAATATTAGCATTCTAAAATATTGGAGGCGGTTGAACATCGAAACAATGATAATTTGGTTTGTATCCGGAGTGTTTTAAATATGTGAACTCTGTTTCTAAGCTACTCTCCCTGTTGTGCCAGTTTGCGATCAATACGGGACATCCGGTGGTGGGGCGGTGTCTGGGAACTGCGGCGTGTGTGGGATAGGGGTTGCCGCCGTTCTGGCGTCCACTGTTTAAACACGCACTATTTGTCAGAAGTTTCGATCGGCATCCGAGGAAAATCCCAATCAATTCCTCCGAGTTTGTGACGTCCATATAGTATGCGCATGATCGCAAAATTCTACGAAATTTCCGAAGAAAAATATACACATAGAATTATTTTTCGATTACATTATGCTAGAATGAATTAAATCCGTGATCGTTTGATTTTTAGGGGGTTTTCTTTTGGATTTGGACCAAAGAGAGAGACAGACATGTGATTGGTGAGAACTACATAAGTGAGCTATATCATATTTTGGCATAAGTCAGGTCTTGTAGACTGAATTCAGTAGGATGCGCGGGGTTAATGGGGAATGGAAGAGGGACCTGGAAAAACTAATAGAAAACCAAGCCTAAAGGGAAAGCATTTTTTAGGAATACCAATAACAACAGGAAAGAATATTATCCATGATTTAATAAAGCAATCCCATTACAGGCCTCGGGAGGCTCTTGGGGTTGTAGGGAAATTAAGGCTCCCACTTTTTCTGGACAATCGGCACTTGATGTCATCTGGGTTTTCATCCCTGCGTGACGACCGCCTTTACCCCAGAACAAGCCTCTGGTACTCATTTTCGTTAGAGGCTGAGTCGACCCCAGACCCATAGTGCTGCCAGATTAAAAATCCTGACACCACCGGGAATCGATGATTTGAGGGAGATAAATGATTGGGAAACATCTCAGGATATGGAGAGCTTATACCTGTGTGGCCATGATAGTATTCATGGATTACTGTGGAAAGGCCTTACGAGGTTAACACTCCCATTTTGTCTGTACAATCGGCACTTTGTCAGCCAGGTTATCAGCCCTGCGTGACGGCCGCCTTTACCCCCAGAACAAGCTGCTGGTACTCATTTCCGTTAGAGGATGAGTCGACCCCAGGTCCACCAGGACTCAAATCCTCAACCTTCCGGCTTGTAGTGTGGTGCCTTAACCACTACACTACAGGCATTACATTTTTACAAATAAATGTAACTTTTATAGTTTGAGTTTGGTATGGCTTATCAGGTTTTCTGGCAATTCTTGGGAATTAAGGTAATTGAATCAAGGATCATGATATTTTGAATTTCACAATATATCAAAGCAGAATTTCTATTACGATAAAATCAATCATAATAAACATTTTGTGACTTTTACTTCATTTTATTTGTCCACCGCTGTGGTATGGTAGCATGCTGCCTTATCACGCAGCGGGCCTGGTTCAATCCCCGGTCGGGACAGTTTTTCGGGGTGAGGTTTTATCGGAGTTTTTCCTCACCTGTAAGACAAATGTCAGGAAACTTTTAAGGCCCAAACAGTCCCCGAAATCATATGACCATCGCAATCATCATTCATATTCATCTTAGATTAAGCTTAGGATTAGGGACTCTCCTGGCGCACCACTATCATCATCATCATCATCACCCATCATATCGGGGCAGTGTAACCCTGCCTTCCAGGCGCCCCAACCTCAGAAGTGGGTTACAATTACGCCATGCTAGGAGAGAATATCAGGAATATTGAAAGACAACCTGGGGCATTTGAAAAAATAAACTTAGTTTTATTTATAACAATATTACTTTTTAGTAAATTCTGAAGTAATGTAGCTTTTGAGATAACTAGAAAAGACTGGATCTGTTTTCAAAATATTGATAGATTTATCGTGCTAGACTAAAAAAAAACGGGGGGGGGGAGTTCTAGTGGCAAATCAATTTGGCATAATTAAGAAAAACAAGACTTTGTCAATCGACCATTAAGGCTGAAGGTTTAACTGGAACCAGACATTTGAAAATTGCTCTGCGAGTGCAATTCCTCTTTCTTTACAACAAAACTCACAGTTTAATTAAGAAAATAAATATATATCTATATACCAGCAAAATTGGAGCATAAATTAGACTTGCTGAGGAATTTGCTCTTTTTACAAAGCTCCTTTGTGATGGACTTTTATTCTGTCAAATGTAATTATTTTTCCTCAGAGTCTTTTCCACAAATAACTTGCCATTCATTTGGTTTATTTGAGGCATAAAGGAACGTGTGTTGTTATTGTGAAGAGTAACACTTAGAAGTTGGGACAGGAAGTAAATATAAAAAAAAATTAAATTTATGCTCACACGTAGAAATATATAATGAAAACGGAAAGCTAATGACATCAGAGAAATTTTGAGTAAGTGGTTGAATACAAATACTATTCTAATCACAAATAGGAATGAGATGCAGAAAGAAATTAACTTAGCCTCAATTCTAGAAATGTGCACTATTATTCATTACAGGTACTCTCGTCATCCCAAATCCTTTCAAAAATGTTAAACTGAAAATGTATGAATTATTTTACCAGTTATATTACATGGATGCGAAACATGGAACCTTACTTTAATAAAGGTTTTTATAACTGTGAAAATCCACAGAAATATTGTTATAAAAGCATGGTCAATTGTCTATACTTGTTTTTGCAGTTAACAGCTGTGTTTAGGACAGTTAAAAATCCTGACTCCATTTAGAATTTAACTTCTGACCATTTAGTTTGTAGCATATTGCCTTAACACATTGGTGACCGACTGCTGTGCGTTCCACCCACCGCTGGTATACCGGACATTTGTCAGTAGCGTGGACTTTTAAATTTTAAACCGCGCTAGCACGAGTGATTTTTACATCAATGTATTTACAGTCAATAACAATAATGCATAATTAAATCTTTATTAGTGTTCTCACCAGACCTTCTAGTAGAAATTGAGGGTATGATAGCGTTGGAAACATTTCCCTTTATGTAAAGGCACAGGGCAAAAGAGCATATGTAGCGAGTTTCTTGTGTTCATGGCAAGGTTTGGAGGTTTTTTTTCCAGACACAGTTGGTGTTAATTTATGTTTCTTCATGTCTCAGCCTTTTTGGTGGGTCTTGACATGGTGTCCTTTTCACTCTGTCTTCCCTCCTCTTCCCTGTCATCTGTTCCTAATTTCAGGACTGCCAAATGAGAGGCTGTTTCAAGCAAAAAACCTGTTTGACATATTGTTGTTAGGATTTTGAAATTTATAGACCCATAAAGCATTAAAGAGTGCACAATTCAGAAGCCACAATACAACTTTCTTGGTTCATTTCACTGTTTTTCTAGGGATGGAGTAATATGATAAGTACTGGTCGGCTCTGTCTACACCCATCACATACTTGTTATATTGAAGTATTCAATAGGGCATTTTTACAACTTTACCCCTCCCACTCTCGTGTTGCTGATGCAATGTGCTAACCCTTCTTATGTCTCATTTATCTTTCGATGTTTGTAGCAAAAGGCCCCCCTTACTACAAAATACACATTCTCCTGGTTTGAGTTTATTTCCTGCTTCCACAAATGATTTTGGAAGCCCTCTGTTAATCCTTATTGTTCCACAAACTATTGTATTTCTTTCGAGCAAATTTTCAGCTATAGCCACACTGTTATAATAATTATCCTGGTAGACATGATGCCACAGATATAAATTTGGCTCCAGAACGCAAAATAGTGTTTCTTCTAATTTTTCCCCATTGCAACATATATTTACAGTTACATACATATCCCGTAATCGCCTAACTATCGGCACTAAAATTCCATATTTCACCAGCCGTCTGTGTTAAAATTGTAAACAACTCTTTCTGTAAAGTTGGCAATTTCATAAAAGAGAAGAGGCTGAAAAACTATAGAAAACGTAAACACGGAAATCTCCGTGACCCGTCGTCTAGTGCTAGCCATTTAACACGGAGATCTCCGTGGCCCGTTACCAATGATTTAACTATGCTCTGGTGTGTCTTTTCCAGTTCTGTAATACTATAGTAGTGGTGTGATGTAAAGACATTTTTTTTTACAGGCATGAAGCGTGAAGCAGATGGTGATATGGGTTCCTCCCCAGAAGCGGTCTCGCAGTGGAGATGACACAACTGTCAGGCTTCTCATACCAAGCAAGGTGAGAGTTATAGTGCATTTATAACCAGATTCTTGAACATAGGTATCTATTCTATAATGTTTGTTACCCATGTAGGGTTAATTAATTTAGATTACAAACCATCATACTAGTAATATATTAATTGCCTTCTAAATGTTTCATTGGGTTGATATGTTGACCACATACCGTTCATAACATATTTAGGGAAATAAACATAACTTAGGACTTCAAAGTTAAAATTGGGAAACACATTGAGGTTCTTAATTAATAAATTGAGTCATTTTAACATCTTACCTCATATTTCATGTTTTTTCAAACACGGTAACTATAATGGCGGTTGAAAATGAATGACAAGATCATTTGAAAACTATAGTTACCGTGTTTGAAAAAACATGAAATATGAGGTAAGATGTTAAAATGACTCATTAATTTATTAATAACTTAGGACCTTCATATGTTTTTAAATTAACAATCTTCTTAAATGTAAGATTTATGTCACATAGGCCTATACCAATTTGCGGAAATTCACTTGATATCTTATCATTCATGGTCTCTAGAACTGATTTGCCATATTGTTCAATGTACCTTCTAGGTCCAGTTAAATTTAAATTAAGTTGCTGTCTTTGAGCCAGATTAATTTTAATGCCCTTAATGGTGCCTACATTTCGAGCCCTTGGGTCGCCAGTTAAATCAGCATGAAGGTTTTTCATAAAATTAATTCAAGGAATATTGTTGAAGATATTAAAAAATATTGAGATTCTTAATGTATGTGAATGTTTTACTTTTCTTTTAGGCTGCTGGTTCTATTATTGGAAAAGGTGGTCACAATATAACAAAGTTGCGAACTGAGGTGAGTAGCAGAAAATACATTGAATTTATTTTTCTTTTTTGAGAATAAAAATTAATATTAACAAGTATTAAACTTTTAGTCATTGATATACAGTAATTTTAATGTTAAATTTCCATAAAAGCATTATAAAATATATAAGTTTCTAATTTTTTAATATTTATGAAGAAATTCAAGAATTTGTTTTTAAAGTGCAAAATGCTAATTAATATTTTATATTTTCATAAATACTAGTACAGAAAGTTGTTTTAATTACAATAGACAAGTCACAATAACTGATTTCAGTGTTTCAGACATTCATCCTGATACATTAATTGCATAAATTTGTTAAGTACTATACTAAACCTTAATTGCGTAAAAAAAAGTACCTTATAAATCTTTTTGAAACTTATTTGTCTTGTTAAAATTGAAATCTCTGTTTGTTAAAAAACCTTTTCAGTAATTTTTTTAACATGTTTTGCCCCCAATTTTACTCCTTCCATCGCCCTCTGAATGGTTCATCGTTGGTCCCTGATTGGTCCCATATCTGACCAATGGTATGATGGCCCCGCCCTTGCCCAATCTGCTGCTCATCGCTGCCCCGTCGGATTGAATGCCCGCCCGCCCGCCCTGCCTGTGAATGGGAAATATGCCCCCATCGAATGGCAGTACAAAGCCTCAGTTACTGTCCCTGATTGCCCCGGGCCTGAACGGTAAATTCATCATATATTTTTATTAGGTTCAGTTTGTACCTGCTCCATGTGGCTTGGCTTGGTGACCCCTTTAGACACAGCACTGTAATGTTTTTATTTTTATAGTTTAATTTTATGTTGAATTTATTTATTAATAGTATTCATCAAAATTTGTATCCTAAATACCACTCGAAATTTATTTTTATTATTTTTTGTAGATGCATAACTAATATTTGCAATAAATGCTTTTAAAATTTTGTTAAATTCTTAATTTAATGTAAAAGATATAATTGTTGATTCATTCCTTTTCCCAGATTTTAGAGGAAATTGCATTCCTTGTGTGTGTCTAGAGATGGTCCAGAATTAGCAAGGCGATATGTGTATGGTATTACAAAAAAGTTTCCCTTTTACATTAAATCTACTCTGGTTAGATGTTAAAAGGTCTATACCAGCCCAAAACACATCCAGGGTTATACATTTTTAGGATTATTTTAATTTTGGGTATAGAAGTTAGCTAGATAGGATTGCCACTATGTTAATTTTACTTAATTATTGGTATATTTTTGTTATTTATAATTTATTATATTTTTTATCTACATTCTTACAAGTAATCTTTCAATGTAATTGTTTATAAAAACTGTTCACTTTTCTGCATGTTTGACATAAATTTCACATTATTGTAAAACTATTTAGGGGTTATAGAATACAATTTTCATTGATCATCACTGTTAGCACAATTAGAAGTCCTAATGAGATTTTGTGGCTATGATTAGATCTTGGATTTTTAGGCTGTAAAAAGTAGATTTAGGCACCTAAAATAAGGCTTTAAATCTATAAAATAGATTCTAGAAACGCTTTTGGCACTTAAAAATTTGTGAAAGGTTAGTTAACAGCAAAATCATTATAGGATTTATGTAATTTAAAAGAAATCAAGATAATTAACTGTAATAAGTCTGTTGATGTAAAATTGAGTTTTTTTCTGATGCTCTGATAAAACCTGACCTTATATTAATTTAAGAGTGCCAGTTTTAGGTTAAAAAACAATAATATTATTTTTAGTCTGGACATCTTAATATTAAAAAAAACTATTGAGGTAAGATGTCCAGACTAAAAATAATATAATTAAAATAACCTCAAAATATAACTTCCTAAAATTAAATATTAAAAAAACTATGCTAATAGAAAAATAGGCATTTTAGGCATAAAGTCTTCCATGTGGTATAAAGTTTAATAAAATTTGCACATTGATAGTAGGTTTATATTTATTTTTTCAAAGAAAAAGCATATAACCTTAAAATCCGAGATCTAAGTATGCGATGTTAATTGAAATTAAACTTTGCTTGTAAACGTTTCGAACATGCAAGTAATGACAAGAGGGAAAGGAATAAGGAATTTGATTACTGGATTATATAAATAAAATATTTTTGTTCCACACAAAATAGGCATGTTAATGTTGCAGCTTCTAATATTAGAAGTATATGTTGTAAACTAAAAACATTTTCATTCTGAATAAAAAAGCACATTTCCAAAATTTGTTTCATTAATATTTCAATGTTAGTGTTAAATATACTTTTAGGATTTGTTAAATAATGTTGCTAAAGATTGTTACTCTTACAAATATAATTATAAGAATTAAATTAATCGTGATTATTTCATACCTCATACTTCTATATTTCTTTAAATACAGCACTGCAGTATCGGCAATTTCTTATCTCCATCATCAGCTGTTTTCACGATTGTCAATTTTTACTTTTGTTGATAATTATCCAAACTGCCATCTGATGTTCTTTTAAAGAATTATTTTCTAAACTGCCATCTGGTGTTCATTTTAATGAATCATTTTCTAAACTGCCATCTGTTGTATTTTTGAAGAACTTTGTAATCAAGCTAGGTTCATCTGGAATTTCGAAGTTCTATAAATTAAATTTGAAGAGAAAAATTTTCGCCTAGACCGGGACTCGAACCCGGGACCCTTGGCTTTCCAGGCCAAGTGTATAGTTCTAGTATGTTTTTTTTTGAATATATATTTTTTCCCAAACTGCTGATGATGGTGATAAGAAATTGCCGATACTGCAGTGCTGTGTTTAAAGAAATATAGAAGTATGAGGTATGAAATAATCACGATTAATTCAATTCTTATGAATTTGAACCTCATAATGTTAAAAATTCCCAAATTTAATATATAGATATAATTATGTTGAAGTCAACAAAACACATGGCTTACCAGTTAACTGGTGGCCTTACATTCAAATGTTCTAAATATGTGATAATTTTGGTACACCACGTATTTTAGTTTTGTATCAAAGAATTCATCTTTGAGTAGAAAATAGTAATTATGAAGAATTAGTGAACCTGGAAAATAAATTTTGGCATTTGATGCTAGATGAAGTACTTGATACTAATGCATTTCACTGTACATGCATTGGATGCATTGTCATTTGAATTTTATTTTTCTATTTTAGATATTTGAGCATACATATTATTATTTGTATTTTGATCTTAATTTCGTGAATCTGTACTGATGAGCCAAAACATCTGTATTTGGGTACTAATATAGTAAAAATTAATTGACCATACACATGATCAATATACAATTTCCAGTTTTCTGAAGGGGTTATTCTTTCTGCTAAAGGCTGATATCATTCTTGTCACATTTTAACCTTGTGTTATAAGAATGTGACATATTTTGGTTTTTCTCCATGATAATGGCAATGTTGATTTTTTTTTCTAATTCAAAATTTCTGTTCCATTTAGTTTCTCGAATAGGCTGGCCAGATTCTAAGATAAAAATGTGGGACACTTGTTGTTCATTTAACGTAGTCTCAGAATATTTTAAAAACTCACCTCATAAATATTGTGTTTTTCACAATACCATGGTTTCAGACGTAATCATGACCATCGTCAGTTGCAACTCCGACTGATGAAATTCTTCCACTGTGATCATTACTTACCTGGATATTTTCACTCCGTTAACATGATATCATGGCTGTAAAATCATTCCAGATCGTAATTTACATTATCACTCGTGGCCGGGAAGAACATTTGAATTAACACATCAGAGACAAAGGTGGAATATGCAGCCTGCTGCTAGATGGCAGAGTTAATTGTCTTAATAGATAATTACAATGGAAGAATCAGAACGTCATATGGGGGTTACAATCCTAGATACAATTGTGAATTTTTAAATTCCTGGGGGGAAAAAAGTTGTTCTTAGGTTAAGGGGAATCAATATACAGGGCTGACAACATAGAATTCACAGCCTGGAGAAGCTGATGATAATGATAGCATATTGAAACCAGTCAAATGAAACACAAATATTTATGAGGTAAGATGTACCAGATTCATCTTGTTTATTACAATCATTAATTTGTCGTTTTCCATGTCAATAAAATTTCATAAGGCGAACCAACAGTAAGCCACACTAAATTAACATCCACCTGAGTACACTACTGTTAGGCTGAATACAATCAAATGCTTTTTCATTCTGTGAAAATACATATCGTCGCTTAAGAAACAATACTGCGTAACTAACAAGGAAAATTTTACACTAGAAACAAAAACTGTTCATTTTTCTCCTTAGTAACTATGGATTGAAACCATTGTATCTATAAGTTTAGCGAGGTCATCGTACAAAATGTCATCTTAATCATTGTTTGAACTGAGTGCAGTGATGCTAACAGTATAAAAATGTCAATTTCACCAAAAGTGTCAGTTATGCGGTATTGTTTCTTAAGCGGCGATATATTCGTAATCTTTTATAGATAAAACCCCCTACACAATTATATGTCCAAATTATTTTCTTGGAATGCCTGGTCAGCCTGTCCTGGAATAGTGCGATAAGAAATATTTAAAATTAGCAATAAGATGAAGTATGACGATTTTTATTATTAATTTAACACTTCTCATTGAAGGATTATCCTTCAATGAGAAGTGTTAAATTAATAATAAAAATCGTCAATAGAAGCCCTACTGGCTATAAAGTAGTGTTAAATTCCCAATAAATGTCTTCTTAACTAAGAAGCCGCCATTTGCAAAGATAGAAGCTATGGTTTCAAGCATTTGGCGCAAGGGAATTACAACGTACATAAGAGAAAAATTTGCGTCTAGATCGTAACTCGCCTCGGTAGCTCAGTTGGTAGAGCACTTGGCCCGGAAAGCCAAGGGTCCCGGTTCGAGTCCCGGTCTAGGCGAAAATTTTTCTCTTCAAATATAAGATGAAGTATGTTTTAGTGAACAGTTTTTAATATCAGATAATGGTTTAATAGTGGCAATCCATCAGTTAAATTGTGGTACATTACAAGGGTACACATACTTAGCCGTATGTTTTTCTGATTAAAGCCCTTAGTAGAATCTGGCATAAACCATGTAATTTGTTGGTAGCATTATTATAATTACTATTAGAAAATGTATACTATTATATAAGAATTTAACCTTTGTTTTAGGAATACCATATTTATTAGGTTACCCTCAGATTTGAAATACTTATTAATGATTTTATGCCAGAACTTCACTAGGTGTTATACATTATTTACTGGTCAAATAGTTATATTGTAGAGGAGCTATAACAGTATTTGAAGCATGTGAAGGCGTTTTTAAAATATTTTCAAGTAAGGAATTGTTTGTGTCTTTTTGGTAGATTTTAAAATATACACATACATTTATTGGGAATTCTAATACATATCAGTTATATATATATATAGCATAACTAATGTATAATTATGACCTCTCAGCAGCTGAAAATACAGATTTAGATTCTGATCCTGTCACATGTTGAATTTTATGGATACAAAGGGCTTACTAATTAAAATCATTGTCTTAATTGGTAAGGTTTTTGTTATCCTCAAGTATTTTTTTTTTATTTACTTACTTTTATTTAATTTTGTTAAGAAAAGTATTTAATTTTTATAATATTGGTTTAATGTAGGAATTTTTATTTAATTTTATTTGTAAAACATTTTATTCGTTTTGTTTGACACACTTCCTATATTTTACAGCATTCTTACCATATCTTCAGATTTGGATACAGTTCTTCAGGTGGTCAGTGAAATCATTCCAAATATTGAAGATGTAAGTATTAAGCCTAGTATAATTTATATTGTAATGCTATTTGAAGAAATGTAAATTGGACTTCTGTCCAGTTTCAACGGTCTTGGTGACAAATGTATATGGAGAGTGTATGACACATAGTGTTGATTGAATTCATAGAGATTAGTTAATTGAGATTATATTTAAATGCCATAAAATATCTTTTTGAAACTGGTAAATATTGGTATGTTCAAATTTTATCCATTTAAAAACATTGGAATTGAACAAATGAGACTGAAAGGGAAACCACATTTAGGTATTAGTGATAAATCTCAATTAAAGAATGGCCACTAAGATATTCAAAGTATTCTGGAGTATATTGGAATCTAATTTGTTGGACCTTGATCTTTGATATCGATGGCCAGAAAATATATAAGTGCAGATCTTGTCTTCTAAGGTATATGGGTTAAATTATTTTTTCTAACAACACACATTGCATAATGTTTTTATTTTAAATTTAACACATCTCATTGAAGGATAATTTAAATTTGAAGAGACAAATTTTCGCACAGACCAGTACCCGAACCCAGGACCTTTGGTTTACCGTACCGATGCTCTTACCAAAGTGTTAAAACATATATAATTACAACAAAAATGTTGAAAGAAAAACTAATCTTGAAACTTGAGGAACAGATTTATAGTCCATGTAAGAATGGAGATTAAAAAAACATAAAAATGAAATATGTTAATCATTTTGTGATAAAATTGGTTTTATTTTTATTATTATTATTATTATTATTTTATTTAACAATGCTTTGCCAACCTGACATCTAATGGTGATTGTGTAGATGGGGTGAATTTTAACTTCCCATTACCCCAAGGGCCGCCTAATTTTTTCTTTATAATAGATAATGTCTCTAGTAGGGGACCAGATTTTTATGTACTAAAAGTTAAGATTGCAACATTATATAACCATTTATTAAATTAATATTAAGAAGCTAAAGCTGTTACTATGATTGAAATAAGTATATTAAAGGCTCTTTACCATTTGATTATATAACCAATTAATAGTAACACTAGTTTCATTAATGAGTTGAAAATAAATTTACTGTTTTATAAATATAACTTAAAAGTCCTCAAAGCTGTTTTCTGTGGGATGTAACATTACATGTTAATTAGGGAGAAAATATCTTTTTACTTAAACATTGTACTAATCTTATAGTGGATAAATATCATTTCCCTAATTTTGGGCAGATTCTTTTACATGCCATGAAACTTTGATATTTCAAAATAATGTTGACTATCTTCATTTGATTGTCTATAAAATTGTACAAATTACTTGTATTTTCACTGGGTGAACAAAACCTCATAACTCCATAAACCTTTCAAAAATCAAGATACGTTCACTAAATTGTATCTGTGCAAAACTGTCAGTTTGTTATCTGCCAAAATCCATAATATTTTCTACAATGTGCCACTATCTAGTGGTTGAAATAAAATTTTGTTCCTTCTATTAATTTATATTTTTTCCTCTAAAATTTATAGAAATGAAGAGGTTTCCATTGCCCAGCGATAATATGCTGTACTAATGCTGCATAGTTAAATAAAAGACACTTATCATTGTACATATTGCTGTTTTAGGCATCAGGACGATCAGGCAGATCGAGTGAGGATGTTGATCTTCGCATGCTTGTACACCAGAGCCAAGCAGGATGCATTATTGGCAAATCTGGTTTCAAGATCAAGGAACTGCGTGAGGTAAGCATAAAATCATTTGAATGCTTCAAAATTGAAAAAAAAATTCTTAAATTTCTAAGACTTTATTTATCAAAATCGAAGAATTGTGATAAAGATTGTTAAATTGCACCCTACCTCGCTGACTGCTACCAAAATTGCAACGTACCACTCGCGTGTTCGTGCTGGATCGTACCAATGTTGTTTATAATTATCTTGAGTTGAAAATATAAAATGCTTAAATCAACATATCTTTGCCCGGACCCATAAAAGGCAAATATTATTAATTCACCATAAATTGTTAAGCATATAGTATAGTAAACTACGCAGATTACAATCATGGAAGTTTGAAGGAAAGAGGAAATCAAATTCGCTTGAGAAAACTTTGGAACTTTATATCAATATGACATGACTAGCTACTCAATCAATAAACAGAAGTTAACTAAAAAGAAATAGCTTATATTTAATGAGTCAAAAAGTCAGATATAACATACAAATAATAAAAGGTAGTTTTAATTAATATTATGAGCGATTTTGAATGTAAAATCACTAAAGCACATCCCACTATGTTTAAATTTTGGAGTAGATATGTTGATGATATAATTTGTATTGTTAAAGAAAAACATGTAGAAGATTCCCTAAAACTATTAAATTTACAGAGTACAAACATTAAATTCACCAAAGAAATAGAAGACAATAAACAAATACCTTTTTTGGATCTTAAATTGGTCAGAAACGAAGAAAAAAGAAAAAATTGAATTCAGGATTCATAGGAAAGAAACTCATACGGAAAATTTTATAAAATCAACCTGGTTCAATCCAATTGGACATAAATTAGCAGCATTTAATAGTTTAACTCATAGATTGGTAAACTTACCCTTAAACGAAGAAGATTTCAAACATGAGATAAAACACATAATCAAAGTAGCAAGAAGAAAATGGGTTTGATGAAAAAATGGTACATAAAAGGATAGAAAAGTATAAAAAACAAAAAATGATAAACAGAAGTAATCTTGAAAAAGAAGAACCACCTATGAAAAAATATAAGAAATTCACATATCACCCCTGGGTACATAAAAAATTTCAAAATATATTTGAGAAGTTTAATATTAAATTAGCACCAAAAAATAACTACAGTTTAAATAAACTAATAAAAACCAACAAAAATGAAAAAAAACTGATACAAATAAAAAGTCAGGAATATATCAAATTGAATGCATGGGTTGTGAAAAGATATATATAGGGAAAACAAAAAGAAACCTAAAAATTAGAACCAAAGAACACATAAGAAATATTAAAAATGGAGAAATTGAAAAATCTGCAGTTGCTGCTCATGTTTGGTCTGAAAAACATAATATAAATTCAGACACTAAATTATTAAAACAGTTAGAAAATACAAAAGAGCTGACTATTTGGGAAAAAAATTATATTCAGAAGAACAGAAACAGAGTTATGAATTTTGATATTCCGATGGAGGGTGACCTTGTTTGGAGGTTCTTTGGCCAACCACAGGATGGAGCTGACATCGACATTTCAGGTGGTGCAACATAATGCAACATAAATAAAACCAGTCTGGGAAAGCTGACGATAAAACAGAATTGTTTTGAAACATGTCCAAGAACAAATCAACATTAATATTGAGGTAAGATGTCCAGACCAAAAATAATATAAAGGTTTCTTGACATTGAAAAATAAGTTAAGAAAGAAACAGTAACCTTGTTAGTCATCTAAACAAAACTCTATAACAATAATGATAATAAACATACGTACATTCTTCCACTCACATCAATCCCGCCAAGGGCTAGGGTACAAGGTCTTTGTGGCCCTACCCAGGCCTAAGGGACCGATTAACCAAACAAGCACCTTTGAGCTATATCGACTTGACTCGCCGAATCTTAAACAGATGATGACCCTGATGTTCATGAGCACAGCTTATTTGAGGACTTGCTTAGTAGAGGGTAGGATGCACAATAGCACACGGTGCATAAAGGAACGGGGGGGGGGTATGTAGGAGAGAATTTGGCACTGATCACTAAGATCACTGAAGAAATGAAGATGCGATGACGTAGTGGTTGCACAGTATACTATAACGTAATCTTACGTACCGAAAACTTGATTTTGGGGTTGCTGGCCCATGGCAAAAGATCTCTGGGACATCCAAAAAAGCACTGGATGGAAAACTCCTCTTTGAGACTGTAACAGGCCACACGGCCTAATACTTGCATGGATGATTATGATCATAAACATTTTAAGTTTATATTCAATTGAGCCTATATGCTATAATAGAATAATGCATGAGTGTGCATTGAGTTTGGTTATCTTCAGATTTTATCACAATCACATAGTTGTTTTTTGCACTTTATTTTTTAGTTAGAACTATCCACAATATTTATGAGGTCATAAAGGATATTTTCCTGTATATTTTGTTATTATAAATTACAATAAGAACGAATACCTAGGAACAATAATCACAAATAAGAACAAGATGCACAAAGAAAAATTAAACATAAGCTGAGTTCTGGAAATGCATTACAGGCACTCTTGACGTCCCAACTCCTTTCAAAAATTTTTAAGCTGAAAATGTATAAAACTATTATTCTACCAGTTATATGGATATGGATGCGAAACATGGACTCTTACTTTAAGAGAGGAAAGAAAATTAACGAGTATTTGAGAATTAAATTCTTAGGAAAATTTTTGGACCAAAGAGAGATGACAGACATGAATGGAGAAGACTACATAAAAGTGAAATACATGGTCTTTGTAGGAAGCCATATTTAATAAGAACAGTTAAGTCTGTTAGACTGCAATGAGCAGGATATGTGGCACGGATGGGGAATGAAAGGCGTGCATGGAAGCTTCTTGTAGGAAAACCAGAGGGAAAATGCCCAGTTGGTAGACTAAGGATGAGGTGGGAGAATAACATTAACTATGATTTGAGGGAAGTAAATAATACATGATTGGAAAGCATTAGTTCAGGATAGGGATGTATGCCCAGACTGGTTGGATTTATGTTGTAAACCCTGGATGGCAATGTCAGCTCCCTCACTGTTGGCCAAAGAACCTCCACGTTCCGTCGGTATTTCGAAATTCATAACTCTGTTTTTGTTCTGAATATAGATTTTTTCCAAATAGTCATCTCTTTTGTATTTTCTGCTTTAATAATTTGTGTCCGAATTTATATTATGTTTTCCAGACCAAACGTGAACAGCATTTGCCGATTTTCTATTTCCCCATTTTTAATATTTCTTACGTGTTGTTTGGTTCTAATTTTTAGGTTTGTTTTTGTTTTTTTGTATATATATCTTCTCACAACCATTACATTCAATTTGATATATTCCTGATATATACATTTAATTGCAGATCAAGAATTAAACATAATTTTTACAGTAAAAAAAAAGAATGAATAAAATACTTGGTTGATAATTGCTCTGAAGAATTATTCATATTGTAAACCCTGACATGTAACTAGGATTTTCAATTTTGGACTTCGCCCGCTTTGCTCTCAACCCCTCATGTATCTTATGGACCAAAAAAGGAAAGTCCAGTTGTAATGTAATCAAAGCAGATCTTTGACTCTCTTTTCATTTGTCAAATGACAATTTTATTGATAATATGTAGTTCTCTCTCTTAACATATTCTTGTTCTTCTAACCTCAATTTGGTTGGAATTAATATTTTTGTAAAGGATTTTTTTTGTAGACTAGTGATAATAATTATTAACAAATTAAAAGATGTATGAAGTGATGTTTATGCAAAATAGTTATATATTCATTATTTATTTTTTAGAAAACTGGAGCTCGCATCAAGATATTTTCAAACTGCTGTCCGCAAAGTACCGAGAGAGTTTGTCAAATATCTGGGCGACCCAATACTGCACAGACTCAATAAAAGAGATAATGGAGCTTATCAAAACAGTAAGTAATTGAGATATAATGAAAATCTGTAGTTTATATTGTATGATCAGCCTCATGGGCTAGTGATCAGACCACAGGAATATATTCTTGAAGGGTATTATTCCAGGTTTCGATTTAGCTTAAGTTTAGGTTTAAGGACTCTCCTGGTGTTCATTATGCATCACAATCATTGGCGTAATGTAACTACGGCTTCTACGTGCCCCACTTATAAAGTGGGTTACATTTCTGCCAATACCAGGAGAGGATACCAGAAATGTCAGAGACAACCTGGTGATTTTGGTAAAAAATAATAAATTGCTCTATAGTACAGCGCTGGTAACTGTAGCCGTTTTGGTGAATTCTGAGGCATGTGGCAGGTGGGAACATTGCCAAGTGGGAGAGGGAAGTAGTGGCCATGTAAAAAACATTTTCTTATTATTATTAATAATAATAATAGTAAAATGTTATAAAGACATTTCTATAATGAACACTCCAAACTTATAAATAAAACGTGAGTAAATTAATGAGTCATTTTTTACCATCTTACCTCATATTTTGTGTTTCTTCAAACACGGGAACTATTTTTCGAGAGAAGGGTGTCTCTCATTTTCAAGCGACTTTATGAGTCACAGTTTCTGTGTTTGAAGAAACATAAAATATGAGGTAAGATGTTAAAAATTACTAATTTACGACTAAGAACATCATAATGTTATTTCCCATATTTAACTATGAATAAAACAAGAGTATTCACTAACACAGAACTAGTAGATTAAAAAATGCAACATGTAGTAACTTATGTTGCTGGCGGTACCTACAACTTTCCCTCACCTTTTGCCACACCGTACAACATAGACTCCTCAAATGCGGCTACAAAAGCCAGTTCTGAACTATACTTTTACTTTGCTGGTTCAAACATACATTTTTAGTGATGTTTTTATTATTGATTTAACATTTCTCAATGAAAGATAAATTATATTTGAAGAGAAAAATTTTTTTTTTTTCGGCCTAGACCGGGACCCGAAACAACCCGTGGAAGGACCTTGGCCTTCGGGCCCCAGGCCAAGTGCTCTAACAACATTTTCTATTCAAATATAATTTATCTTTCATTGAGAAATTGATTTTAAATCAATAAATTAAAAACATCATTAGAAGCTTTACTAGCTTTTATAACGTAATGTTAAAATTCCCAATAAATGGATTCGTAACTAAGAAGACGCCATTTGCAAAGATAGAAAGACCAATGGTTTAAAAAGCATTTGGCGGATGATAGGAATTACAACGTTATATTAGAGAAAAAGAAAAATGTTGTGTCGAGATCGTTTTAACTCGCCTCGGTAACTCAGTTGATAGAGCACTTGGCCCGGAAAGCCAAGGGTCCCGGGTTCGAGTCCCGGTCTAGGCGAAAATTTTTCTCTTCAAATATAATACATTTTTAGCTTCTTATGTTTCTCATTATTAAAAGTAATTTGTTAGCTCTGTACATAAAATATAGTTAAGCATCATTTACAGTAGGATTGTATTAATTTTAGCAACATGTTTATAATTCAGTAGTTGTTGTTATTATTGATATTTTTAGGAAGATACACTATGAGATTTATAATAAATGAGTTACAATTATGAGGTGAGGTGTTAAATTCTAAATCATTTATTAATTATATTAAACCTCATAGTGTCACTTCCTTTAAATATTAATGAAAACTGTGAGGTTGATTTATTATCATAAAAGACTAAGAAATTCACAACTCACCTCACATCATGGACTGGTTTCAGAAGTTACACTGTTTCCACTGTTAGCTAGTATAGATACTAGTCGAGCATGAAAGTAGAAGTAGTTTAATTCTGGCAGTCGGTCCAAAGAATCAACAAAATATGAGATGAGGTGTGAATTTCATGTTTATTGTGATTATTAAATTTATTTAGTTTTATATTCGAAGAGAAAAATTTTCTCCTAGACCGAGACTCAAACCTGGGACCTTTGGCTTTCTGGGCCAAATGCTCTACCAACTGAGCTACCGAGGCGAGTTGCGATCTAGATGCAAATTTTTCTCTTTATACGTGGTAATTCCCTCGTGCCAAATGCTTTGAAACAGTTGCTTCTGTTTTTCCATATGGCGGTCTCTTAGTTAAGAAGACATTAATTGGGAATTTAACACTACTTTATAAAGCCAGTAGGGCTTCTATTGAAGTTTTTATTTTTAATTTAACGCTTCTCACTGAAGAGAAAATTTTCGCCTAGTTTTAGTTTTAAAAAAATTGATTTGATAGTAGTTATTATCTTGGGAGCATCACACATTTATGCTCTAATGCAAAATTGTAAGTGATAAAAATCAATTCAATTGTGAATTTTTCTTACCTCATCCATTTTTATACAGAACCACGGTATCGAGAGTCATTACTGCCATAGTCAGCTGTTGTCATGACTATAGACTCTCGATACTGCAGGTCTGTGTTAAATAACATAGATGTATGAGGTAAGAAGAGTTCACGATTCAATTGATTTTTTATTAAGAAAATTCCCAACATTGATATAAAATTATAACAGTATTATTTTGTTTGTTTGTTCAGTCTCCCATCAAAGGTATGAATAATCCATACGACCCACACAACTACGATGATTTCCACGCTCAAGAATATGGAGGTTTTGGAGATGTTGATGGCAAAGGAGGACGTGGAGGTCCAGGAGGAATGTATGGTGGAATGGGTGGGCCACCTCCCATGGGTCGTGGAGGACGGTTTGGTGGGCCTGGTGTTGGAAACATGGGTCCAGGACCTAGAGGCGGTCCTCGAGGAGGAATGGGGTAAGACATTAGTTTTTTTTATCTATACCAAGAATTCTGTGCATGCTAAATTTCAGACCAAACGAAATTTCTAATGTTTTATTAATAATTTCATACTTCTCGTTGAAGGACAAATTATATTTGAAGAGAAAAATTATATGCTCGGACTGGGGTTTGAACCCAGGACTTTTGACTTTCTAGGCTAATGTTGTACCACTGAGCTATCTGGGCACTCCAATGTAAACACACATTTTTCTCCTATACATTGTTAAAAATAAAATGTTTAATACTTTTTTCTATCCAAAATACGACCAACCTTAACATGGACAAAACATGTTATACTCCATGCATGCATGCATTCACTAACCTGTTATGTTATAGGTTGCTTACTTTCACATTTATCCACCTCTGTTGATGATACTGTATAAATTAAATTAGCAATATTTTATTTTAGGAAGTGATATTTTAAGGTTATTTTAATTAAATTATTTTTAGCCTGATCGCCTTACCTCAATATTGTTCATTTGTTCTTAAACATGTTTCGATTATGTCATCTTCATCAGCATCATGCCCAGTAAGATGCTGATGATGATTATGATACAATCGAAACATGTTCAAGAACAAATGAACATTAATATTGAGGTAAGATGATCAGACTAAAAATAATTTTAATTAAATTAGCAATTATATTAAATTAATGTTGGGAAGTAAACATTATGAGGTATAATCATTAAAATTAATCGGAGAACATATTGTTTAAACAACTCACCTCATAGGATTCATGCTTCCATGATATCGCGATTTCAGACATAGTCATGTTCATCTTCACCCATAAGGTATGGCTGAAGATGAACATGACTATGTTTGAAATCGCGATATCATGGAAGCATGAATCCTATGAGGTGAGTTGTTTAAACAATATGTTCTCCGATGAATTTTAATAAATTAGCAATACCTATGCATCTGAATAGCATGTTAAGCTGAGGATTCAGGGTTCGATTCTAGGTTCAGACAAACACTTTTAATACAAAAGCGAGTCTGGTGCATCTTACATCACAAAAGTTGAGTTCTTTTAGGATATGTTTCAAATCACTTGTGTTTTATCTTCAGCTTGTCCAGAATGTTGATTTTTATGTTGTCGGTCCTGGGTGTCAACTCCCATTCATCTTTTGGTGGGCCAAAGAACTTGCATTTGAAACATGGCCTAAAAGAACTCAACTTATATGAGTAAGATGCATTAGACTAACCTTATTTATTAAGAACAACTTTGTAATGTTATTCCCTATTGTAATTTATTTTCTCTTTACCATTTTATTGTAGCCACCCAAATTCCTCATGATCCTGCGAGGACAGTTATCCCATACTAGATAATATTCCGTGAGAATTTATTTTCTGATTGGGACTCAAAACAACACAGGACTCTGCTAGAATAATTTAGTTCTTAGACAAAACTTTATTATCTACAGAATCTGAAAATAAAAGTGTTGGAAAGGGTGCAATGATTTTAAAAACCACTACAGCTTCAACTTTTGGAAGTATAATTACTACAGCTAAGGTCTTAATAACTTTCTGTCCTGGAGATATTTAATTCAATTTTTTATCTTTATGATTTGATATCATTTTATATGCCTTGGTCTATGTCCATTAATAAGGGCAGCTTTCTTTTGTTGAAATTTCTGAGCAGGTAGTTTAGTACCTTTGCTGTTTGTTTTTGTCAATGTTTGCTCCCTTGCCCAGTATTTTCAAATTACTGCATCAGTACAGCCCAGTTCTGGTAACTGCAGCCGTGTTGTAAAATTAGAGGCCAGGAGGGAACTAGTAGCCATGCAAAAAAAATTCTCCCAAATAATAATAATCGTAATAAAATAAATTGTTACAAAAACAATGCTATTCTATAATGAACACTTAAATTTTTTTTAACTTTTATAGGAATTAATCACTATGAGGTTTAATTTCACCATACTTAAAAACTTATTATTCATCAAAACTATTCACTAAAACAGAACTAGTAGATATGAAAATTCAACATGTAGCAGCTGTTATGTTTTCAAAGCTGAGGATAGTTGCTGGCAGTTCTTTGTAACTTGCCCCCCCCCTCTTACCACACCATAGACCCCTAAAGAAGCCAGAACTGCACTATAACTTCTTTCCACCCTTCCATGACTTAGCGGCCTAAATGGCATTCTGGTGGCTAGAACAAGAATTTGCAGGAATTATCAGTATTTCTCAGGCATCTAATGATACTTGCAAAGTATGCACCATTGATACGTAACTGCACATTTGACTAATGATGAAAATTAAGGTTATGGTTTATTATAACCCTTATGGAAAAGGTTATAGGTAGCGAGGTCGGCTCCAAAGGCAAAGTTTAGTTTTATTAAGATTGTATTCTATGCTGTTAAAGTATTAAGGAAATGATGTTGGAGAATCGTTTTCTGCTGTCCCCAGTCTGCCTGAAGAACACGTCAGCTGTTATCAATGCTAGAGATCTTTGAAGGTCGGCTTTATTTTAGTGAAGGAATGTTTGTACCGTTATAAATACCACACATAAACCAACAACATCAACCTTTATTATAACATATATATATTAGAACATTTGCTGAAATAATTCATACATAAAAATACACGTAATTATAACTTTTTATACAAGTAATAGTATTTACTTTATGACGCTAGATACTTTAAATAATGAAAGAACTCAGAATCACGACGTATGTCGACGTAAAGGTTGGAGTCCTTCCTTCGACTCCCGATAAAATCCTAGATTCACTTAAAGCTTTCCAACTAAACCTTACTAAAATCTCAAATTATTCTAGTTATATATCGTTCAATGTATTAATATATTCAAGTTATCTCAAAGTGAGTTTAAGTTATATATTGTTAAATCTTAATTTATTCATATATTATAAAGTTAATAATACAATATTTTAAAGTTAATACTTCAATGTTTTAAGGTTAAATTTGTCCAACCTGGAACTTAATAATTATAAATCGCAAATATACTTACGCAACCCGAGGTTCGAAATCATGTCCGTCCAAGATCGTTCCAAAAGCTGCCCTCAATCTAATCTTTGGACTCAAAATCGCGGTTATTTATTCCGATATTTTCCCCTTCCAGCGCGAGCCCGTGGTGGTCATAGCCATTATTTCTTAATATGGGGTAATAATTTGGTTTTGTCAGGCGTAGATTATATAAGTTGTTTGTCTCCTTATATAATGTGTTATTCAAAAGGTGCTATATTTCTGGTATTTTCGTAATTCTGTCCTAATAGCTTGAAAAATATGTTTTTCCCAAGACCTGAGCTGTTTCTGCAACCTCCAGATCTTTTCCTATTTCATTAATTTTTTCCCTGTTTTTTATCTCTTAAAACTTTTCCCTAAATTCGGTTATGGTTTTTATTAGAGTTTCCAACGTTGATTATTTTTCCTCTATCGTCCGGTATAAAACATAAGTATATATTGCCTCTGTTTCTATCTGTTTTGCCCTTTTTTTTTTATATCTGCACTTAGGCCCTGTTACATTTACAATATGGTTATAATATTTTGAATGTTTCTCTCTTTCAGAGGCCCTCCTGGTGGCATGGGACCAATGCGAGGTGGTGGCTTCGGAGGAGGCCGTGGAGGATTTGGAGGAAACAGAGGTAAAAGAATGTTGCCACTAAAAAATTATTAGAAATTTGAATAACTGGCAGGGGCTGACACTAAACACCTAAGTTTTGCAGATAAGAATTGGCATAAACTTTTTTACTGCACCTAAGCATTATTTTGCATTTTTGTTGTAATTGTGATTTTGTATTTGAACCTAAGCATGCAAGATGAGTGTTCATGTTATTTTGTTAGTAGATTCTACAGCTGTACTGTAATAGAACATGCTGAAGCAGTTTCAGCATAGTGATTAGTTAAGGACACTTATGTAATCATCTGGAAGGGGATTAATATCTGAAATTGTTACAAATGGTAGGTGATTTTGTTCACATTATTGAAAAAAACACAGGATTGGTTATATTTTGGATAAAAATTGTAGGTGTATAAAAATTGAAGTTAAAATTAATATTAATTGCCAACCATCAGACATTTGAGATCATAGAAGTAAAATAATTATTTTGTATTAAGGTCTTGTAGATTACAGATAACCTGGTATTAAAAGTAGGGAAATTGGCCAGGTGAAGCACTTTTCTGAGCATGCCCAAAAGCCACTGTCAGATTTGTATTCACTCTTAAAAGAAGTGTTTATTTGTGCCTCAGCTAAGTTCTTCTCCTTATTATGAAGGAAGACTTCAAAGTAGATAGTTTATAGATCATTCACTGTGTTATTCTATTTGTGTATTCTCAATATTTCTTAATGTAGAAAAAAGAAGTGAACATGTAACCAGCATTTTCTGTTAATATTAATTTTAATGAAAGAATAATTATTTTAAGACTTTTTTAATTATGCAAGGTGATGGTTGGTCATCAGTTTTACTATTTTTATAGCATTAAATGAATTAACAGTGTACTGATAGAAATTAATGCAGCAAGTTAAATTGTTAGCAATGAAAACTTTTTCATTGTAGATTGAATCTTTAATGTGAGATATCATGTAATCTTTAGATCAGTGGTTCTCAACCTTTTTTTTTTAAGAAGGGTACTTTGGAAGGGTGTAATCTTCGTGCAACAGTTTACGTTATATGAGTAAATCACGATACTCATATGTTATTTAAAAATAGTCTTAATTGAGCACATGCTAAAACTTGTTCCACAAACTGTCGTGGTGATGAATATTGGATTTAAGGGCACATATGGCATGAGAGGAAGAAATATTCTTTGCTGTAACCATTGTTGAATCAAGTTGATTAGTGTTAGGGAATAAATTAAGTTATGTAGGTAGGAGGTTATTTTAATTTTGTTGATGGTGAAATTAAATGTTTCTTACCTCTCAAGTTGATCGCGATTTGGAGACTATAACTGTCTCATCATCAGAACTTTGTTGGCGACTGGTTTTATGTCGATTGTAAGAAACTGAAGAGGGAAGAAGAGTTTCTTCTGATTGACATAACACCAATCACCAACGAAGTTCTGATGATGAGACAGTTACAGTCTCGAAATCGCGATTAACTTAGAAAATGTTTATGAGGAGAGGTAAGAAACATCTAATTTCGCCATAAATTAAACCTCATAGTAATTAATTCCTATAAAAGTTAAATTAATTTTGTTGAGTTATTTGTTGACTCACCTCACCCAAGTACGAGGTGAGTCAAGGAACAACTCAACAAAATAAGGGAATAAAATTAAAAGCCAGTGTCAGAAGACAAATGTATTATATCCATGTTTTTATTATTAATTTCATACATTTCAATGATGGATCAATGTTTAGGGACATTTTGGCCTACCAAACCCTCTCAGGACCCATAGGTTGAGAAACACTGCTTTAGATGATCTGGATTTTGGCCATTGTAATGTTATTTTGTGTATCTTATGTATGAGCTGCACAAATTTAAAAGTTGTTAAATGCAATGCGTTACCAGTCATTGCCTTGCTTTCTGGAGCTTGACATCATGAAAAAGTAAGATTTCATGCTTTTATTATTTCTTAATATTGAGCCCCATAAATAGCTCATCAAAATATGCTGCAATGTGTTAAAGTCCATATATAATATAAATAAAAAAGTTTCTTTTGTCATTCTCCAGATAAGACCTAAATGACTTTGTGTTATTTTTATACCTCAGATTACTCTTAATACCATAATTGTCTTTGATATTATGTAGTACACAGACATAAATAAATGAAACCATTTCAATTGTAAAAGAAACTAGTTTTGAGTTAACTAAAATATTTCCCAAAACTATTCCCAATCTAATACAATCAACCAATCTTGATTCCCATTAGAGAGAGAAGTTCTCCTTATTTCAAGATTTGAAGCTACATCTATCCTGTTTTGAAAACCATTTTGTATTATGTTGAAAGCAAAATGCACTATCACTTCCTTTCCGTATATCATCGTTAAGCTATTGAAAGAATGCAGCAAAACACTAATGTCCACTTCTCAAAAGTCTGATAACTATTGATTTGATAAAGTTGACGATCTGATAATTTTTGTGTGTTGTATGAACATCATAGTGGTTAAATGTAAACATACTGGTTTATTACATACTGACTCATTGATCAAGATTCATGGATACTTGCTAGTAGAAGGCCTAGCTTATAAGAATTAAAGAGAATTCAAAAGCTCTGAAACATAATGCAAAATAACCAGTTTTTACATGCTATTAAAATACAATAGTGTTAAATGTCTGCTATTCATGTAAAATGAAAGAAATAATGGGAATGTGACTTCTACTTCTATTGGGAAGCAAGAGAACTAATGATGTGAATCAAGAATCGATCCAACATAAGTTAAGCCTCAGAATTTGTTTCGCAGCAAGCATTTTCAAATATCTTGCATACTGTAGTCCTATAGACATGAATACTGGAACACATTGGAATTTAAGAACCAGAATTATTATTAATTGAAAAAGACGAGATAGAAGAAAACTTCTGCCATAATTACAAACAAGCCCATAATTTTGTAATCTCAATCAACTGTATATTCTAATTCATTATCACTGTACATCACAATACTATTAAGCCAGTGTTGATAAACTCGCTTTCACCATGTATATTCTTTGTCGTGTAACAAAATGTCCTATCAAAATTTTAACCTTGAAAACATACCAACTTCAAATCAATATCATTACAGGACCGAGATTCACATTTAAGAAACGGGCATTAGTATCCTCTGAATTCTTAAAATGTTGAAATGAGAATAATTAAAATGTTTTTCCTAAGTTTCTCAGAATGGAGTAAAATATATGTAACTAAAAATATCTTCATGAAAACGTTGCCATGAAAACTGCATATTTTATATAAGGGACTTTAGTGCTCTAGTAATAATCTTTTTAAATAGATAATTAAATGAGTAAATAAAATTGTTCTATTGCTATCATATCAAGTCACTTATTTGCCACATTCTGTAAACTCTTGTTTATGTAACTGTAGACATTCTATTATATGCATATTCCTTCTGTTAATTTAATTCATTGCATATACAGCAGGTGTCGTTAGTCACTTGTGCATTGGAATCTGTTTAGGTGATCGTAATTTACTGTCTCGGGTGAGATCTGCAGTGCTCGACTGTTACATGTAGTCAGACCATGTCCAACCATCACAACAGTGCATTTCTCTGTTAGCACAAATGTGTTCCAAACAATATGTAGAGGCAAAAATCACAAGGATTTCTAGAGCATTATTCTGACCAGACAAATCAGTTACTGCCATTAACACAGTTTTCCTCCTTTGATAATTTTTTTATAATTCTTTCGGGCATTTTGTTTGCTGCACTTATTCTTTGCACCTATTTCAACAATATTATAAAGTCTCCAGAAGCTGCTTGACTATTCATAAAGCAATGTACATTGTTCACAGCTTGTGTTTTTCTATGCAGTGTTTGTGAATCAAGTATAGATTGGATATTTTACGTTGTATTTCAGGTTAAATACAGAAAACTGCAATTATAGTAATAAAAAACCATGCAAATCATAAATACATTAACTATACATTTATTATAATGAGCACAATACAATGTTAAACAGGCAACAGTTTTCACGGTACTGCATATGTGTGAAATTAGACCTGGTTATGATCCTGCATCGAAGCTTCACTGGCTTAGAATTATCCGTGCTGTAAATATTTTCAACAGTACAGAAATTTTGCATTTAATTATGTTAAAATCGTTAATTTTGATGAAAATTGTTGTAATTATGAAGTAATAGGAATTGTTGGTGAAGGAACAAACACATCTTAAAAAGTTGCCAGTATAAACAAGAAAGAATTTAAATAAATTCAAATTTGACTAACATGCAAATATCATTTTCAGTTATATTTAATAGTAGGAGTTAGATATAATCACAACTCACCTCATATTTGTAGTTTTGAAGACCCAGGGTTTCAATGCTTGAAGCATCGGAACCCCCCTCTGCGCCGGTCTCAATAAAACTACACAAATGAGGTTGGGTCGTGCTATATCTCAACCATTGCTCCACTTTATTCAAAATAAAATCGTCGAGTACACTTCTTCCCCTAAATATGAAATTATGTTTAATATTTCATTTTGTTTTTTTAAATTATTCGAAATATACCTTTTTCTCCCTCTATTTCTTACTAATTTATCGAATTACAATTTAGTTGTCTTTAAATGATACATTCTAAATTAACCATTTTGCAAGAATTGAATATAGTTTTAATTTAGACCACATAAAGATTAAACACTATGTACAATTTCAGTAGATGAACACGTTAAGACAGAAAACAATATAATTCTTCCAGTAAGGAGATATTTTTACACTTGTTGCCCCGCCGACGTAATTTTTTAGTTATATCAAGAGATTGCGCCGTAGGAAAATATTATAGCCTCTAATTCCCCTATATTACTTTTTAGCGACTGAACATCTTACCTCAATTAGTATATGAAGAGTTGAAGTGGTGGGAAGTAAACATGGTATAAGGTATAATCATTAAATCTTTACTCAATCTGATGTTGAGTGTTGATTTTGTGTTTGATTGAACATGTTTCAAAACATTTCTGCTTTATCGTAAGCTTTCCTAAAATTAAATATTAATATATACATCACCTTTTTAAATTTTCTCACCTGGACATTTCTCTAGTTGGGAATGGAGATGACAGTTTGTATGAAACGTGTCTAGATGAAGACAATTTAATATATCAGGCGCGTATTTCTGGTTTTACTTCCCTGATCTTTCTAATTTTTTTTTTCAGGCTTTCTCTTCCAAAAAGATTCTCTTTCCTTTAGACAAGATTTGATTCTTCCAGTAATTTGCCTCATGTTGCTGAAGTTTAATTGATTAGTTATTCTTAAGTTCGGACAGTTTAGAAAGTAGTATGTCCTCATCGTCAGTCAAATACTTTTTCACCGTATTTAGACACAAAGTGTTAATTTTATTTAAAACATTTGCCTTTACTTTAGGCATTTTTCCATAACTATATGCACACACTTCTGACTTGAACAATATTCATTAATTGTCACAAAACAATACACAAATATTTGCTTTTTGGTGTTTATGGGTAAGGTCCCAGAATGTTGATTCAAATAAAATAGGGAAAGAAGGTAGATTTTCCAAAAAAAAAGTATGATTTTCAGAATTTAAAAACTTCAGTGAAATGGAAGAAATAAATTATATGAAAGAATATGCAGAATATGACATTAATTTTATAAAATTTGTTCTGTTATAAACAAATGGCCAAATATGCCTTAAAAATACTTAAATTCAATTAGATTTTTCATAACAAGCTTTAAACATGTTTTAAAAATTTATGCTACATCATAAAAATGCCAGCTTTAGTTATTGCAAGGTTACATAGCATGAATCCCTAAAAGCTATAATCTTTGAATTGAGACAATTAATTACATAAACTGGATTTTTCAATTTTTTTAATGAGAGGGAAGGAACAAATGTATATTTTAATTAATGAGTTGGAGAAAATGCTTTAACGTCTCACCTCACAATAGACACAACTTTGTGAGGTGAGATGTTAAAGCATTTTCTCCAACTCATTCATTAATGAGTCATTTTTTTACATCTTACCTCATATCTTATGTTTTTTTAAACACGGGAACTAGTTTTCAAGAGAAGGATCTCTCTCATTTTCAACTGACATTATGATATTAAGAGATTCCTGATGAACGTGACCTCATCTCAAAATTCATCAAATCAACACCAGATGGAAACGTTATTGATGGAGATTCCAACGAAAATCCGGTAGTCATAATGTCGGTTGAAAATGAGAGAGATTAAATTAATATTAAGAAGCTAAAGCTGTTACTATGATTGAAATAAGTATATTAAAGTACACTACTAAATTATTGTAATCAAATGGTAAAGAGAAAAATTTATGCCTGAACCGGGAATCGAACCCCGAACCTTCAGCTTTCTCTTTACCATTTGATTACAATAATTTAGTAGTGTACTTTAATATACTTATTTCAATCATAGTAACAGCTTTAGCTTCTTAATATTAATTTAATAAATAATGCTATAGCTATGTGGAGTCCCTTCATGTCTTCTTCAGGTAGAAGCCATTCATTGTGTATTTGTGAATGATGATTCATAGCAGTTGAATGTGGGACCAAGACAGTAAGGTAAGGGAAGGATTTATGCTTGGATGGGAAGGAAGCCTGGATTAGCTCAATGGTTAGAGCATCAGCACGGAAAGCTGAAGGTTCGGGGTTCGATTCCCGGTTCAGGCATAAATTTTTCTCTTTACCATTTGATTACAATAATTTATGAGAGAGATTGGATTGTTCTCTTGAAAATTAGTTCCCATGTTTAAGAAACATAAAATATGAGGTAAGATGTAAAAAAAGACTCATTAATTTACGTAGTAAATTACTTGTTTTATTCAATTGAAATTGCAGTGGGAAGTAACATGATGTAATTTTCAATTAATAAGTTGAGTTGAATAACATGTTTATACATCTCAATCCATAAAGTTCCATGTTTTACAATACCAGTTTCAAAGGCTTCGCCTTCATCATCAGAGTTGGAGTTTGACTAATGAAGACAAAGGCCTTAGAAATGAGTATCATGAAAATGTCGATCTTTGAGGTGAGATGTAAGAATGTTTTATCCAATTCAATATATATATATATATATATATATAAATTATGATTCAGTTTACTATCCTGTTGTATCTATTTCAGTTAAAACAAATATTGAAATTAATGTACTCTGGAAGGTTTTTTGCATGGATAGTTACAATCATTAAAGAGACTAATTTCTAAGAATCAAATGAATCTTGAATTCTTTCCTACCTCATACTTCTATGCTTTTTTAAAACACAGCACCGCAGTATCGGCGACCATTATCAGCTGTTTGCTTGGACAGTCGTGAAAACAGCTGATGATGGTGACGATGGTCACCGATACTGTGGTGCTCGTTTAAAAAAACATTGAAGTATGAGGTAAGAAGAATTCATGGTTCATTTGATTCTTATCAATAAAACCTCATAATGTTAAAAATTCCCTAATTTATTATATTAAACTAATTTCTACCTGAACTGGGATTTAAACCCAAGATCTCCAGCTTTGTGCACTGGCAAACTAAATATGCTAATCAGGCAATCTGAGAGAAGACACCGAATCTTCTCTATTTGAAACCCTATGAACTCCTTCCTGGTAGTTAACTTTTATTCACATTGAAACGGGGGGGTTGCTTCTTACTAAGAAAATATAATTGGATATCAGCTAATTACAAACATAATAGTGAAATTAATGTACTCTTGCAAGTTTTTAGCATTCAATAATTAACTCAGCCAGAGAGAAAAATATGCTCTCGCCTTACCTGATTAACACAAATTAGTGCAATAGTACATAAAGCTGGTTACTTTGCAATTCATATTCCAAATTGTACAAAATTTTCTTTATTTAATATTTAAAGAACCTAACATTAAGAGTAATTAAGTTATTTGATCTCTATATTCTTACCTTTTATGGTTGTTTTTTTGTTGAAAATATGTTTCAAGACTTGTTAGCCCCAGAAAATCTGTTAACAGCTGAAGGTGGGGCTAATGAGGCTTGAAACAAATGGTTCAACAAAAACAACCTTTAGAGGTAAGAATATACAGACCAAATATTTTATTAAGTAAACCTTTCAATTATTAAATTAATGAGTCATTTTAACATCTTACCTCATATTTCATGTTTTTTCATAGTTTCAAACCGGTAACTATAGTTTTCAAATGATCTTGTCATTCATTTTCAACCGCCATTATGACTACCGGATATTCGTTGGAATCTCCCTCTATAACGTTGCCATCTGGTGTTGATTTGACGAACTTTGAGATATCGTTGCCATCTGGTGTTGATTCGATGAACTTCGAGATGAGGTCACGTAAGATGTTAAAATGACTCATTAATTTAATAATTAAGAACCTCATAATGTGTTTCCCAATTTTAACTTTGAAAACCTTTCAATGTTACTTCCTATTGTATTTTTAAAATAATGCTATAAGGTTTCTTTTGATTATTATTAGTCGGTTTTTCCTGACTCACCTCATTTTATGTTTTTCTTGCAGACCTTGTTTTCTGCAAACTCTTGCCATTTTCAGTGCTATAGCATTCAAAATGGCAAGAGTTTGCTAAAACCAAGATCTGCAAGAAAAACCAACTCATGCCATTTTTAATGCTATCCAACAATGCTATAGCATAGGAAATGGCAGTAGTTTGCTGAAACCAAGATCTGCAAGAAAACCAAACTGTTGACATTTTCAATGCTATCCAACAATGATATAGCATTGTAAATGGCAATTTCTGCTGAAACCCAAGTACTGCAAGAAAAACATAAATATGAGGTAAGTCAGGAAAACAAAACTAACTCATAACTTTCCTATTATTCATTTTTAAACATCTTAATAATGGACATATTATATTTGAAAAGAAAAATATATGCCTAGACTGGGGTTTGAACCCAAGACCTTTGACTCTGTCAGTGCTCTATCCAAGTGAGCTACCTAGTCCTGGGTTCAAACCCCAATCTAGGCATATATTACTCTTTTCAATATAACTCCTAATTAATTAGAAATGTTTATTCTTAGTTGTATTAACTATTTGATATGAAAAGCTTACCTGAGTACAGTAATTTTAGTATTATGTTCATAATTAGGTAAAATGGCATGGAATAAATTCCATTATAATGTCGTCTTACAGGAAGCAACCCTCTTATAATGGGAATAGAAGTTCACCATAAGGGGATATGGGGATTTCAAATAGAAATAGATTGATGTGTACTCCCGATTGCCTGCTTAGCACCATTGTTAGATAAGTGCACCACCACATAAAGTTGATATTAATTAGTTCAAAGCACACATCAGGCAGAATTTTTTTTCTCTATTTGTATTTCAGTAAAATTCAAATAATGCATTTATATTTTATTTTAGAAAGTGATATTTTGATGTTATTTTAATTGAATTATTTTTAGTCTGATCATCTTACCTCAATATTAATGTTGATTTGTTCTTGAACATGTTTCAATTATATCATAATCATCAGCATAATTGAAACATGTTCAAGAACAAATCAACATTAATATTGAGGTAAGATGATCAGACTAAAAATAATTTAATGCATTTATGTTGAAGTATTTTGCCTTAAATTTTCTGCCTGTCTGATTACCAGCTTCATAACTAGTTCTATGGCCCAAGTAAAAAACTAGAGTATAGTAAGATTTTAATGAACACTATGAGGTAATTTACATATTATCCACCTCAATTTTTAAATAGTAAGATTTGTTGGCTTTTTTTGATTGAATTTATTCAGAAGTAGGAAGGTTTTCGGCCGTAAATTAAATAAAAAAGACTTGTGAAATGTTGTGTAGATTGTAATTTCAGTGGGTAATTTCAATTCAAAATATAATGCTAAAATCCTTTCTGCTACCTATTTTAAATATTGTGGATAAGGATAAAGAATTAGCTTGAACATTATTTATAGCTTTATATTCCGGAATAATTGAGCCAATGTTTAAACAGAAAATAAGTAGATATGCAGGAAGAAATTAATTTGGACATATAGAAATATTTACAATAAAATCATTTAGATATTTTAAAGACTTTCATCTGAAAATTGTTAATGTAAAAAATAAGACTTAACTCTTTGTACAATTTTTAAATGAAATTGGAAGTGTAAAGTATTTAACAACAAATGTTACAAAAGCAAATTTATCATTGATGCATGCTGCAACATGTATTCTGCTTAAGTATGATATTTAGTTAATTAATTTCCCACATATATTCAATGTTATAATTAATTCATATAAAAATGGATTTATAAAATATCCTGTTTAGGCCATTGTTTTAATAAGATTTGAAATGATTTCCCATTAAAATCATAATTTTTGGTTAACTGATTGATTTAGGGGGAGTCAGTTGTGAAGAGGAATGAGAAGTAGCGTATAAAGAAATTATATATCAGTTACTAATGACCTGACAATTTAGAAAACCTGTTATTTAGGGTACCATTTGTTACCACAATTTTTAAATAATTGAAGTTAGGAGATTGCATACCTTTACTAATTGAGTACATTTCATTAAATTTGAAGAGAAAAATTTTCGCCTAGACCGGGACTCGAACCCGGGACCCTTGGCTTTCCGGGCCAAGTGCTCTACCAACTGAGCTACCGAGGCGAGTTACGATCTAGATGCAAATTTTTCTCTTATATACGTTGTAATTCCCTATCGCCAAATGCTTTGAAACCATTGTTTCTATCTTTGCAAATGGCGGCTTCTTAGTTAAGAAGACATTTATTGGAAATTTACATTACTTTAAAAGCCAGTAAGGCCTCTAATGATGTTTTTATTATTAATTTAACATTTCTCAATGAAAGATAAATTAAATTTGAAGAGAAAAATTTTCGCCCCTAGACCGGGACTCGAACCCGGGACCCTTGGCTTTCCGGGCCAAGTGCTCTACCAACTGAGCTACCGAGGCGAGTTTCTCTTCAAATTTAATTTATCTTTCATTGAGAAATGTTAAATTAATAATAAAAACATCATTAGAGGCCTTACTGGCTTTTAAAGTAATGTTAAATTTCCAATAAATGTCTTCTTAACTAAGAAGCCGCCATTTGCAAAGATAGAAACAATGGTTTCAAAGCATTTGGCGATAGGGAATTACAACGTATATAAGAGAAAAATTTGCGTCTAGATCGTAACTCGCCTCGGTAGCTCAGTTGGTAGAGCACTTGGCCCGGAAAGCCAAGGGTCCCGGGTTCGAGTCCCGGTCTAGGCGAAAATTTTTCTCTTCAAATTTAATTTATCTTTCATTGAGAAATGTTAAATTAATAATAAAAACAACATTTCATTAACTTTGGAAAAATATTTTTTATACAAGTAAGAACATGTTTTTGAAAGCCTTTTTACTAAATTTTCTGTAGGATTGTTTATTTTTTATATATTTATATAAAAATAAACAATATTAAAACACTCATAGTGTTATTTCCTATCTACATAACTTAATTTGTGTAGGATGTTTATCCACTGGGTAAAATTTGCTGAAAGATTGATATCTTTACTTTGAGTAGACTGACAGTGTGATTTTGAAGAATTATTTATAATTTAATTTGGTTTGGTTTAATGTACTCATATGCACACGTGTGTATATATGTATAAAGCTAATATATTGTTAATTAACCCACTTTTTGTGATAATGTAAGGTAATTAGAATTGCGAATGTATTAGGAGATACGATGAAGCGGTACTTTTTACCTCTCAGTTACAACTGACTATACGTTAAAGTTAAATT
The DNA here is from genome assembly GCA_030220185.1 of Diploptera punctata. Taxonomy (NCBI): domain Eukaryota; kingdom Metazoa; phylum Arthropoda; class Insecta; order Blattodea; family Blaberidae; genus Diploptera; species Diploptera punctata. The sequence goes on from JASPKZ010003833.1 coordinate 1,323,637, forward strand.
AATACAAAGTAAAACAGACCGTTGTAGACATATTTTCAGCTCTTTAAGTTTAGTTACGTCTGGTAACATCTGGAAATGAATATAGTTGTTACAATAATACTTGTAATGTCTTGTTTAAAATTGTGTATTCCTAGGTACTTTGCTTGGGAAAAGAGATTATCAATTTCTTCATAAATGGAATCAAGTACAAAAAACACAGATAAACTAGACACGTTCCATACAATATAGACTTCTATAATATAAAACAATTCCATAATATCAGTGAAACCAGATAATGTGCAAATATAAATGTGGGATTAATAGATCTTTGGACTTGGATAGCTACAACTGGAGTGCAATAATTGCTGCTCTTACATGGATGATGGGGAAGCATCAGACATATCTCACCATGAATAATGATGAGCATAATCATTAACGATTTTATTAGACATTTATTAAACTAAATACTAATATTTATAGTAAAATAAAACTAAACACAAAGGTCAAAATCTGAACTATACTGTGTGATTGAATTTTGGAGAACTTGCAAGATTTTGTGGGAGTGTTGTAAAGTTTGTATATGGGGAAATAAGAGGTTATCACTTAGTGGTTGGCATTTCAAAATTGAATGCATTGTTATATAACGGACCCATAATTGTCACATGATGGGACTGTGAAATGTTAGATCCATTAATTCCCACTATAGCAAGCATTTAAACAAAACTTGTGATCCGTTTGTCCTGCTGCACACTTTTCATGCTGCACCATGTTGGCACAATTGGCATGTTTTAATTTTCTTTCTAAAATGCATGTTTGAATTTTGGGTTGCACATTTTTAAAACAATGTCCAATAGTTGAATGTGACAATAGCAATATCAACTTGTATTCTGCAGTAATATTTTTATTGTTCAACCTCTTTAGACCTTTGAAGGGCATTTTTATTTGTCTCAGAATTTTTTTTCCCTAAATTGTTCGCTCTATATTATGAAATATAAGATCATTTTTTATCACTCATTGCTTTATTTATATATATCGACTTGCTAATGAAAGTAGTACCCTGAAAAACATGTCAGGCTGTGTTCACTTGCTCACTTCTTGTTTGTTTCGTATGTCAGGCCAGTACATTCAAACTATCATTAAAAGGAGTCAGAATTCACATCTCACCTCATATTTTGTTGATTCCTGATACTGGTTTTGGAAGATATACCATTTCCATTTTGAACTAAATCCTACTGTTGATTAGATTGTTGGCGTTCTTGTAGGTTGATTCTTTCCTCTTTTATTAATTAAATAAAAATAAAATGTAGTTTTATTTGATTTTCATATTTATTATATAATTCAGTGACAGCTGTTTCGGTACACTGTACCTTCTTCAGACATGTTAACAAATTATGTTCAGCTGTCACTGAATTATATAATGAACATGAAAATCAAATAAAACTATGTTTTATTTTTATTCAATTAATAAATATGGTAAATCAATGAGTAATTTTAACATCTTACCTCATATTTCATGTTTTTCAAACACAGTAACTATAGTTTTCAAATGATCTTGTCATTCATTTTCAACCGCCATTATGACTACCGGATATTCGTTGGAATCTCCCTCTATAACGTTGCCATCTGGTGTTGATTTGACGAACTTTGAGATATCGTTGCCATCTGGTGTTGATTCGATGAACTTCGAGATGAGGTCACGTTCATCCGGAATGTCGAAATTCATAGATTTAAATTTGTTCTTCTGCATAAATATTTTCTCCCAAACTGTCAATCCAAAGGTTTTTCCAAATGTTTTAGAAGTTTAGCTTCTTTTACAGAAATCCACTTTTTTAAAACACATTATTTGTGGATCTCCCTTAAACATCGGGAATAATTACATCCTTAGTGACAGTTATTCAATATGCTACTTCAAATACTTTCTTCCAGATAGAATTCTTAAAAATCTGTTATGCTTATATGTCATAAACATTGTCTTATATTAGATATTGTTCTTTAGAATTATCATGAAAGTAGATTAGTAGATTTACAAGATGTGAATGTTTACATTAAAAATTGAATGAACACACTTGATATTTCCAAAGAAAACATGACATAAGTTTGGTTCATGTAACATCAGGATACATTTTTCATGCTCCTCGTAAATGCACTTTTCTAAAGTTGGACAGGGTATTTTTGATAATTTAGTATTGCTTAATGTTAAATTCACTACTTAATGCAAGTCCATTTATTTCCTATTGCTGGTTGAATTTTTTCTGAGGCTTAGTTGCCTTTCATTGTTAAAACTAGAGACTGTATTTTAAAGGTAAAATCACTATTACTTTAGCTTTGCTATACTAATCTGGAATTATACTAAATACATTAACATTTCAGTATGTTTGAATATTCCGTCTACTTGAATGTAGAATATCTTTATACGAGGAAATGGTGGTGTGCATCAACAGAAACTAAAACTCGTACATAGATTATATTGCAGTCTGTGATATATCAAATTTGGAGAGAAAAATATATGCTAAAATAGGGATTTGAACCCATTATCTCTGGAACCCAAATTCCGATTTAGGCTTATATTTTTCTCTTCAAATTTAATTTGTCATTCAGTGAGAAATAATAATTTTGTATACACAATAATTATATTTAAAGAGAAATTTTTGCCCGGACCGAGATGCGAAGCCAGGACCTTTGGCTTTCCGTACCAATGTTGTACCAATTGAGCTACTGGAGCGAGTTCCAAACTAGATGTATATATGATCCTTATATACGTTGTAATTCCCAGCACCAAATGCTATGAAGCTTTTGCTTCTATCTTTGCAAATGACAGCTTCTTTCTTATTTTAAGAATTCTGACTATGAGGTATATTCATTAAGGTAGAATTTTTATCACTCTCCTCATATTGTTTTTATTTGACTATAAACTAGTTTCGGAACAGAACAATATGAGGTGAGTGATAAAAATTCTACCTTAATGACAGCTTCTTAGTTAAGACATTTATTGGTAATTTAAAAACTCCTTTATAAAGCCAGTAGGGCTTCCCTCTAAAACTCAGTCTTTATATATAACTAATTTCCTGTGCTAAAGTAAAAAATATTATATGAAAGTAATTATGTTTCTCACTTCTACAAGGTCATTTACAAATGTAATGTAATTTGTATAAATGCTTCACTTAGAGCTTAATAGTTTTGGAATATGATCTCTGCACTAGATTAAAGTTTATTTAATTTTAAGAAATATATTTTTTCTGCAATAAACATGATTTAAAATTTAAAACTGAAAAAAAGTAAGTAGCTTTACTCAATACTGCACTTTTTACATTTGAGCCCTTAAAAATTATTTAGTGATGTATTTTGGAAAATTATCAATGTCAAAGTCAAATTTCTAAGAATGTAAAATGAATACCTGATGGGTTGAAAATAATTTTGGAACTAATTCCATCAGCAGAAGGTTGTTAGGCTACCGTCTGTTGCTTGTGATAATTCTATAGACTTTTCTTACATACTTGTTTAAAATCACAGTGTTTTTAAATGAGATCATGCCCATTGTTTACAGAATCATCTGAAACAACAAATTTCTGCTGATGATAAAAAGCACTGAAAGGCCTGCAGGTTTTAAAATATTTTAATAAAGTTGAGGACGATCTTACCTTACAACCATCAATTTTATACTAACATGCCTCAATGGTAATTTATCGTGTGTTTTAATGGTGTAGATATTTCTGATATAGTATTTTTTATGATTAAGATTGTAGATATGTGTAATGTATAGGCTAAGAAAAGAGTTTGGGCTCAAGAAAAATATTTTGACTTCCCCTGTAAGAGTTGTGTGTGGAGTATGAGCAAGAACAGGAAGTGACTGGAATTTGGTTATGCCTTGGTGACCTAGTTGAACGAGAACCTATCCCATGGAAGACCTGTGCATAAAATACCTGTAAGTTATATATACATTACATTCACTCTAATAATAATACAGGGTGTCTGAATTTATGATGTAATTGTTTGCTGACATAATAAACTCAGTATATGAACCCTCATGTCTAGATATATTGTTCAATATTTACCCTCATGGTGATGAATTGCCCTGATTTATTGCATTTTTGGACATGATTAGATTAGTTATTTATCTTAAAGTTATATATGATTGAAAACAAGTTAAAATCAACATTCATCACTAGCATCCTGTTTGAATTCCCCAGATATCCTTGGTTCCCTGGTTTAGATTTAAAAAATTCCATAATTTGAACTGCAACTCAATTGTGTTTCACTTACGTTAGATGAAGACATTACAGAGGAAAGTATTATCCAATGCTGAGCCATATGTAAGTGACTATAAATAACAGTATGACGTAGTGCCATATTTCACCAACTTAAATTACTAAATTATTGTAAAACCTGCCCTATGTTCTTGTTCGTAGAAATGCATGCATTTTGCATGCAGTTTCTAAACAACTTGTTTGAAATTAATTTAAGCATTTTTTTTTGCTAATTCCCCCCTCTTAACAATTACCTATTTAAAACTGTCTTTCATTATCGTATCTCACTTTTTTCAAGTAGTGAAATTGAAGATATGTTAATTTCTGTATTAAAATGTCTTTCTTTTGTTAAATTCTATATATGTACCAATTTGTTGTCATATAAGGGAAAATATTGTTAGTTTTGCAGGATGCTTATCTTTTCAAAAACAATTATATTTAAGTAGATATATTATTATTTCAAACTACTGAAAAATTGATTCTTTAAAATTTGCAAGAAAGTTAAAATTACGTATGTTGAAATTTGTTTCCTTCAAATGCATTTTCTCTTTATATTGTGTAGAAAACAAAATGGATGCTATGTATTTAAACAATAGCATGCTTATTATTGCTGTAGTTAATTTGAAAGACCTTAGTTTGTTTACTTTACATGTAAATTTCCAAATTATATAAAATTTAATTTGCATTATAGAAATGAGTCACGAATGCTACATGACAGAAAAAAAATATATAAAGAATTTTGATTTTATCTAATCTTTGTGATTGCTTTTTATCTCCAAAATAAGTAGAAATTTAAGTTTGAATGTTTGAACTCTCTTGAATTGAATTAAAGTTGACAATCTGTTTTCTGAAATTCTCATCACTGGAAGATTTTTCTTCATTGGATAACTTGAATACTTCGAAGATAAATTACTGATATCTACCTTTTTTAAAACCTTTACATGCATGAACATAATATATTTGCACCTTAATAATTAGACGCCATTGAATTAAAATATGAATTTGTTTTCTTACATTTTGATACAATTTCTAGTGCTTAGCTTTTATTTACAAGCCATGTCCATATCGTGGTTTTAGGGGATTCTTTGTTTAAAAACATGTGATAAAATTTTATTGATATTCTTGTCCCAAATAATTTTTATAAATTATTCTGTAAATCTGTCCTTTATAAAAATAATATATTTAATTTTCTAAATTAAATTATTTCTTTTTGTGGTTTAAATGCTAACATAAGTTTTCAAATCATTTATTTACCATACTTATTCACATAATTCATATGCATGTAAGGCAATATAATATTTTTTTAGTTCTGAATTTGTATGTACTTTACCATCAAATTCAGTTGGGGCAATATGAAATTCCTTAAATAAGTTTCAATGTCACTATACCTGCTACTAATGGTCACCGAGGTCCTTAACCTGTGTAAAGGTTGTTAATTAAAAAGGAACAAACATTTCCAATAACTTATAATAATATCTCTTACTATTTTACTCCTATTTTTAGTTTTAATTTTATCTTTGTTATGAAAAAATTTCCTTTAGTTAAGTGGTCTTTATTCACATGAGTTAGGATTTTTATTATCTTTGTGGTATTAATAGCTGACATTCTTGTGGTACAATCTTTTATCCCCAAATATTATAATTTTCAAAATCTGGCACAATAGTTACAGAATTTTAGAAATTGTGGAAAGTAGGCTTTCACGGCTATTAAAAGATTCTGGGGCTATGTGGCCATGATCTATAAGTGGTGTTTCTTCCAGACATTTCTCGCTCAACTGCAGAGGGCATCTTCAGTGGCAAGTGCTTGTAGGTGATGTTACCTTGTCATATCTCTGCTATAAGTGAGTTTACGACAAGGTAACATCACCTACAAGCACTCGCCACTGAAGATGCCCTCCGCAGTTGAGGGAGAAACGTTTGGAAGAAATACCAGTTATAGACCACGGTCACATAGCCCGGAATCTTTTTAACACTATAATTTTAGAAATGTTTTTGACTGGCCAGCCTGGCCTTAGGTACACATGTGCAAGGAGAGAAAATTGTAAATTGTTTCTCAGGATAAATAAGTGTAATACATTCCAGTTTTGCTCTGAAACTTTTTCTGTGGAGTTTATTCGGTGTACTTACTTACCCCTGAAATTTTTACATGAATTGTGCATTAACTTTTTAATCATAAAATATGGTTAAAAAGTGACTATGAAATAAGCAAGTCTATTGTATGCTTTATATTTGTTTTTTTACTTTGTGCAGTTTAGGAATCTCATTTACACACATTACCTAAATCTCTAAGCTCTACAATTTTTTTAAACTTGTTTTGAAAATGCATTTGATGAAGATCATTTCAGAACTTTGTAAAGATGCCTTAATTTTATTCTTTTGATTTGTTCAAATTGTAACTTGGGATCTGAAATGTGGTAACTACATGATCTGAACGAGTTATGCATTTTAATCAAGTTTTTTTTTGAGATTGGAAACGTCTTACCTCAAATTAATGTTGATTTATTCTTGGGACATGTTTTGATATAATCTTCTATATTATCTTCAGCTTGTCCAGACAGGATTCAAAACCTAAAACTCGTCAGTCTGGGCAAGCTGAACATGGTTTAGGAGATTATATCGAGAATAAATCAACATTAATTTGAGGTAAGATGTTTCCAGTCTCAAAAAACATGATTAAAAGAACCTCAAAATATTACTTCCTAAACTAAACCATTAAGCATTTTAATTTTTTTATTTTCATATTGCTCATTGCTGGCTAAACTGAACATTTTGTTCCATTATTCTAATGTGAGTCATGATTAAATTAATAAAATATATAGATTATTTGATTTTAAAAGAAAACATTAGAGAATAGTGTCCTGTTTAACATTATGGAATGTTTTTCTTGTTCTAGAAGAGAATGTAGCCAGAGTAACTGGGTAACTAAATTTCATTACTTTTGTTTTAAGGTACACATGATAAAATTAATATTAGGTTAGTTAAAATTCTTCTAATTAAACTGTTTTCTGCTCAGAACATTCTTTGTAAGACCAATCCTTTTTTATTTTTAGATTTGAAGTGTATTTCAAGAGTTTGATTACCATTTGATGAACCCATTTGTAACAGGTAATACGTATCGGCTTGCCCATTACTTCTTCATATGAAATATTTCAATCTATGTAAACGCATGAAGTGTCATAGGCTATTTCAGTCCCTGTCCTTTATTGTAATCTGTTTGGGGCATGATGAACAGTGAATCCAATTTCTTGCACTTAATATCATAGAAACATCTTTTGATGCACTTATGGCTTTTTATTATAATACTAGTGATTACTTGAACTATTCCAAATCTCAAATTGAAATTTTGTATTCCATTAAAATTTCCACCTGGAAAAATCTATTTAAATCATATGCGGTATAATGCTAACAATCTCACACAAATAACAAAATTTATTATATTTAAATTAACATTGGGAAGTAAATATTATGAGGTTATATCATTAATAGTGAGTGGAGAACATATTTTTAACGACTCACCTCATATAATTTCAAATTTCAGACAATATCTTGTCCCTCTTCAGTCATGGCTTCCACTGATGAAATTCTATGGTTGTTGATTTCTCTATGGACACCACCTCTTGTGCTGGATAAAAATTTAATTACAAAGTTTATAATCCCAACCAAAGATGGCAGCACAAGAGATGGTGTCCTTAGAGAAATCGACAACCATAGAATTTCATCAGTGGATGCCATGACTGAAGAGGGACAAGATATTGTCTGAAACCCGTCAGTATCAAAGAAATTTGAAATTGTATGAGGTGAATCGTTAAAAATAAGTTCTCCACTCATTAATAAAATTTATTATTTGATATCTTTCACTGATAACCAATTTTTTTATTTTATAATGTTGATCTTAGAATTTAATTCAGAATAGTTTTCATCCTCCTTGCGTTAACTCATGACGAAGAGTTAGATAGTTCCTTACATTCATATAAGAATCCTACTAACAAATAAAAAAATAATTTTTATTCATCTCAGGAAAATACCAGTTCAGTCTTTTTAAATTATGAAATTTTATCATATAGGTAATTAACATACAGTGAAAGGGAACAGAACTGTAGCTTTCAGGGCACAGCAAACTATAAAATACATATTTGTGATCATCTTTCTATCTCGTAATCTACCAATTGTCACATTTCGAAAGTCAAAGTAGGATGGATATGTTGTCCATTGTTCGTAAAGTTTGTTTGTGAATAAAAAAATATCATACTTCAAAGGATATAAATCAGTACCACTTTTAAAAGTCACTTATGAAGTTCTATCACTTTAAAATATTACTGGATAAAACTAAAGAATTTACAGCAGAGACAAAGTTCTGTGGTGGTGTCCAATCACTCACACATTGGAATGTGGTTTACCATCTGAGCTAGAATTTCCATTGTTACTCATCAACAACTGTCCTCTATTAGCACACTCACGATATAAACATATTTAGTTCATATGTTAATTAAATAAAAATAAAACTTTTATTTGATTTTCATATTTATTAAAATACAAATTTGTAACCAGCTGTTTCAGTACTTTGTATCTTCTTCAGACGAATTTTATCATGATTACAATTTTGTTATTGAATATAAACTCCAGTACATAACAACTGTAAATATGCAATAAACAATCTCTTATTATAAATTTAAAAGAGGCGATTCATTTAAATCTAGATTGAACAGCCTATTGCTATTCTTCAATTTATTTATCTCTACAATTTCTAAAAGATATAATTTTTTCCCTTTGTCACAAATGTGTAAAACTTTAAAATTTAAATCAAAACAGTGATCTTATTGGAGTAGATGGTTAGCATACTTTGAAGTATCTACATTTCTGTTATATGCTCTCATATGTCCCATAATAAAAGGTTGCCAGTTTAATTCAATTCTTTAGAGGCAAAATGTCACAATGAACACTATTAATCCAACAACCAATATTGTTGCCATTGTCATTGTTTTCCTTCTTTGATTTTTGTTTTTCCAAGCAGTTCAGTTACCATGCTTCTCTCGCAATTTTTTCAGCATTATTCCAAAGTCTCCATAAGTTGCTTAGCTTTTCATAAAACAATGTACATTGTTCATAACTTCTTGTGTTTGGCTATGCAGCTTTTTAAAATTAGTTTAGAATGATTGTGAGATTTTAGTTGAGATTATATGCAGAAAACTAGTTTACAATTATGAAAAACTGTGCAATCGCAACTATTAAGTACAATAATTATTGTAATAAGTGCACTACATTGTTAAAGAGCGAAAGTTTTCTGCAGAACTGGTGATTTGCCGCACATTAACAATTAAGCATTACAGTGTCTCCATTACTATTGTCCCTCCTGTACATTTGAATAGGGCAAGGCTAATTCTTAAAGTTTATTGAAATCAATGGTGGAATTTAAAAGAAATATGCTATATAACAAAGTTATCAATCCCTCCTATGTTTTTGTTTTTTTTTAAATAGATAAAAAGAACAAACATGTTGGTTTAATTTTTTATAAATTTATCATAGAAGATTTTTCTTTGGAGATGACCCATGTTTGTATGGTGATCAAATGGATTGGGTAAGGTCATGAGTCTATTTTACTCACCACATTTTATATGTCATTACTGCTTGCCTCATCCTTAGAACGTTTTGTGCATGATTTAGACCACAAATCACAACTTAATAAAATAGTTGCACTAATGATAGTAATACAATGCATGAATAAATAGAAAATAAGCACTGAGTTGTGAATTATTTCTGTTTTTATTTAGAGAATGTAGTATCAAGTTCATGTTTTACTCACAAGTACAAAGAAAATCTTTTACGCTGCTGTATTGTATCCTCCCTTTAAATTGGGCACAGTTCACTAAATACCGTATTTTAAAATAACTGCACTTCCATCTGAGCATTGACATAGATAGTCAAAGGTCCTGGGTTCAAACCCCAGTCTAGGCGTATATTTTTCTTTTCAAATATAAGAGTAAAACTTGTTTAATCCATAACGTGAAAAATGCAGAAATCTGTCCAATGTGAACTCATTTATTGGTCCCAGCGAAATAATGGTAATTTTACGTGTATTTATTTTGTATAAAACGGAATATGTCCAACGTGGAAACGGAAGGATATTTTTACCCAATTCATAAAAAGAAACATTTTATAAAGCGGGAAGACTGAGAAATAAATTAAGTTTCCACTTCATTGAATTCCCGTTAGGCAAAAAAGCAAGAAGGAATGATTCGAGATGCCGGGTTAAGTAGAGATTCTACCTGTACCTGAAATTTTATTTCACCCTTTATGCAAAATGCAAATACCTGTCTTACAAATAACCATTGCACTGTAAAATGTTAAATTAGTTCTGAGACCGATCATTCATTGGTAGTGTTCTGATTATACAGAATAAAGATCGCAAAAGTATGCACATCTCTGTAGTTAAACAAAAAAAGTGGAAAGTTGATTGAGGAAAATCTCCAAATTTCCAGACCGATGATCTGAAAGTCAAGCTCTAGCTGTTGCTAAATCCCTAGGGAATAACCATTTCAAGGCATCTTCAGGTTGGCTGCACGGTTTTAAAAGGCGACACAATGTAGTGTGGAATGAAATTTGCAGGAATCAATGATGTGAGAAAGTGTAGTTTAGTGAGCGGAAACCGAAACTGCATACTTTAATTTCAGGATACGCACCTAAGAGACATTATTAACACTAACCAGGATTGTTTATTGCTCATTACCGTCGAAGTTGCCCATACATACTATACTTTGCTTTTCAAAGGCAGCAGAACTACATTTAATCCAAGGTACCTAAAAAGACATACGGAACTCTTATAATCTAAGATTATTGTTAAATTTTAGTTTTGTCTAATGTGGAAAAAAAAAAATTGGTCCCATGCAGTTCTGCTTTGAACAAGTTTTACTGTATAAAAGTATTGGCCTGGATTCAAGCCCCAGTCTGAATGTATAATTTTTTCTTCGAATATAAAATATCAATAATCAGTATCATCTTTAAAGAATTAGTGTCAGGCTACCAGTCATAGTAGACAAGATGTTTGCCTTTGGTTCCAAGATTTGTAGGTTAAAACCTGGGGGTGGGGTGTTCCTTTGGAAGGGAGCTGTAGGTTCCGTGCTGTAGACTTGTGTAAAAGAGCACCACTTGAAATTAATAGACCTGAACAAAATTTGTTGATGGTTCAAATGCCCAGATTTGAATTATGCTAATGAGCTAAACTGATAAAGAACAATGTTAAATAATTATATTACTTTTGGTCTGGACATCTTACCTCAATATTAATGTTGATTTGTTCTTGGACATGTTTCAGAACAATTCTGTTTTATCGTCAGCTTTCCCAGACTGGTTTTATTTATGTTGCATTATGTTGCACCACCTGGATGTCGATGTCAGCTCCATCCTGTGGTTGGCCAAAGAACCTCCAAACAAGGTCACCCTCCATCGGAATATCAAAATTCATAACTCTGTTTCTGTTCTTCTGAATATAAATTTTTTCCCAAATAGTCAGCTGTTTGGCCAACCACAGGATGGAGCTGACATCGACATCCAGGTGGTGCAACATAATGCAACATAAATAAAACCAGTCTGGGAAATCTGACGATAAAACAGAATTGTTTTGAAACATGTCCAAGAACAAATCAACATTAATATTGAGGTAAGATGTCCAGACCAAAATAATATAATTAAAATAACCTCACATATAACTTCCTAAAATTAAATATTAATGTTAAATAAAATGCACATACATATTTGAAGTATTAAGCCCTAAGGGTCAAGTATTGTCTTCTCTTCTTAGGTCTTCAAATTTCAACTTCTTTTTCAAACGTGTCAGTATTTGTTGTGGTCATCTTTCAGAAGTAGACATTATTCCAGTTTATATAATAATTACATAAGGGACACACTGTAGCATAAATGGTTAAGACCAGAAGGTCGAGGGTTCGAGTCCCGGTGGTGTTAGTATTTTTAAACTGAACCAAACCTTGTGACCCGATGGCCCTGGGAACCAGATGCTTGTTCTGTCTAGAAAAGTGGGAGCTTTAACCTCCTACTACCCCAAGGATTTCCCATGGCATCGTAATGAGATCACTTTACCTACATATCTATATTTTAAATTACTCGGTTTTAGAGCACCTGTTGAATTTCCTTATTGTACAGTGCCGGAACTGTTAAGAATTTATAAATGTATTGTTCTCTCTTGAATATTCATATAAGTGCATGTACTATCATTAAATTCCTTTTGTGTCCTGTCTGTTCACATTTATCATGAAAAGTGTTTGCCCTAGTATTAGTAGTGGTGACCTGAATTCATACTCTGAGAGGCCTTTCTGAGCAACAATATAATTGGTGGACAGGGAACTAATGATAATTTTAAAATGTTATGAAATTGCACCTGCTTCCTGTTGCGATATTGTGATTACACTGGCCTCATTGTGCGCTTTGCAAGTTTGGCCATACCATCCCAGCACTGCTTTATTTTCAAAATGATGTAGGAAGTAACTCTGAGGCAGTTTTTCAACAGATTGTTTCAGGAATATACATCTCAACAGAACATGTTTCGGTGATCATATTTGATATTGTGGCTGGGAGTGACGAATATGGTCACCAAAACATTACAGGTGATAAAACAAGATGTTAGGTGTATACTTCCATTTCAGTCTATTGAAATCTTATTTTGCTTGTTCAATTTGTGCTGTTTTAATGTGAATTGAATGATTAATTTAAAATTATTTAAAATTCCTGGATAGTGATGTAGGAGAGCTTTTGTCTGCAAGGTCATGAACCTCCAGGTTGGATAGTACCAGCGAGTTAAATATAATTAAATATTAATTTTGTGAAAAAATATCATAATACTGCTTTTTAAAAATAGATTTTTTATACTCTTTTGTATGGAATTAAAATGGATTGTTTATATTTTAATGTGAAATTAGAAGTGCAGAATTTTCCAGTTGAAAATTTGCTAGTTTCTGGATTTTAATTAAATGTAAGCTTTCTTTTAACTTTATAAGAATCAAATGAATCGTGAATTCTTCTTACCTCATACATCTATGTTTTTTTAACATAGAACTGCAGTATTGGGAAAGATTCCCATCGTAAGCTATTTTCGTGACTCAATTTTTTATTATGCCGGTAATTTTCTAAACTACCATCTGGTGTACTTTTGAAGAACTTTGTAATCAAATTTGGTTTGTTGGAACCTCGAAGTTCATGGTTCTAGTATGGTTTTTTTTTAAATGTATATCTTTTCCCAAACTGTTAATTCTAAATGTTTAGATATGTGTCAAAAGTTTTGCTGATTTTTCAATTTTGCCATTTTTTTGTGTTTCTAAAGTGTTCTTTTTTGCGAGTCTAAATTCCTTTTTTGTTTTTCCTATATATAATTTCTTTAACTTGCTTAACCTCTCTGCTCATAGGTATTTTTACAATATGATACTACATGGATATATTAAACATTTAGTTGTTTGTGATCAAAATAAAATTACTTTTTCCCTTGTTGCAGAAATACTTAATTATATTATGAATCTAGTATTTTACTGTTAATAATTTTTGTATTCAGATAACTGAAATCTGCATGTCCACTTATGGGATAAATAAAAGATTTTCATATTGTGTACTGTAAACAATTATAGAGTATTGATGAGCTTAGTACAGTGCACATAATTCAAATTCTTGCAATAATTCACCTTTCAATGCTTCTTTCATTTTATTCTTGGTTTCATGTGGTGTTTGCATGAACTTACCTCTTGTACAAATATCTGGTTTATAGTTAGTCTTGCATGCATAATTTTAAATCTTTTTACTCAGAAACAATGCCCGGCAATGTTCCAAATACATGATGGAAGACTAATTTACTAGTGTCAGGAGGGGAAAGGCATAATAAGTCCAAAAATTACATTTTAGAGAAAAGCAGATTAACTCAGAAAAAGTTTTATCTCGTTTATGGAAAAGGATATGTGTAATTTATTTTGTATTAAGATAATAAAATAATCATACCTACCCTTTTCCAGAAACAACATTGACTTTAAGAATTAAATTAATGTTTTTATTACCTCACCTCATATCCTTTTTTTCTAGACTGCAGTTTCGGAGCTTATCTCCATCTAGTCGATTAGAGGCTACTGACGATGGAGATAAGCTTTGAAACTGCAGTGTAGAAGAAAAAGGATATGAGGTGAGGTAATAAAAACATTAATTTAATTCTTAAATTAAACCTCAGTGTTTTTTCCCTGTGAAAGTTAAGTAAACGTCAACTTTAATATATAAGTGAGTCAGAAATAATTTATTTTCATCTCACTTCATAAAACTCCATGATTCACAGAGAACCGGTTTCTGAAGCCATTGCTTCTATCCTCAGCCAAAACTCCAACTGTTGAACATCTGCTGACTTCAGAAACAGGTCTCCTGTGAGAATCAGACTGTTTTATGAGGTGAGTTCCAACTTATATGTATTGTAAATTACCTCATAGTGTAAATTTTTATTAAAATACTGACTTTTCTTAACTTGATCTGCATATCTATCTCTAAAATGAAAATTTCTGGCATTATACCTCTTTCCCCCAGCAATGGATTTGACATGCTCCAAAAGTTGTTTTCACTGTCTATACAGAAAAATTAGTATCACAAGAGTTAATATGCTTTGCCTACCTATATGCCATGTGGTTCCCCTAAGGATCATGCCTTATCTATACTATCATAACAGTAAAACAATTGCATGAACAATTATGCATCCTAAATTGAAAATGAAGTAAAAGCACAAATTTACATTTATGCAATTTTTATTTAATTTCTTCTTGGCTATACATCCATTTTAGTTTGTGTTTTTTAAAGATTTTTGCACACTTTGACTTGTTTTTGGTATTGGAGGTTTTTTAAGTATAAAAAAGTACATCGTTACGAGACCTGGCTATTTTATGTAGTGCTTGGGAAAAGTAGCACTAATCAAAAATGTTTTTAGAGAAAGGAAAAAAAAAACTATGTACGATATATAAAGCCTTGTTTATTTATTTCACTCTGAGTACAGTCGAGTATAATCAGAATCAGAACAAATGAGAAGTAAATTAAATTGAATAAGCCTTTATATATCCTTAGAGTAGGTTTTTCCTTTGGTACAATTAGTATTTTTGACTTGTGCTATTTCCCCTGAACACTACACAAATAGTTTTGAAATCCTTTATAAATGTAATATAATAAATTTTCAAATTTTAAACATTAAGGTTTCATTAATAGGAATCAAATGAATCGTGTATTCTTCTTACCTCATACATCTATGTTTTTTTAACACAGCACTGCAGTATCGGAGAACCATCATAACAGCTGATGGAGAAGATGGTTCTTTAGTACTGCAGTGCTGGTTTAAAAAAACATAGATGTATGAGGTAAGAAGAATTCATGATTCATTTGATTCTTACTCCTTTTAAATTTGTTAAATTATTTGATGTTTAAATTTTTTTTCTCATTATTCTAAAAAAATTTGAAGAAATTTATTTTTAAGAATTAAATTAATGTTTTTATTACCTCACCTCATATCCTTTTTCTTCTAGACTGCAGTTTTGAAGCTTATCTCCATCGTCAGTAGCCTCTGGTCGACCGGTGTTATGTCGTTTCTTGGCGGTTTTCTTCTTACTTCTATCGGTGGACCGATGAACCTCTGGTTCAGGTCAAAATTTGCAGGAGTTTCAAAATTCATGAATTTTGAAACTCCCACAAATTTTGACCTGATCCAGAATTTCATTGGTCCACCGATAGAAAATTTGGGTAGTTTCAAAATTCATGAATTTTGAAACTCCTGCAAATTTTGACCTGATCCAGAGGTTCATCGGTCCACCGATAGAAGTAAGAAGAAAACCGCCAAGAAACGACATAATACCGGTCGACCAGAGGCTACTGACGATGGAGATAAGCTCCGAAACTGCAGTATAGAAGAAAAAGGATATGAGGTCAGGTAATAATAAAAACATTAATTTAATCATTAAATTAAACCTCATAGTGTTCTTTCCCTGTGAAAGTTAAATAAATTTTATTTTGTTGTACTGATACAACACACTACTTAATTGTGCTTTCAATTTTCTCTATCGTCCTAATAATACGAATGTGTAAATGAAAAAAAAACACATGCTAACATTTGAGCACACTTTGTTATCTTTTCCTCTATTTTTGTTTGTTCTACACCTACTCTGATGTAATATTTGTTTCATGATAGAATTACAAATCTATGCCCAAAACCGTAGAATAATGTGTTATTATAGTCAGATATTTGAATATGACCTATCATTTGCAGTTGAATGTTGGAGTATCTCCTCAAACAAGTCTCTGTGGTTGCAGTTTTCAGATTCGACCCAGCCTAAGGAAGTTGCAAACTAGAGGTACAGAGGAGGTTCTTCTGGTTTGTCCAAATGCAGTATTTTTAATCTCATTACTTGTTTCCCTTTCAAAACTTATCTAGAGGCAAGCAAGGCATAGCCAGAGAACATGAGTCAAATAATAATTGATCAGGAGGTACTGTTTAACATCTTGTATCACGTTACTCATAGCATTTTCTTTTTTACTTTCCTATTTTTTTTTAAATTGGGTTCAAGGAGATTTTTTAATCTTCTACTTGTTTTAAAAATACATTATAAGCCAGATTCAACAATTTGATATACCATGAACAATATTGCCAATAAAGCCACAGTATTAATTTTAGTAATATTTATTTTAAAAAAATGGATAGGTACTCTATTGTATAACAGCCTGCATAGAGCATTTCTGTAATACAACTCCAAAGAAGAAATAGGTGTTTTAGCTACGCAAACAGAATTGATGGATTTGTTTTAATTACACCAACTATAAGTTGAAAAAATTAAGCTATTATTTTTAGTCGATCATCTTACCTCAATATTAATGTGATTTGTTCTTGAACATGTTTCAAAACAATTTTGTTTTATTATCAGCTTGTCCACACTGGACAAGCTGACGATAAAACAGAATCATTTTGAAACATGTTCAAGAACAAATAAACTTAATTTTGAGGTAAGATTTTAAAATAACCTCAAAATATCACTTCCTGCCTGAAATTAAATATTAAGCTATATATTTTTTTGTTAGGTGTAAATTACATACAGTAATCAGTGAGAGTATTTTAAACAACTATATTGTATACAACACATGCAGTATACTACAAGCCTGACCCTAAACACCACACTTGGTATTAACTTCATTGTATTATTATTTTTTACATCGTAGTCTCCAATATAATTATACATTTCTTGAGATAAAAAATGAAGAATATATTTTGTAGCCTTAATTAGAAAATTCAATATATCAATGTTTGAAATATGTTTTTGACTAGTTTCCTCCATCTTAATAAAGGTGCACAATAGGTTTTTATAATATTAGTATACTATGATAATACTGTTTTAAGTGTATAGAGCATGCTAAATAATATAATTTACATTTTCTTTTGAATACAAATCTCTGTGAGTAAATATTTTTCTTGAAGCCTGGGAGTAGTTTTGGATGTTACTATAATCTTAGAAGATTGCATTACTTCAATAAAATTGTGTTACGTGAATGTGAAAAATCAGGTACATGTAGTATTAGGTGTGTTATGTATGTATGTTTAATAATTATATTTTGTTCTATAATTGAAATATTACATAAATTTGTCAAATTGATAATTGTATGTATCGTATGGTAGTTACGTTATGAGAAATTCTATGTGTAATATTTTGTGATTGTAGATGTCAGTGTGTAAAATAATTTGGAGCGAATGAAGTTTTATTAAAAGGGGTTGTTCAGTCAAAAATCTCATAAATTTTAGAAAATTAGAAGAAAAATTGTAAGAAAAACTTTTTTGATTCAGATCTAGTTATGCATAGTATTAATAGTGAGTGTAGAATATATTTTTAACGACTCACCTCATATGATTTCAAATTTCTTTTGATACTGGCGGTTTCAGACAATATCTTGTCCCACTTCAGTCATGGCTTCCACTGATGAAATTCTGTGGTTGTTGATTTGTCTAATGACATCACCTCTTGTGCTGCCATCTTTCATTGGAATTATAAACTTTGTATAATTAAATTTTTAACCACCGGAATATCGAAATTCATAGATCGATATTTATTCTTCTGAATGAATATCATTTCCCAAATTGTCAATTCCAACGGTTTATCTAATTGTTTCAAAAGTTTTGCCTCTTTTTCAATTTTATGATGTTCTAGCAAACTATGTGCAGCAATTACCGATTTTTCAATTTCACAATTTTTAATATTTCTAATCAACAACCACAGAATTTCATCAGTGGAAGCCATGACTGAAGAGGGACAAGATATTATTTGAAACTGCCGGAATCAAAGAAATTTGAAATCTCATGAGGTGAGTCGTTAAAACATATTCTACACTCACTATTAATGTTATAACCTCATAATGTTTACTTCCCAATATTAATTTAAATATGCATAGTATGTTTAAAACCTTTATTATTGAAAGGGCACATGTAACATTTCTCAAATTTTACATCAGGCACAAACTACTTATTTTTCGTGGACATGGACCCTTTAATACAAATATTACAAAATAACTGGGCCGTGAATACCTTCAGAGTATAAATGGGACATAAGACATTTCAACACTACATGGGTGTAGGTTTACAAATAACAATGGGATCAATATCTATTTTAATTTTACCAAAATGTGGACTTGTGCCCTTTCAGTAATAAGTGATTAAATATTTAAATTTATTAATATAGGGTGTTTCCATTTTCCATATGGGTCATTAGACTTAGCCTCATACTGATATGTCTATCCTCCCAGCATTTTTTCTTTGGTGTTGTTGTCCATTTTACTCCTTTTATATTTTACCACATTTGGTCTATCCACTTCACTTTTCAATTATCACTTTCAATTTTTTTATTCTCATTTCCAATGCTCTTGATAGTCTATGAATGTCATTTACTTAACATTCCCAAATCTTTTGCTCAATATTTTACCGTAATGGCGTAACACCAAGCCTTCTGTGAAATGTATATTTCTAATTCATATCGTCTCATCTTTCCTTCTAAGCTTCTCAAAAATTCTTCTGCTCCCTATTTTGGTTTTATCTTTATTGTTTCTACGAGACGTAGGATTTTAGCTTTTATGCCTTATCTTTTGCTAAATAAATAAATAAAAACCAATGATATAGATAGATACAAGAGTTATGAAAAGAGGAGTGCTGCTTAAAAATAACTATTTTCCCACTGTTATTTATGAGCCAAAAATAATTAATTTTAAATAATTCATGCCAGTTCTCTTGTAATTTCATGTGGTCTTCACAATTGTACCAGAGAATTAAAATAATGCAAAAACATGAAATAATTTTACTATTGTTTTGGTCTTGGTAGTGTGCTGCCTTGTCACGTAGCGGGCCCGGTTTCGATTTCTGGTCGAGACAGGCTCCTGGGTGAGGTTTTTTCAGGGTATTTCCACACCTATAAGACAAATGTCAGAAAATCTTAGGGCCCAACGGTCCTCGAAAATCATCCAGCCATCATCATCCTTATCATTATCAACATCAACAGGAAGCTACCACACCTATAATTCCCTAGTAAAGCTGCAAAGCATAGCATAGTTTCTTCTTGCATCCATTTCCTCATTAATGGTATACAAGCTTCCAAGTCCCTCTTTCATTCTGCATTTGTGCTATATGTTCTGCCCATCGCAGTTCTGAGACTCTCCTATTCCTATTACAACAGGTTTAAATAGATTTTTTTTAAATTTACTTACCTGTTTGGCTCTCTTTGGTCAGAAAATTTTCCTAAGCGCTTTGTTATGAAATAAATACAGTTGATTATTGTGTAAAAGTTGTTTTAAGGATAAGTGATGCATATGTGATAAAATTGTTTTAGGCAAAGTTTTATGAAAACATAGGAATTAAGTAAAATCATTAATAATCACATAATGATAAATATGCCAGTATGTGTTTGAAACATTTATCTTGACATATTATGAGGGATATTAAATTTGTTGTGGATTTGATCTGACAATGGGTTTTTCCAGGAACTTCAAAAAGAGCACAAATGTGAGGTTGATGAATGATCTATCAAAAACACTAAGATATGGTATGATTTGTAACATTTTTGATTGACAGCGTGTTTTATGATTCAAATATACAGCGTGCTCTAAAATTAATATTTAATTTTAGGAAGTTATATTTTGAGGTTATTTTAATTATATTATTTTGAGTCTGGACATCTTACCTCAATATTAATGTTGATTTGTTCTTGAACATGTTTCAAAACAATTCTGTTTTATCGTCAGCTTTCCCAGATTCTGACGATAAAACAGAATTGTTTTGAAACATGTTCAAGAACAAATCAACATTAATATTGAGGTAAGATGTCCAGACTAAAAATAATATAATTAATTGCTCTAAAATTCCCCTTACAAACTAGGACTTGTAGAGGGGGATGAGTTGATAATATTTAGAATAGAAACCATGTCACAGTTTCCGTGCTACAGCCGTTTGAAAACATGTTTTTATCGTGACCACTTTTACATGTAATTTATTATGAGGCGTGACACAGTACATTGTTTGTTTTACAATTCAGCTCATTAATAAGCAAAGAAAGAAAATGGAAACTGAATCATGACTTGCATTAATAATCCCGATTACACCCTCCGCAATAAAATGTTTGCAGTTTTCAAAATTTTGAATATTTTTTAAAAAACACGAAGTCTTGGAATACTCGATATGGAAATTTTCGATTTAGGTAAATCACAAAGGTATTACTTGTTAAGACACATGTGATGTGCATTGAGGAAATGCTTGTTTTCAAATGGCTGTAGCACAGAAACGGTAAGTTTCCGGACATGGGTTTCAATTCTAATATTATCAACTCAGTTATCTCTACAAGCCCTAGAAGTTTGTAAAGGGAATTTTAGTGCATCCTGTATATATAACTGAATTGTAAATTCTTTTCCAAATCTTTATAAGGATATTGATAGGTATATACCGACTCTTCTCTTTGGTAGAGTTCTCAGTTTACAGTTTTTTATGAATATTGCTTCAACAAACAGATTGAAATGGAAATATACATCTCAACTCATATTTTGTCTTCCTACCCAGGAACATATTCGCTATTCTCAACTAAATCATGTTGGCCCTTGGAAGTATATATTCTCTCCATCTGGTGGTCGGACAGATGAACTTCATATCAGGGAGAGAATATACAAGACATCAAGTAGTGTGCACAACTGATTCTAGTTAACAATAGTGAAAATGTTTTTTGCAAGAAAACAAAATATGAGGTGAGTTGCATGTGTTTGTGATTCAATCTCTTAAGAATTACCTCATAGTATTACTTCCTATCAATTTTATTTTATTTTGGAATTTTGGAGACTTTCCAATTTTAGGAAACATATGTATTGCATCATGCGTAGAATTCTGTAGTGCTTAGGAAAAGTGGCACAAGTAAAAAAAAAAAGGTTGGAAAAATCTCTTAAGGCTATGTAAAGGCTTATTTTTTAAAAATTACCTTGACTGAATACATTCATGATCATGAGTTTACACGAGTGAATTAAAAGAAATGTCTTTTACTGATTTTTTGGTCTCCTGTAAAATTAATACATTTGATCATCTTACCTTGTTCTTGGACATGTTTCAAAACAATTCTGTTTTATTGTCAGCTTTTCTGGACAAGTCAAATGTATTATTTAATTTTAGGAAGTGATATTTTCAGGTTATTTTAATTTAAATTATTTTCAGTGTGATCATGTTACCTCAATATTAATGTTGATTTGTTCTTGGACATGTTTCAAAACAATTCTATTTTATCGTCAGCTTGAGACAAGCTGAACAGACTGAAAATAATTTAATTAAAATAACCTCAAAATATCACTTCCTAAAATGAAATATTAATACATTTGACTTGTACTACTTTTGCCGAGGACTGTAGAATTACAATCAAACACATATCATCTTGTAAAAATTACAGGAATTGAGATAATATACAGAATTCTAGTCTTCAGTTGATTTTTAGTTCAATTTTTTTATGCGTAGCACACTTGGTTCTAAGTTTTATGTCTTCGATGCATTCACCAGCATTGATAGTTACCAATAATGCAGAAGCATTGGATTCCATTTATACTGCCTAATCTATTGATGGTGTGAATAGAGTGGTCGGTTGCCTGTAAAATACCTTCAAACCATTAGCCTGTAAAATACCTTCAACTGTTAGGAAGAAAATCCGGCAAAGTGGTTCCTTCATCATAAGGATTAAAGTCGTAGCAAGATTTGGAGAGTATGGCAGGTGATGGAGCATTTCCCAACCCCAATGATTCAATAGTTTTAGACACATCTTCTGTATGCAGAATGAAGAGTGGATTACTCATAAAGTGTCGTCCTTTTATTGTTTTGTAAAAACCCGTAGTAATACTTCACATTCAAATTCTGCCTTGGAGAAACGGTATGCTTTAAGATCACACTATCATAGTCTTAGCAAGAATCACCATAAGCGGGGATCTGTCGATCTGTTGTTTTTTGTAGTGATGATGCCAGTCATCTGATTGGTGTTTCAGTAGTTGTTGTAATATCTGATCCAAGTCTTATCAATTAAAATGATACAGCATAAGAAGGTCTCTTATTACGTTGCAAGAGAGTATGACATGTCATTGCTGCCATTTCTGCATCTCTGGTAAAGCATGCAAATACCATTTTCAGATTGTGAAACACGGTCGAAGGCTCCGCTCCTGTATCTTGCACTAAATCCCCAAATGTTAAGTTTTGATCTGTCTCCATTAATTCAGTCACTCATTGATGGGCTACCAGATCGAGTCATGTCTAACATATTTTTATATTCTTGTCTGAAGGCTCTAACCCACCTTGATACCATTTATCAAGATAATGCAGCTGCTCCACAAGCCTCTCACCAATTTTCATGACACGTGCCTGCGACCTCTAGCACATTGAATGTTTAATCGGTTTCTCCATTCCTGCTTTGAAAACACTGTAATTACATTCCATGACCATTTGTTCTTATTGTTATCACTGGGAATGTACATGAAGGGATGGTGAGTTCAATTGAGGGGAAGCAACCTGTGGTATTAATGAAATTGCTCGAGTCCTTTGCACAGCATCCCTGCAGCTTAGTTGTCACTACTTAAAATCATCCCTCATTTTTAATTGTATTTTGAATAGGAGAACAAATGACGTAGAACATAAAAGTGACACTGTAATTGAAGTTTGCATTATCAGATTTTTGTGTTACATGTTTTGTAGTAAAAATGTATCCTTTGAAGTTTTTGAGCTGGTTTTTCATTTGAACAAAGGAAGGATGGCAGGGTATACCATATATGCAAATCCAAGCAATAAGGAACATTGGAAAACTATATTTTAACAATGTAATTTTTGACTGAACTTCTCCTTTAATTTCATCTTAATTTATGGCAAACACAGTGTTTGAATTGATTGTTAGTTTCCATATGTATATAATCTATGCTAAAATACATGATAGAATTTTGTTGAGGTATCATGTGTCGTCTATAAGCTTGGTTAATTTTTTAAAAACTGTGTGCCTTTTAGAATTTATTCCATCAACAAAGATTGTTAGGCTACCTCCTGTTTATCATAATTCTATAGATAAGGTTGTTTCTATTGGATACATTATCATTTAAAGCCATGTTTTTGTTGATTTCTCAAACTTTTTTTTATCTTTGCTGTTGCTCTCTTTTTGGATTATACTAAGATTACTCTGTCTATAATCCAAGAATATAATTATGAATGAAAACACACCCAACAACCTATTTTTCAAGCAACAGACGATAGGAAGCTTCTATTTATGGAATTAGTTCTCAAATGCTTGCATTTTTTAAAAATTATGTAGTTGAAATGTTATTAATTTATATTGGAAAATAGAAGAAAGGATTCTTAAGATAAAATCAAATGTTTCGTACCTCTCCATGAGGTTTTCCTATAAAAGTTCAAAGCATTCTTAGTTTACATTTGGAGTTATATATTTTATTTGCAATTTATGAATAATGCTAAAAATTATTAACTTGTTGGCGGCAGTCTGATTATTTCAGCATAAATACAAAATGACATTCTATAATGATGAAAGTTATGTCATGAAATTTTCTTTTATATTTTTCCTGTACCTTAGAAGTGGGTTACCAATGCCAGGAGAGAATGTTAAAAATATAAGAAGCTGATGGCATTGTACAAAAATATTTTTTTCTTAACCATTGTAGTATATTGTTAAATGAGGTGCCGAACACTATTTACAAGATGCTTAGGAGATATGTGGCTTAAATTAAATTCTGACAGTAAATCTCCTTTTCAATATTATTTGACTCACAGTGTTAACACATGTTCACTTCCAACATGAAAAATGCCTATTTAAGTTTATTTTTTCAGTATAAAATTAACTAGAAACAATTATCTTTCATGTAAAATTGTAGACTTTCACAGCAGGTATTTTGATTCATGTATTTTATGTCTTTCGGTTTAAATGGCCTTGGTCTGGTTTTATTAAAACTCGACGTTTCGTCTACTACTGCGATAGACATCCTCAGGAGATTCTGCATGTTCTTTGACTTTAACTCTTCAAATGTCGGCTGCAGACTGGCTGTGTGTTGGAAATCATATCCTTATCTATAGTTGAGTATTGTGTGGTCATGTTTTCTACACGGTCCGTTACTTTGGAGCTATTTTTCTGATTGGTTGTCAGTGACAGAAAAATAGCTCCAAAGTAACGGACCGTGTAGAAAACATCACCACACAATACTCAACTATAAATAAGGACACGATTTCCAACACACAGCTAGTCTGCAGCCGACATTTGAACGGTTAAGAAGTCAAAGAACACGCAGAATCTCCTGAGGATGTCTACTGCAGTAGTAGATGAAACGTCGAGTTTTAATAAAACCAGACCACGGCCATTTAACCCGAAAGACATAAAATACTTAAATCAATTGTCTTTCAATTATGCTTTTTTAAATTGTATTTATTTTAGGTCACTGGAGTACATGAATGTTTACATGAATTAATTTAAGTAGTTCATTTTTCCCTTCTTTTCTTTTCTAGCATTAAATAACTTCATTCTCAGACTTGCTCATAATAATTGCAATTATTATTATGGATTCGATAAGTCATTCATCCATCATACCTCTTATTCAGGTACTTAGTGAAAACTCTTCCCATAGCCCATATACTGTAATTTATACTCCGTAGTCACTAACTGCTAACGGTCACATCACACTAGATTCATTATCTGTAAAGGGAAATCCTCTTTTGGAAACCCTAAAACATGCAAACGTAGGACATCATTGTGAGCATGTAAGTTGGTCCAGATGGACATTTGATTACTATGCTAGGTTCCGGTTCCAAGGTTCTTGGTTTCAAACCAAACCATGGTCAATTAATTTTTTCAGTGGATAAAGATCCTTAGCATTGCTTCCTTTTAACGAGAAGTAAAGCCATGGATCTTGTATCATAGAACCTCAAGCCTGAAATACAAGGCCTCCAATTAAAACTTTTCTGCCATTTCATACCAGATCGGAGTTGAAGCTCTAATGGCCTTAGCTATTAAAGAACTCGTTTAAAGAAATTACTAACTGTAATTATATATACTTGGCTTCCTCTTTTCTTTCTTTAATCAAGTCTGTAAAACATACATTTGCATCTCTCTATATTTTATGTATTAGGAAATAGAATTAATACACCATATTTTAGTGTATGTAGCAAATTTTCCCTATCATAAACATTAGCTTGATAACCCGTTAAGTGTGTTGGTTGTCCAGTTAAGTGCTCAAATGGTTTTAGCATCTTCCATTGTCCTCCCATCTACATTTTTTTATCTCCTTTAGCACTACTGCTTCCTGGTTTGTAAAAAAAGTATATTTTAGTGTATTTTATTGGCCTTGAGTCCCCCATTCTTGCCAAGTGTCCAGCCCATCTTAAAAGATGGATTTTTATAAACTTATAATGTTTTAATTTAATTTGTCCTTCAGTGAGAAATGTTAAAACTTATAATAAAAACCTAGTAATGTTTGTTTCCTTAACCAACTCATGTAGTTTTATTTAATTATATTTGAGTTGTGTTTTTTGACTCACCTTATATTTCTTGATTTTTATGCAGACTGGTTGCACAAATAGCAAAGAAACTGGTCTGCATAAAAATCAAGAAATATGAGGTGAGTCAAAAAACACAACTCAAAATATAATTAAAATAAACTTCATAATGTTATTTCCCACACATATATTCAATCATGTAGCTTTATGTTGTAACATGTTCTCCATTTATTTATTTATTTGTTACTTTTAGGTGATCCAAGTATGGTTCTTGATCGTTTATTAAATGTAGAAAAAACTAATTAGTTCTTCATTTGACTAAATAATAAATTTGGTTAAAGCTAATTCCGTATTTCAACTGAATTGTTTTTAGGAAACAGTATAATTATTCAGGTGTCCATTTCCTGTAGCGATGTGAAACTTAATAAAATTCTGTATGGGACACATTAAAGACCCATGGATTTGAGTATTCCAATCAAAAGTTTTTGGTTGTAGCTCACCCGTGATACATTCAGCAGAATGCATTTAAAAATAGAATAAAAATATCAGTCAAACTTTACGCCTTACCTCATATTTAATATGATCCTCTCACCCAGACACGTTTCAGAGATCATTCTCAACTCAATTCTGTCCTTTGAAATGTTTATGGTGTGTAAAAATTTCCAATTTATATTTTTTTATTTCTATCAATATTTGCCCCAGAGTCACTTCACTTCCCAAGACTTTTAATAAAACAAAATTTTATACAAAATACAGTGTACTCTCAAATATCCGAGCTTATGAGTGTGGAAACAGACACATACTTCACTTCCCAAGACTTTTAATAAAACAAAATTTTATACAAAATACAGTGTACTCTCAAATATCCGAGCTTATGAGTGTGGAAACAGACACATAGTGGTTCAGAAACACAGATAATCGAAAAATTCTGGCTTTTCTTTATATATTACAAGAATCATCGTATTTTAATAAACAATGTTCCTGCAACTAAAATTGGTGACACAGTACCGCTATAAAATAAAATAAAGTATATTGTAAGCTAATCTAATTCCTTGAATGAAAGAGTCACTTCTTATTTTACCTCATAGTTTGTTTTCTTAAACATGGAAACTGCAATTTTCAATAGTAATATCCCTCCCATTTTCAACTGACGTAGTCATATGTCGGTTAAAAATGGAAGGGATGTTCCTCTTGAAAACTGTTGTTCCCATGTTTAAGAAAACATAAACTATGATGTAAGGTAAGAAGTGACTCTGTCATTCATTGAATTAAGAACCTCATAATGTTATTTCCCATATTTAACTATAAATAATCGCTAATTCCTACTTGTCAAGTTGCTTGCATCATGCTTTACGTATATAGTCTGTAATGGATTTTTGCTTTTGGCTGTTCATTTGTTTTTTATTTCAATCTGTATTTTCCATGTAGTTCTATTCAATACCTCACAGTCCATATAACCAAACAAAGTTTTGACACACCGTAAGGCTGCAGAATGGACAATATATTTTTAACTTTGTTCCCCTTCCTTGTCACTTTGACACAATTTCTCCAGAATCTCCTAGTCATTCGGATCATCTGATGGAAGCCTGGTTCACACTTATTGGCTACAAAACCACTCAATCAAATCTTCTTCGCCAATATTTTCAAATCTTTCAATTTATTTGACCGATGTCAGAATTCTATTCCTAATTCTCAGTGAAAGAATTTTGTCTCCAGAGATTGGACCAGAAATTCGGATTCCTTCAGCTCTCTTCTGGTTGTACCATTACAGAAGAACTGAATAATGAACCTTTATAGAGATTTTTTTATTATTGATTTCGTACATCTCAATGATGGATAAATCATATTTGAAGAGAAAAATTATACGCTCAGACCGGGACTTGAACCTGGGACCCTTGGTTCTCTAGACCAAGTGCTGTACCAACTGAGCTACCTGAGCAAGTACCGATCTAAACGCAAATCTTTCTCTATATACATTGTAATTCCCGTCCACCAAATGCTATGAAGCCATGCTTCTATTTTGCAAATGGCGGCTCCTTTATTAAGAAGACATATTTGGGAATTATACATTACAGCCAGTACGGCTTTATAGAGATGTTTTCATATTTTTTTCATTTAGATATTCCTGTTTCTTTCTCACAGTCTCTTGAGAAAGACAGTAATTTCTCTTTTTTATGTCCTGGACTGTTTGCATATCTATGCTAAAAAATATTACTTAATTTACCTACCGACTCTCCCTTTTCAAGCTGCTCAGCGATTTTTAATTTATGTGTCACACTTGAAACAACTCTCTTTTGTTTTGCCTTGGACATTTTTACTGAATAAGCTGAGCATGAAAACAACTGACAAAAATTAAAAATTTGTTGCAAGATCCAGTATTTGATACTTGCTATGAATACAATATCTTGCCACCTCCATTCATAACAGTTTATTTTAAATAATAGTATTAGATATGCACAACTCACCTCATATTTGTAGCTTAAGTTAAGGAATTTCATTGCCTATCTTTAGGGTAACAAAAGTTAGTTCACAACCATGCTTTTCAAATTGTAGTATGTGAACAACCATAAGCTAATTTTTATTTAGAACTTTTTTTAGATAGATCATTGGTTGATTAATGTCTTTGATATTGTCCAATTCCTAATAGCCAATTTTGTCGGGCCATCCGATCTCCTGGTTGTAGATGTTTCTCCTTCATGCATAAATATATTCCCTGACTCCAGAAGGTTTTAGGTTTTGCTCTGCCTCGTATTCCCTCAGGTTTCCGTTCCAAAACAAATTTTGGTAGTCAATCCTCTTCCATTCGCTGGACATGTCCTTACCATCTTAATTGCTGAGATTTTAATATAATCTAAAATAATGTCCTCAATCTTCCCTTATAACTGAGTTCTATTTTTTTCTCTTCTTGAAATTCTTGCTGCCCTTCGTTATAAAATCCATTTCTGTTGCCAAAAGATACTTGTTTTTTGTTGTTCTGGTCCATAAGTATGCTTTTAACAATTGTATGAAATTTATATTAATTTTATTTTTATTATATTTTCATCCCACAATATTCTATTGAAGCAAGCAATTACAAATTTTCCTTTATTATTTCTATTTTTTATTTCCTCTTCATAACTTCCAATTTTATTTATTTTAATTCCTAAATATTTGATCTCACTACAAGATTTTATTGTTTCTCCAGCCTCCAAAATGTAAGTTGTATAAAAAAGTTGTATTGTTTGAAATAGAAATTTCCATGCTTTTTTAAAAATAATCTCTTATTGAAACAGAACCATGCAGTTAATCTGCAAAACTGATATTCTGTGCATAGATAATTGGGAGTATACTGTATTTTATGCCTGACATAATTTCAATACTAATAAAATTCATTGTTAAAACCGTTGAGGTGGAGAGTCATAAAATAAAATATACCTTCTTAGGTAAAATCTGTCATCCTCAACTTATAAAATATGTAATCTTTAAGCCTGTAGGCCTTTCAGATCATCCATTCCATCTTCAGCAGGCCTAGAGGCATAAAGATTACATATTTTATAAGTTGAGGATGACGGATTTTACCTAAGAAGGTATATTTTAACTTATTTTATTTCTGACATAATTTCTTTAAAATATGTATATGTTTGGGTTATCACTACCCCTTTGTTTATACTAAACTGTCACAGTTTGTTTCAAAATTTGGTTTGACGTAACTTGTACTGACAGTGAGACCTACTAATGGAAGTCTAAATACTTCATATGGGCCAATGGAGATTTATTAATATATGGGGAAAATATTACGTACCATTTGTAATGATAATTTTGAAAATTTAATAAAGTATTTTAATATTGTAAAAGTATTTTTGCCATAATTAGTGGTTGGAATAATAATTGATTTAGCAAAAGGACAATAACACAGTGAAGGAAAAAATTCATAAATATCTAATTATTTTTTGTACAAATTTAAATTGTCATTAATGTTTTATTTTAGGAAGTAATATTTTGAGGTTCTTTTAATTATATTATTTTGAGTCTGTTTATCTTACCTCAATATTAATGTTGATTTGTTCTTGAACATGTTTCGATTACATCTTATTCGTCCTCAATATCTTGCCCAGGCTGGTTGGTTTTATGTTGTAAACCCTGGATGTCGATATCACCTCCCTCCTGTGGTTGGCCAAAGAACCTCCAAATGAGGTTACGTTCCGTCGGTATTTCGAAATTTATAACTCTGTTTTTGTTCTTCTGAATATAGATTTTTTCCCTCAAATAGTCAGCTCTTTTGAATTTCGAAATACCGATGGAATGTGATCTTGTTTGAAGGTTCTTTAGCCAACCACAGGAGGGAGCTGACATCGACATCCAGGGTTTACAACATAAAACCAACCAGCCTGGGCAAGATATTGAGGACGAATAAGATGTAATCGAAACATGTTCAAGAACAAATCAACATTAATATTGAGGTAAGATAAACAGACTCAAAAATAATATACTTAAATTGTCATGTTGAAAAATTACATATCAATTTCAGTTGAAACATGTAATTAAATACGATTCTGTGATTTTTCGTATGGCTGTAGGCTGGATGGTCTGGTTTGAATCTAGACAACAAGGTGGAGGTTATTCCTTATACCTTGATATCCAGCTGCCGGTCCGTCAGTCTCTAATAGTTTAAGTTCTCTTGGGATAATAATGGATACAAGTATTAAGCTGAAAGCTGCATCTCTTTAGAGTAGGTCCTAACATCCACCATTTTTAGGGTCTCTTGAGCCCTCTATTGTCAATAAAAATTATTGAACAATAAACAATTTGGTTGTAAAGAGGGATAAAAAGTAGCTAGTTATAAAAATCATTGCATTTCTAATTACCTGACATTAAATTTAGTGTATTAAGGACAGATTTAACAATAAAAAGTTAATCTTTTGTTACATAAATCATATGTATCCAGTTATGGTTCAAGAAAACAAACATGTTGGCTGCTCGAACAGTTTTTAAACTATCACTTTCAGGTAAATCCACACTTTTAATGGTCAGATTTCACTAATTTTTTAGAATATTATATCATTTCCATTGTGAAAAATCATCAATTGAGACCGCTAGAGCAATTTTTAAATTTTCAGTTCGGATGAACTCCCTTCCTAATATTCTGATTTTGCTGGTTAACAAATGTGACCTTACTTTTGTTGATTGCTATGTGATTCCAGTGTACACACACATGTAGGCCTATTCATTTTCAGTGTCTTACTAAGAAGGATCGATGAAAATTTGTAAACCTTTTTTTTCTTTCAAAAATCACTTCATGATGAGAACAATCGCAGCAACTCCATTTGCTTTGGAATTTGTTAATATATACAGTTTCCCAGTTATTTTAAACCATTCCTTGGTCTATCAGGTGTTTGCTGGCCTCACATCCATGTGTAACATTTACCAGAGGTTTAGCATATTGAATCCCCTGCCATTATAGTTGGTTTTCACAACCTGGAGCTATTTCTTATTATAGCTACTAAATTCCCAGTGACATGGGGTGGGCCCTATTTTCCTACTGGCCAAAATTCAACAAGAAAATGTCTTTCCTTATGGGAACTTGAACTGGTGTATGCCATGTAGCTCTGTGTCAAGACATGATTGCTTAAATCACTAGACTATTAAACCATTCAATCTAAATTCATTTTAAATAAATTAAATTTGGATAGTGTATATGTGTATTAACGTACATTTTTCTTATCTGTAATGAATAAGTGAAATTTTAACTGCAAAGTATAAAAATCTGCCCTAGTAGTTTTATTGTTGTATCTGTAATATTTTGAAAACAAATGTGGTATTAAGTTGATATTTTCAGAAATTTTCTATAAATAAAATTAATTCATGCTACATGGTGTAAGATACCTAAAAGTGTATGTATTCTTAAAGCAAAATGTTCCCTTAATAAAAAAGTATTTAATGTCAGGTAATTAGGACCAGATATCTGTTTTTTTACTAGTTAATTTTTACTTACTTACTTACTTACTCACTGGCACTATCAAACCCGTAGGTTCATGGCCGCGCGGACATAAGCTCTCCATACATCCCTATCCTGAGCTAATGCTTTCCAATCATTCCTTGTATAATCTACTTCCCTCAAATCATAGTTAATGTTGTTTCTCCCACCTCATTCTTGGTCTACCAACTGGGCGTTTTCCCTCTGGCTTTCCTACAAGAAGCTTCCATGCCGTCTTTCATTCCCCATACGTGCAACATGTCCTGCCCATTGCAGTCTACGAGACTTAACTGTTCTTATTATATCTGGCTTCCTATAAAGACCATGTAGTTCATTGTTATGTAGTCTTCTCCATTCACCTGTCTGTTCATCTCTCTTTGGTCCAAAAATTTTCCTAAGAACTTATTCTCAAATACTCGTAATCTCCTTTTCTCCCTTAAAGTAAGAGTCCATGTTTCGCACCCATATAATATAACTGGTAGAATAATAGTTTTATATATTTTCAGCTTAACGTTTTTTGAAAGGAGTTGGGACATCAAAAGTCTCTGCAATGCATAATAGCATGCATTTCCAGAATTGAGCCTATGTTTAATTTCTTTGTGCGTCTCATTCCTATTTGTGATTATTGTTCCTAGGTATTTGAATTCAGCCACTTCCTCAAAATTTCCCTCATTTACTTCTTCAAAATGTATTTAGGCCCCAACATGACAGTTTTAGGGTCCCTCAAAATGTTAAACAATAAACAATACAGCATTGAATACAACGATTTTTGTACATCTGTATGTTGGCATTTCAATATTAATTTTTCATTTCATTATTAATTTTTTCTCTTAAACAATATATCACTTCTATTATGTACAAAGAAACTTGCAATTTTATCTGTTGTTGCTCTATGTAATGTGACAATTAGGATTTTAAATATAATGAAGGAAGAAATTTGAGATATGTGGATAAAATTAATTTTTTTAAAATGGTAATCAGTAGTGATCAAAATTAAAGTGATAGATATTCTTTAAAAAGGATGGATTGTAGTGCAGATGTCTTGATACTGTAATTTTAAAATAGACAAATTACTATTTAATTTTAGGAAGTGATATTTTGAGGTTATTTTAATTATATTATTTTTAGTCTGACCATCTTACCTCAATATTAATGTTGATTTGTTCTTGAACATGACGATAAAACAGAATTGTTTTGAAACATGAAGAACAAATCAACATTAATATTGAGGTAAGATGATCAGACTAAAAAACTAAGACAAATTACTGTTTTAGATTGTAACTAGCAACCTGAGGAATGTGTGTGTATGTGTATATAGTACAAACAGATTACCCAATATTGGAAAATCTAATTTTCATCTATACGGTACTTGTAGTTTATTATCTGCAGAGTGCTTGTCAAGCAACAACATTACTTGAATCAAAGCCATTCAGAATTCCAATTGTTCTAAAATTAGAATAACAAGATCCCAATAAGAGTCTTGAGCTGGGTAAGTACAAATTTTATATTTAGGTAAAATTTAATCACCCGCCTAATTTTTCTTCCTATTTTAATTTAAACTAGTTTTGGAACTTTACATTTCATTTCCAAAATCAGCCCCGTGACTGTCGTTCTGTTGCGGGGATACTGATGATGGAACTGAAATATAAAGTTCCAAAACTAGTGTAAATTAAAGTAAGAAGAAAAATATCAGGTGACACAAATGAATATACCTCATACTGTGAATTCGTACATTAAGTAAAACAAATTTATATACTAAATGTTTGAGTGCTGGTAGACTGGCAAATCTGCTCATCACAGATTACCTCCTAGCCCCATATACTGGAAAATTAGAATCTCTGATATTGGATAATCTGTTTGCACTACATATATATGAGGAAAAATGATCCCATTAGAGAACTTGGGAGATTAAGACTCCCACCTTTGAAGACAACCAGCATGATATATTTTCTGGGTTTTCAGCCCTGCATGAAGGTCGCCTGAAGTTTTAGATCAGTTTAAAAGCCCATTGGGATTTGAGCCTTCATACTTCTGATTGGTAGCATAGTACTTTAAACCAACTACACTATGACATCCCCACAAATATATACTTTATCGGAAGAAATTATGGGAAATAACCAAAAGAAATGAATTGGAAGTAGAACTAGAAATAACCTAAAAATATGTAATATAAACAATGAGGGGAATGGTGCGCAATCTGCATATGCCCCTTTTGCTGGCTCATTTGCTATTGTTGTTATCTGGTTATATACCAGGCAAGAGGATGTGAAATTAGAACTGAAGCTAACCTAAGATAATATGTACCAGAGTATGTTAGTAAATGTTGCAATAGAAGAATACAAATGTTTCCTAACCAATGGTTCATTTTACATGCATATGAAGACATTTGCACTATAATGTCAAAATACAGAGAAACATCTAGAAAAAAAGAAGAAAAAACTTAAATGTCATGTTGTGTATAGCAGCAATTTTGTTAATATTTAAAATATGTGTAAAATGTTAAATTGTTTGTTTCAGGTAATGCATCTAATGGAATGATGGGTAATTCACTCAACATGGGAGGCAACAATGTTGGTGGGCCTGGTCCTATGCTTGGATCGAAGGGTTCTACTCAAGTTACAATTCCCAAAGATGTAAGTATCCAGTTTACAATTATTATGAGTTAGGTATTTTGACTTGTAATTTTTTTATATTCTTGCATACTATAGTTTCATCATATTTATGTAACATTGTCGATGGATCCTAACTGTTGTATTTGCAGTTTTCAATTCTGTAGGTTGGTTTCTGCTGATGAACTGCCAAATCAAATTTATTTCTTTTTCCCCTGAAATTTAAAAATTCATATCATTGCTCCTTATTCTTGTGGATGTAAATTTTTTCCCGAATTGTGAGTTCCTTAGATTTATCAAACTGTTTCAGTAATTTTGCCTTAGTTTTGATTCTTTGTTTTTCTGACCATGCAGCTATTGCAGACTTTTCTATTTCTCATTTTTAACATTTCTAAAGCGTTGTTTCAATCTTGTATTCAAGTTCCTTTTTATTTTTCCTATGTATATTTTTTCACAATCTTTACAATCAATTTGATAAATCCCTGATTTGTTGCCTACATCAATCATATCATTATTGTTGGTTTTAATTAATTTATTCCAATTGTAACCATTTTTTGGTGCTACTTTAATTTTAATTTGCTGAAATTTTTTGAAACTTATTGAATACTAAAGAATGGTTTGTAAATTTACTGACTTTTTATCAATTTCTTTATCTGTCTGAAGAGTACTTTCATTTATCACTTTCGATTTCAATTTATTTATATTCTTTCCTCAGAACCATTCTCTTTTGCTATTTTTAATATGTGTTTTTCTCTCTATATTAAAATATTGCAATGGCAAATCCACTCACCATTTTTGGCGAATATGTTTATGGGGAACTTTGAATGTCAGATAATCAAAGCATACCTTTTGATTTTTAAATTTTGGAGTAGGTATGTGGACGATATCATAGCAATAGTCAAACAAAAACACTTGGAAGATGCTGTTAAACTTTCGAATTTCCATAATAAAACAATCAAATTTACTATCCATCCATAGTAATTCTGCCCGAAGGCAGGTCCTTCACTGCAATCATAGCATTTTCATACTATGCTTGCAGCTTACTAGGGAATTGTAGGTGTGGTAGCTTCCCATTGCTTTCCACACCGGTGAAGAATGATGATGATGAAAATGATAAGGATGATGATGAAAATGATAAGGATGATGATGATGATGATGGCCATATGATTTCGGGGACCGTTTGGGCCTTAAAATTTTTCTGACATTTGTCTTACAGGTGAGGAAAAACCCTGATAAAAACCTCACCCAGAAAAACTGTCCCGACCGGGGATCGAACCCGGGCCCGCTGCGTGACAAGGCAGCATGCTACCTCGAGACCACAGTGGTGGACTCAAATTTACTATGGAAGTTGAAAATAACCAAGAAATAGCAGTTTTAGACTTTAAATTGGAGAGAAATTAAGAAAAAAGGAAAATAGAATTTGGAATATAAGGAAAGAAACACATTGATAATTATATTAAGGTAACATGATTTAACCATAAATTAATGAGTCAGTTGCACATAAACGGGCAGTCTTTAATAGTTCAACATACAGACTTGTGAATGTTTCCATGAGCAGAGGGTTTCGTGTTTTAAGATCCTTTTCTGCCAAAATGCATTTATAACTGAGGCCTCGTGGAAAAAAAGATGCAAATGCTTCAAAATCCTTTGTGATTCAAAATTGTACACCACCACCTTTCCTGTCCCCAAAATTGGATGTTCTACAATAGAATAAAATAAGTTTAATAATTAAAATTTTGAGTAGTGCCAGATAGAACTCGGCCTCCTACTCAGGAAGCACAGTGAACTATCTTCACTTTGCATTTTGTCATATTTTGGAGATTTATTTTATTAGATTTGTTAATACACTCACATAATTATATTATTTTTGGTCTGGACATCTTACCTCAATATTAATGTTGATTTGTTCTTGGACATGTTTCAAAACAATTCTGTTTTATCGTCAGCTTTCCCAGACGATAAAACAGAATTGTTTTGAAACATGTCCAAGAACAAATCAACATTAATATTGAGGTAAGATGTCCAGACCAAAAATAATATAATTAAAATAACCTCAAAATATAACTTCCTAAAATTAAATATTAACACTCACATAATTTGAACCAAATTGATGTTACATTTGATTGGTGTTTTAATATTTTTTCTTGTGTAACTCGTAACTATAAATCCATCTTCACAATTATATTTGAGTTGGATATTTAGACTCAAATATAATTAAAATAAATCTCATAGTGTTGTTTCCTACATATATTAAATAAAGTTGACTATTCAAGTCGTAAGGAAAACAAATAAAATACGAACTTCATAGTTAAATATGGGAAATAACATTATGAGGTTCTTAATTTGTAAATTAATGAGTCATTTTTTAACATCTTACCTCATATTTTATGTTTCTTCAAACACGGGAACTAGTTTTCGAGAGAAGGATCTCTCTCATTTTCAACCGACATTATGACTACCGGATTTTTGTTGGAACTCCATCAATAACGTTGCCATCTGGTGTTGATTTGATGAACTTTGAGATGAGGTCACATTCATCAGGAATCTTGAAATTCATGGATCTAAATTTGTTCTTCTGAATATATATCTTCTCCCAAATTGTCAATTCTAAAGGTTTTTCCAAATGTTTTAAAAGTAGGGCTTCCTTTTCAATTTCACCATTTTTAATATTTCTGAAGTGTTCCTTAGTGCGAGTGTCCAAATTTCTTTTTGTTTTTCCTGTGTATACTTTATTGCAGTCCTTACAAATAATTTGATAAATTCCAGATTTTTTGCTATCTGGGGTGTTCAATTTCTTATTAGTTATTAATAGATTATCAAGGCTAAATTTATTTATCAGTGCCAATGCAATATTGAATATCTTGAAATTTTTTTGAAATTTGTTATGTATTTCAGGATGATACATAATTTTCTTAAACTGTTTCCCTTTCTTTGAATCAGATTGCAGGGTGGTGTATTCTTTTAATCTTTTTTGTTGTGTGAATTTCTTTAATTTATTTAGAATTATTTCTTTTCCAAAAACAATTTAAATTGGCTATGTTCAAAATGTGATTGTATTCTTTCTTAAAATCTTCTTCATTTAATAGAACATTGGAAAGTTTTTGGGAACTAAGATGGAAGAAATATGAGGTGAGTCTAAATATCCAACTCAAATATAATTAAAAGAAACCTCATAGTGTTATTTCCTACATAAAGTTGACTAGGGTCTTGTATCTGCTAACTCACTGGCACTATTGAATCTGCAGATTCATTGCCACACAGACACCTCCTTAATCTGAATTAATGTTTTCCAATTATTCTCTGTATAATTTACTTCTCCCTAATCATGATTATTGCTCTACTGCTATCATCCTGCACTGTGCCGAGTGATTTAAGGCATGAGGCCACACAGAGCACAGAACTTATGCTGGTTTAAGTCCCAACGAAGGAAGAAGTTCTCTCAAGGAATTTCGGTCAATGTAGGATTGGTGCTTACCTAGCATTGTTAGGAATTTGGATAGTTGCAGTAAGTAACGGGTCCATATTGAGAATACAAACTATAAAGAAAGTTGAGAACCCGAAAATGCTGACCATACGTCACCTCTATACTGACTATAGTCCACAGACGAAGTGTATGAAAGCAGTAGGTATTTCATCATATTTGAAGAGAAAAATTATATGCTCACACCGGGACTTGAACCCGGGACCCTTGGTTTTCTAGTCCAAGTGCTCTACCATTTGAGCTACCTGAGCAAGTACCGATCCAAATGCAAATCCCTCTCTATATATGTTGTAATACCCGCCCACCAAATGCTTTGAAGCCTTTGCTTCTGTCTTTGCAAATGGCGGCTTCTTTATTAAGAAGACATATTTGGGAATTATACATTACATTATAAATGCCAGTAAGGCTTTTTTCGATGTTTTTATTATTAATTTCATACATCTCAGTGATGGATAAATAATAAAGAAGCCGCCATTTGCAAAGATAGAAGCAAAGGCTTCAAAGCATTTGGTGGGCGGGAATTACAACATATATAGAGAGGGATTTGCGTTTGGATCGGTACTTGCTCAGGTAGCTCAAATGGTAGGGCACTTGGACTAGAAAACCAAGGGTCCCGGGTTCAAGTCCCGGTCTGAGCGTATAATTTTTCTCTTCAAATATGATTTATCCATCATTGAGATGTATGAAATTAATAATAAAAACATCGAAAAAAGCCTTACAGGTATTTCATACTCAGCACATTATATCATGAAGGATTGTACTATAACTTACCTTCATTTAGACACTGAGTGGGTGTGTTAGTTCCGAGTCTGACGGACACACTTCAAAGTTTTAATCATCACCCTGACCTCACAGTGAACTACGAAACATTAAAATTTGAAGTAACTAAATTGAATAAGAGGAGCAAATTTAATTACCATAAAACATAAAATTGAATA
This sequence comes from Diploptera punctata, assembly GCA_030220185.1. Taxonomy (NCBI): domain Eukaryota; kingdom Metazoa; phylum Arthropoda; class Insecta; order Blattodea; family Blaberidae; genus Diploptera; species Diploptera punctata. Next base: position 1,362,864 of record JASPKZ010003833.1, read on the forward strand.
CGCCTGAAGTAAAATATGGATGTGAGTGACATCATGACTGTTCCTATATTCTCAGGTAATAAGCCATTGTGTCGCTTGCAATTCCCTGTAACCCCCTTCATCCCTTGCTTCCATTCTTCCTGTCCATGGATTATAGATGATCATCCAAATATATGATTAACCAATGTGGATGTGAGGCCAGCAGGCCAAGTGGTGTGTGTCCTGCCCATCACAGTTACATGACTTCACTGTTATTACGTCTGGTTTTCCATAAACATCATTTTGCTCACTGTTAAAGTTTTCTCCATTCACCTGCCTTTTTTTTTCTTTTTTTGCCCAATTCAATATAACTGTAAGAAATATTTTATATATATATATATTTTTTTTTACTTTAATATTTTTTTGAGAGAAGTAGGGATAATTAATGATGCAATACACGCGTTTCCGAGTTAATCCTATTTTTAATTTCTCTCTGCGTCTCATTTCTGTTTGTAATTATTGTTTCTAGGTATTTGAATTACCACTTATTCATAATTTCCCTCTTTTGTGGGAATGTTCATTCCCAATTAATAATGTATTTCTATTGTGGAAAGCAACGGGAAGCTATCACACATATAATTCCCTAATAAAGCTGCAAAGTATAGCATGAAAATGTTATGATTGCAGTAAAAGACCTGCCCTATTGTAGAATAAAAATGTGACCATATATGTAGTTTTGTTGATATTGTCTTCCAATATACAACTTGTTTTCTAAATTGAGTAATAGATAAATTTGTATTTTAGTTGGCAGGTGCTATTATTGGAAAAGGTGGTGCAAGAATACGCAAAATAAGATCAGATTCAGGAGCAGCAATCACCATTGATGAACCATTGCCTGGATCCAATGACCGCATAATAACCATAATAGGATCACCAAATCAAATACAAATGGCTCAGTATCTACTTCAACAAAGGTAACTGTCTAGTTGATCTTGTCCTCTATAACAACGATTACTAGAAATCGGATTTAAAAAGGATAAATTATACTCAATTACATTGAATATTTTCATATATTTGAAGATTAGATTGTCTCTGAATGTAGAGTATTTTTGTACAAGGAAAATGATTTGTGGTCTGCTACATAATATAAAGAGTACTTTCTTTAAAATCCGATCTCCAGTGATGAGTGGTAACTAATATTAGAACTGGTAGATGACCAGATCATATGAATTACAAATATCATCGATTATAGACTTGTGACATTCTTAAATTTTAAATGTTTTGAATATCATGATGCACATATATTAACTCAAAGTGCCTTCAATGTCATTTCAGTGGGAACTTGTTTATGAAAATATTTCACTAATGATTTCAAAGTCCACTGCCATTTGTAACGACTTTTCTGGAAATTATGAAATCTAAAATTTTATATAATCAGTACAATGATTCACTCCTCTAGAATATTTATTTCCTTCTTGTAGAAATGTATTTTTATAGTTTTGGATATAACAGTAATGGAATTGCGAATTTAGTGTGCTTACATACTTTTTTATATATTGCATGATTCTAAAATATACCATATGTGAATGTAAACCACTCTTATTAATTTGAGAGGAAAAAACATGCTAAGAGATTGAGGGACAAATTACCTCAGCAAATAATATATTTCATGTGAACGATAGATATTTTTGGATTAAATATGTAATTATAGAATGTGCAGAGCCCTCATTGACGGTAGATAATTTTCATGGTTATATTGTTTATTTTTTTCATTCACTCACCTCATACTTCATAACTTCTCTCAGACACGGGTTTCGTCACATCATTTGCGACATTCTCAATGCTGTGTCACGTTCACAGCTGACATCCAACGGCCTTCTATCCTACGGGAACGTGACACAGCATTGAGAATGTTGCAAATGATGTGACGAAACCTGGGTCTGAGAGAAGTTATGAAGTATGAGGTGAGTGAAAGAAAAAATAAACAATATTAAGAAACCTCATAGTGTTATTTCCTATCAACATAACTTAATTTCATGGTTATGTTTGTTCTCTTCATAATTAGGTAACACTACTTATATGGAACCAAATTTTTATACTTGTCAGTAGGTTGACCAGGTTTGTGAGAGAGAAAACAGCAACATTTGTATTTATACTTTCACTACTTATCTAAAAATATTAACTAGCCAATATCCGGCATGCACTGCTACACCTAAATGAATTAAACGTGTTTTTATGTTTAGTTAAATAAATAAAAATAATTATAAATTTATATCGTAATTATTAGTTTAGCGGTTGTTTGGTAGGGTTAGAGGTAAATTGGCTGGTTTACGGGTAATTCAATCATTATAGAGGTCGATTCATCGGTTTAAAGGTAATTTTATCGTTTTTTAGGTAGCTTGATCGGCTTATGAGTAGTTTCTTGTTTTAGTAGTTCAATCGGTTTACTGGTATTTTTGGTCTTTATAGAGGTAGTTTGATTAGCTACTGGTAAAGTATAGAGATAATTTCATCGGTTTAGGGGTAGTTTGGTCGGATCAGTTGGACTTTTTAGATTATATTTCTGGGTTAGATGAGGTATCGGTTAGGTTGGGTTTGATTAGGTCTAGGATAGTGTTATATCTGAGTTAGGTCAGGTTTAGTTCCGGATTTGAGTTTGAGTTCAGTTTTTCTTCAAGTTTTGGTTTTTTGTTTTCGTTTTGGGTTAGGTTAGGTTTAGGTTTGGGTTAGATTTGTGTTAAGTTCGGTTTAGGGTCAGTGTAAGTTTAGGTTAGGTTCAATTTAGGTTCAGGGTAGGTGAGGTTCAGTTATGTTCGGTTATGTTTAATCAGGTTTGGTTCATGCTAGGTTCAAGTTATGTTAGGTTCGTTCAGTATATATCTGGTTAGGTCAGGTCATTCCAAGTGTTCAAAAAGGTACTTTTTTCACTACAAAGGGTGGTTTTTAAAGATGTAGGAGTTGAGTATCACAACTCTACTATAGCCTATTTTCATCCCAGGAATCTCATGAACATTTTGTCAAAAACCCCATCACAATCGGATGAATGGTATGGCAGTGCATAAAATATGAACAAAACACTATTATGAGTTAGTTATTTTGACTCCCCTCATATTTTTTTTATATTCTGCAGACCATATTTTCGTCGCATCTAAGCAACATTGTCGTTGCATTCTAACTATAGCACATTTACTTGTTTTAATAGAGAGTATAACGGAAGACGTTGGAGAACAGATAGGGTAACAAACAATAATTTTGTCACATTTTCCATGTCAATAAATTTTTGGAACAAGCAAACTTCCACTTGAGCACACTCCTGTTGAAAATACGTATTTTTGCAATGTTATGAACAGCTAATTTGATTGATCAAGAAACTGAGACAATTCTTAATCATCATCATTGAGATTTTAGGTTTAGGCTCAATTGAACTTATTCATATTTCTTGAGATTATTACGTCTAACTTGAGTTTCACTTGGGTAGATTATTTTGTCAGAACAATGAAATGGGATTATATTTGAAAAGAAAAATATATGCCTAGACTGGGGTTTGAACCCAGGACCTTTGACTCTCTATGTCACTGCTCTTCCATCTGAGCTACCTAGGCCTCCAATCTAAATGCGTATTTTTCTCTTATACATAGTTAATTCCCTAACCCCAAATGCTACGAGCCGTTGCTACGATCTTTGCAAATGGCGGCTTCTTTGTTAAGAAGACTTTTTATTGGGAATTTACAAAAATCGTAGCATTTGGGGTTAGGGAATTAACTATGTATAAGAGAAAAATACTCATTTAGATTGTAGGCCTAGGTAGCTCAGATGGAAGAGCAGTGACATAGAGAGTCAAAGGTCCTGGGTTCAAACCCCAGTCTAGGCATATATTTTTCTTTTCAAATATAATTTGTCCATCATTAAGATGTTTAAAAACGAATAATATTAACAATGAAATGGGATGTCTGGTCAACCTACTTATTAGCTTGAACATTAAGATGGTATGTGGTCGTGTGTTCACTGAAGGTTATCAGGACAGGCACTAGAGTGTAGAAAACACTAAAAGTTCCTTATTTGCGGGGATATGTTCCATAAATATGCCGTGAATACAGAAACAGTGAACTCGGAATTGCAATTTGTATGGGTATATAGGTGAAGACCTGAGAGAAGACAAGGCAGAGGAAGACCTAAAACTTCCTGGAATCAGGAAATATATTTATACATGAAGGAAAAATATCTACAACCAGGAGATTGGATGGACTGTCAAAATTGGCTATTAGGGATCGGATGATGTCAAAGTCATTAATCAACCAATCTATCTATATAGGGCATATGTTCCAAGGTTCCAAATAAAATCAATTTAATGAGAGATTTCGAACAATTTGTCTTTAGATTCCTTGATGAATCATAGTTGATTCATTAATATTTTGAAACAACGTGATATGGATGGAAACGACTCACCAACATGTAAACGGTCAAGAATTTATAATAATCAAATGGTAAAGAGAAAAATGTTTGATTACAATAAATTAGTTGTGTACTTTAATATACTTATTTCAATCATAGTAACAGCTTTAGCTTCTTAATATTAATTTAATAAATAATGCTATAGCTATGTGGAGTCCCTTCAGGTCTTCTTCAGGTAGAAGCCATTCATTGTGTATTTGTGAATGATGATTCATAGCATTTGAATGTGGGACCAAGACAGTAAGGTAAAGGAAGGATTTATGCTTGGATGGGAAGGAAGCATGGATTAGCTTAATGGTTAAGAGCATCAGCACGGAAAGCTGAAGGTTCGGGGTTCGATTCCCGGTTCTGGCATAAATTTTTCTCTTTACCATTTGATTACAATAAATTCGTGGCAATGGCGGCATTTATCAAAGGAATGTGAAATACGGTGCCAGCTTTTAACCCGTTGGGTGGGCGTTCTGTGAATACCCGTCTCAAGAAAGCCTTCACTCGGTGGGAGTTACGGATATATCCAACGAGATATATATTGACGATTTTTATTATTAATTTAACACTTCTCATTGAAGGATAAATTATATTTGAAGAGAAAAATTTTTGCCTAGACCGGGACTCGAACCCGGGACCCTTGGCTTTCCGGGCCAAGTGCTCTACCAACTGAGCTACCGAGGCGAGTTACGGAATTCCCAATAAATGTCGTCTTAACTAAGAAGCCGCCATTTGCAAAGATAGAAGCTATGGTTTCAAGCATTTGGCGCGAGGGAATTACAACGTACATAAGAGAAAAATTTGCGTGTAGATCGTAACTCGCCTCGGTAGCTCAGTTGGTAGAGCACTTGGCCCGGAAAGCCAAGGGTCCCGGGTTCGAGTCCCGGTCTAGGCGAAAATTTTTCTCTTCAAATATGAGATATATATATATATTTTTTCTAAGTTATTTGGCGATACAGGAATGCAAAATTTTGAAGATCTGTTCTGTATGGGTATGACATCTAGTGTGATTTTTTTCAACCCCCTTTGACTGGTCTCTTAACCAGTTTCTTATTAGGAGAGTTAAAATCACATATCATGTATGCGCGCAAGAACGAACTAACGTATATCGGTAACTGGCCAGCTATATAACATTCATGATAAAATATTATTCACTAGACGTGTTCAGAAAAAAAAAAACTGACACCATCTGTTTGCTCAACATAATACATCTCTCAACTCAGATTAGCCTTAAACCTTAATGCAAGAACGGTCTAAGTTAATGAAAAAATAATAACTCTGGTACAGTTTCTTGTAACTTCTCATTCACACGTTTAAATGAGAGGTCTGTCTTTTATCAATTAGAAAAATATTGCACAAACATTCAATTGGGGTTGCTAACTTTTACCCTCCATTCTCCAGTCTTGAAGTAACTAGTTCAAACGTCTTATTTCGCTTCTAGTTTTTTTTTCACTTCATCATATTTTTTTATAAGCTACTTACAATTTACTGAAAATATGAGTGTTTTCTAAAATGAAGTTATGTAGCATTCATAATACTAACACCAATAATAACCAGTGACTTCTCAATACACCAGTGTTCAATAACGCCACTGATAATATCTGATGATGTCAATAATCACTATTACTACAATAAAAACTACTAATTGTACAGATATATATTTTTACGGTATATTAAAGTTCTAAAAATAAAAAAATTGTGATTATTTGTAATAACTCAAAACTGACAGTATTTAGTAATGCCACTGGTCATATGTGTCGTAAAATTTTAATATTTACACAGTGTTAAGAGAGATTGTATATTTACATTATAAACTTCGGAGTAAATTGCCAATATAAATTAATTAATTAATTTATACATATATCCTAAATGCTTAGTTTATATCGATGTAAGACTTGAAATAACGCCACTGATGACAGACACCATGTAAGGCCAGAGTTAACATTTATTGCATTTAAGAGATTTGCATACTTTTTAATATTCATTACATGTAATATAAATAATGTTTTCCAAATTACTTTTAAATTGAACACGAGAAGACACTTGTGCCGTTTTTGTACTAAAGTTGAAAAAATATGACCATATGAAAGAGAATGGTTGTTTTGTATAATATTTGATGGATATGTTACAAATGTTTACTCCCTGTATTTTTTATAATATTTTAAATTAAAGGAAGAAAAGGCTCCCCACAGAGCTGTAAAACTGCACTAGCTAGGTGCCCAGTTGAGGGGTTAACAATGAACTTTAGACTTAGTGACAATATGGTTTGTTTTACTTCAATATTTATTTGTCCATTTGGTTTGAATCGCTCTTCGTAAAAGATGCCTTGGCACGTGCCTGCAGTAAAAGAAGTTGCAAGATGCCTTGGCACGTGCCTGCAGTAAAAGAAGTTGCAAGATGCCTTGGCACGTGCCTGCAGTAAAAGAAGTTGCAAGATGCCTTGGCACGTGCCTGCAGTAAAAGAAGTTGCAAGATGCCTTGGCACGTGCCTGCAGTAAAAGAAGTTGCAAGATGCCTTGGCACGTGCCTGCAGTAAAAGAAGTTGCAAGATGCCTTGGCACGTGCCTGCAGTAAAAGAAGTTGCAAGATGCCTTGGCACGTGCCTGCAGTAAAAGAAGTTGCAAGATGCCTTGGCACGTGCCTGCAGTAAAAGAAGTTGCAAGATGCCTTGGCACGTGCCTGCAGTAAAAGAAGTTGCAAGATGCCTTGGCACGTGCCTGCAGTAAAAGAAGTTGCAAGATGCCTTGGCACGTGCCTGCAGTAAAAGAAGTTGCAAGATGCCTTGGCACGTGCCTGCAGTAAAAGAAGTTGCAAGATGCCTTGGCACGTGCCTGCAGTAAAAGAAGTTGCAAGATGCCTTGGCACGTGCCTGCAGTAAAGAAGTTGCAAGATGCCTTGGCACGTGCCTGCAGTAAAAGAAGTTGCAAGATGCCTTGGCACGTGCCTGCAGTAAAAGAAGTTGCAAGATGCCTTGGCACGTGCCTGCAGTAAAAGAAGTTGCAAGATGCCTTGGCACGTGCCTGCAGTAAAAGAAGTTGCAAGATGCCTTGGCACGTGCCTGCAGTAAAAGAAGTTGCAAGATGCCTTGGCACGTGCCTGCAGTAAAAGAAGTTGCAAGATGCCTTGGCACGTGCCTGCAGTAAAAGAAGTTGCAAGATGCCTTGGCACGTGCCTGCAGTAAAAGAAGTTGCAAGATGCCTTGGCACGTGCCTGCAGTAAAAGAAGTTGCAAGATGCCTTGGCACGTGCCTGCAGTAAAAGAAGTTGCAAGATGCCTTGGCACGTGCCTGCAGTAAAAGAAGTTGCAAGATGCCTTGGCACGTGCCTGCAGTAAAAGAAGTTGCAAGATGCCTTGGCACGTGCCTGCAGTAAAAGAAGTTGCAAGATGCCTTGGCACGTGCCTGCAGTAAAAGAAGTTGCAAGATGCCTTGGCACGTGCCTGCAGTAAAAGAAGTTGCAAGATGCCTTGGCACGTGCCTGCAGTAAAAGAAGTTGCAAGATGCCTTGGCACGTGCCTGCAGTAAAAGAAGTTGCAAGATGCCTTGGCACGTGCCTGCAGTAAAAGAAGTTGCAAGATGCCTTGGCACGTGCCTGCAGTAAAAGAAGTTGCAAGATGCCTTGGCACGTGCCTGCAGTAAAAGAAGTTGCAAGATGCCTTGGCACGTGCCTGCAGTAAAAGAAGTTGCAAGATGCCTTGGCACGTGCCTGCAGTAAAAGAAGTTGCAAGATGCCTTGGCACGTGCCTGCAGTAAAAAAAGTTGCAAGATGCCTTGGCACGTGCCTGCAGTAAAAGAAGTTGCAAGATGCCTTGGCACGTGCCTGCAGTAAAAGAAGTTGCAAGATGCCTTGGCACGTGCCTGCAGTAAAAGAAGTTGCAAGATGCCTTGGCACGTGCCTGCAGTAAAAGAAGTTGCAAGATGCCTTGGCACGTGCCTGCAGTAAAAGAAGTTGCAAGATGCCTTGGCACGTGCCTGCAGTAAAAGAAGTTGCAAGATGCCTTGGCACGTGCCTGCAGTAAAAGAAGTTGCAAGATGCCTTGGCACGTGCCTGCAGTAAAAGAAGTTGCAAGATGCCTTGGCACGTGCCTGCAGTAAAAGAAGTTGCAAGATGCCTTGGCACGTGCCTGCAGTAAAAGAAGTTGCAACGATATTAATCCTCCTAATATACCAACTGGATTCGTGAATACAGAAACTTTGTCGCAATTTTTTAATCTGCAAATAATGAAAACATGAATAATGGAACCGTAAATAAGGAACTTTTACTGTATAGAAATATTTATGGGAGGAACAATTTATGAAGGATGTTGAGAGAAGAAGAAAATAGGAGAATGTCTTGTGGAATAATCAAGATAGGTGGAATCTTTTGTCGAAGACTCGAAACCCCAAAAAAAGACTAAAGGAAAGAAGAAGCATGCACATATGACGTAACTGCATGCCAGTAAAAATAAAGTGCATGCCAAATTGACTTGCATGTATAACTGAGTATGAATTTTTAACTTTATGCTATTCTAACAATAATGAGATGTGTGAATTAAATTTAAACAAAAGAATGAATTTAGTTTTCTGAAAGACTTTGATAGTATTTTTTATAATTCTTAAAATAAATAATCTCTTGAATAAATACGTTGCCATGTAAGTCTAGTTAAATACAAAATAAAATATATAAGGTACAAAATAAAATATTTCAAATATAACAATAAAATATTTGTTAAAATATGTATACTTTTTAGGTAATTAATGTAAGATATATCTAATTTTAAAGGGGGGAGCAAAAATTAGAAAAAGGAAAAACGGCTTTTGAAGAGACCAAAATAAAATATAAAAAGGAATGGATAATCACTACTACTTTCACTTTATTGAATTAAGAAAAAAATATATTTAATTTCGTTCAGCATTTCAATATGTTTGAAGGTTAGATTTTTGTCTCTTTGAATGTAGAATATCTTTGTACAAGAAAAATGATCTGTTAAAAAACCAGCGGTGAATACTAGGTTTTAACTCTGAACCACAGATGACTACACTTTTTCAAGGTCTGGATTTTTTTATAAACTTCAAGTAAAACATTTCCTTTAAAATCTGATCAGTAATTATTATTATAAAATAACTTTTCTAAACTTTAACCACTATTAAATATACACTTCACCTCATATTTTGTGTTACTTCCTACAAATTTTGAACGTTATCCAAACTTATTTGCTTCACTTTTCTACACAATTGATTGTTTTACCCTATATATTGGTTTCTGTTGTCGAAACCTTTACAACTCTAGAAACTTACGTGAATGAGCTGGGAGAAATGCTGCCAACTGAAATAGCTCTGCTGTGAGTTTCTCAGGCTGGCCAGATTTCTCAGAGAGAGAGAGAGAAAATAGGCACACTTATGTTTTTTTTACTTTACTTCACTTATTAGATATTTTCAAACTGATATAGCAGCTGTAAAATCATGTCAGACAGTAGCTAACATTACTCACAGCTAGGAAGGAGATTTCAATAAGCATGGAGGAGTCACGGAACAATGTATTTATGGTGATGGCAGATTTATTTATTTGAATAAAGAATTTTGTTGTAAGAAGTTGCAGTTATAAATTATCCACATATATGAAGTTCTTTACTCTATGGTGTATAGGCCCTAGGCCAGCAGCTGGCTTCATATCTAGTGCAGCTACCTAAATTCCTCACGTTGCTAGATGAAATCCATGGAGACTCAAACCAGCATGAGGTCCTTAGCTCAGCATCAAGGCATGATGCCTCAAACCGTTCACCCATGGTGTGAGACTTCAAGTTCTGTTAGGAGAATTAACAATAAACAAACTGTACTAAACCAACTTCCATCTTGAGTCTTTTAGCTGAATGACATTGAATAAAATGCCTTTTCATGGTGTAAAAATATTTTATAACTTTCTATAACTAATTTGATTAAAAACTGGCACAATTATAGATCCCAAATAACTTTTTGGGACACCAGGTCATATATAGGAAAAATGGGACTATGCTGATTGGTAAAACTGGGGTGTCTGGTCAACCTATACCTATACATAGCGACTTTCTTGGCTAACTATACTATGTTCAGCCTAAGGAACACACTTGAGAAAAACAAATGGACGGGGAATCTCCGAGGCATGTGACTGCCAGGTACTGCGATTCATTCATGGCCAAAGCACAGTTCAGCAGAAGTCAAAAAATAGATAATCTTCTTCCTTCCAAGTATTAGACCAAGACCTTTTACGATCCTGTAGAAAATTTTCCCTCCAGCGTTTCATAGGACGGCCCAGAGATCTTTGTCCTCTTGGTATATAATTATAAACAGCTTTGGGGATCCAATTTGAACTCATTCTTTCAAGATGGTGTTTCCAATTTAGTTGGTACTGTTTAATATATTCCAAAATTGGCGTAGTCTTCAATTCTTTTAAGATATCGGTGTTCCTTTTCCGATCCCATCTGGTGTTCTGCGCATGCTTTCAAGTCTTATATGAGAATTTCCCGGATAGATAATGTAATCGATTAATATAATTACATAATGTTAAGATATCAACCTGCAGGAAGAAGAAGACCAGGACGTCCACTCAAAAGACTTCTGGATGGTGTTTCTCTTGAGGCCGAAACAGGTCAACAAATGGCCTAAATTCGTGAATGTACTATGATGATGATGATGACATATTTGAAGCCAAGGTCTGTTACGATCCTACAGAAAATTTTCCCTCCAGTGTTTCATAGGACGGCCCAGAGATCTTTGAACTCATTCTTTCAAGATGGTGTTTCCAATTTAGTTGGTACTGTTTAATATATTCCAAAATTGGCGTAGTCTTCAATTCTTTTAAGATATCAGTGTTCCTTTTCCGATCCCATCGGGTGTAACCCGCTGTTCTGCACTTGCTTTCAAATCTTGTATGAGAATTTCGCGGATAGATAATGTAATTGATTAATATAATTACATATTTGAAGCTGTTTATGTTAACTATAGTTAATGAGAATACAGTGTACACTGTTTCTTCGAAGGTCAGAGAATAACTAAAAATTTGCATTTTTTTGAAACTGATTGATTCTTGAGAGGAAGTTGAATGTAAGTTACAAATATGGTGGCTCTCACACAGTAACTCGGTGATAAAATGCATGATCAACATTATAAAAAACACCCTAAAGGGAAATTGTTAAAGAGTGGTGTAAATGTATTTAGTAAGTTTATGGAGCATAATCCTGGCACTGAAATTAAATTAACTGCAGAATATACTGGTGTATCAGAGAGTACTCTTGTACATATTTGCAGGGAATTAAAAGAAACTGATAATATCAAAACATCCAACAATTATAATTTAATTAGTTTTCAACATACCATTGTATGTGTTTATACAACCTGCAACATTAAAAATTAAAACAATTATTGTGCATTAATTTATCAGCCTGTAATAAACAGCTGACTGAAGTCGTTACATGTGCTGCGTAGAGTAATACATTTGGTAGTTAAATGTCAAAGTGTGTTTCTTAGGTTGGACGGACAATATAATGTTCACTTTTCTTACAATTCTTATCATTTACTTATTAAATGTCTGATCCACAGAGCACCCGAATAGAGGGAAAACTGAGTACAGTGACATCTAAAAAAAATTTGGTCGTTTACGATGAACTACAATGAGCAAACTACAATGGTAGCGCTGTTTTGTAGTAACAGAATACGTAACTAAATAAAACAAATGCAAGGCACACAGCATGTTCACTCAGGATTATGGGAAATTAGCCATTTTGTAAAATTTTAACTGCTATCCTTTTGTTCTATGTAGACGGTATTGTAAAAATTATACATTATCGAAAGTTAAAATCATTTGGCAATAGGGAATTACAACGTATATAAGAACAAAATTTGCATGTAGATCGTAACTCGCCTCGGTAGCTCAGTTGGTAGAGCACTTGGCCCGGAAAGCCAAGGGTCCCGGGTTCGAGTCTCGGCCTAGGCAAAATTTTTTTCTTCAAATATAGTTAAAATCATTACTTAGATTTTATTTTACTCTAATTTGTAAGTAAATTCAAGCTTGTTTGCATTTTTAATGTGATTCTATTTTCAAAGATAAACCTACTAGAAGTGATAAAATTCTAAGATTTGTTAGGATAGGAAGAGAGATGTTAGTGCACAACCATTTCTAAGAAACATTTTTAAAATGTGACTTTATAATGGATTTCAGATGTGACATGGCTAAGGTTCTTTAATAAATATTCTAAAAAAATATGTATGTGAGAATAATGGGATAGGTCAATTGTACATATTTATTAAAAGAGCTCATAATGCACATTTTTAAATTTTAATAAACGAAAATAAATTACCATGTTTTATTTCTTTCCATTCTTCCCTTCTGTTAAAATTAAAGAAAATCTTTAGGTCTGAGAGGCTGGGTACAAATAATTCCATAATTTAAGATTAATTAATATGTTATTTGTTCCTATAAAAGTTCAATTCCATGATTTTTCACCAGACGGTGCTGAATTTCATATTAGTACCAGAAAAAAAAATGAAAAAATTTAATGTCGTTACTTCTACACTAGCACCGCTTGTGGCATGTATGCGAAACTTGTCCACTTTCTTCTTTGGTACTCTGTGGTCTGATCTATGACATTTAGTGTTATTTTTAAAGAATATATAATGAACAAAAGTACTAGATTACAAAACAAGAGTTCTTTATTCCTCTCCGTCTTATCGTAAATATATTTAATTCAATTTATTTTTGATTGCAAGTATAAATAAGTTATTTCTAGAGTATTGAAGTGTATATTTTGACTTGTGGCATTTACACCCCTTGCTCTGTGTGTGTGTTACGTATGGTACAGGTGAAAACTAGACTAAGTTTGGGATGGCATGTTGACTAAAAACTTGAAGAAGATTTGCAACTAACCTCAGCCATTGTTGTGTGGAAGACTAGTGATTTTGTTGTTCTTTAATTGAGTAACAAGGAATCACTAATCATCCTACAAAGATGGCTGCATGCTTCAAGGACAGCTCCAGCTTGCTTCAGCCTTCTTCTGAAATAATCATTGCATGATGTTATTTACTAACCACGAGTAGCAAAGATTGCTGTATTGTGCATAGAGGTGCAAATAATATATTTTATATTTTGACTAATTTAACTCTTTAGAGAACATGAGTCAAAATTCAGTTTTTTCTTACTACAAATTGCTATGGGTGTGATTTTTGCTATTACAAAATATTTGAAATATTTAAAAAAATTAATCAATTGATAAATATTGCAGATCTCGCAAAGTTAGTTAGGAAATTGGTCAATATTTATTTGCAAATTTTTGTGAAACCCATTTATTTATATGAATAACATTGTAAGGTTTAACCTCTTTTACATTTTTCTTTGTCTCTGGAATAGTGCACTCAACTCACTGGCACTATCGAACCCGTAGGTTCATGGTCGCACATACATAAGCTCTCCATACATCCCTATCCTGAGCTAATGTTTTCCAATCATCCCCTCTATAATCTACTTCCCTCAAATCATAGTTAATGTTATTCTCCTACCTCATTTTTGGTCTACCAACTGGGCGTTTTCCCTCTGGTTTTCCTACAAGAAGCTTCCATGCACGTCTTTCATTCCCCATTTGTGACACATGTCCTGCCCATCACAGTCTACGAGACTTAACTGTTCTTATTATATCTGGCTTCCTATAAAGATCATGTAGTTCATTGTTATGTAGTCTTCTCCGTTCACCTGTCTGTTCATCTCTGTTTGGTCCAAAAAATTTTCTATACATTCAATAATTATTCTTTAACACCATTATTATTTTCTGATCCTTATTCCACAATTTGGCATTCTAACAACCAATTATCATCAAATCATATCTCCAAATTTATTTCTTCTGTTGACTCGCTGGGGTCGTCCTAGTTAAATCAATCTGGTACTCTGAGCTTGAATAAAAAATAGACCTTGGGTGGTTTCCAAGTCTGGCTGTTGGTGAGATTGGAAGACTGTTAAATATCCCAGGAATAGGTGATTGGGCGGATAGAAGAAGAACCGAATGGAACCAACATGTATCTCGCATGACATTGGAAATAATTGTAATGTGTAAGCAAAGAACAGGGTACTTGCAGATGGTAAGAGATTGCCTGGAAGAGCAAAAAGGAGATAGAAGGACTCCTAATTTCTGGAAAGAACTGTCTGTGGGACTAATATAACAAGAACAACAACTCATTGTTAAATTATTACTCGAATCACATTTTTATGTTAAACTAGCTAATACTTGACGTGTGCTGCTACACCTAAATAAATGTTTAGTTGAATAAGTAAAAGGGAAAATAATTATAAATTTATATTTTTTATTATACCCGTGCTGATTACCCGGCGTTGCCCGGGAATTTTCTTATCTCGATCTCCTTTACATAAATGAGCAAAAATACGAAAATTAATGCGTTTTATGTTTAGTTAAATAAGTAAAGGGTAAAATTTATATCATAATTATTTTTAGATACCCGTCATTGTCCGGGAATCTACTCATCACGATCTTCTTGGCATAAATGAGCTGAAAGGCGAAAATTAATGTACTTCTTATGATTAGTTGAATAAGTAAAATGAAAAATAATTATAAATGTATATCATAATTATTTTAAGATTCCCCGTGCTGATTACCCGGTGTTGCTCGGGAATCTACTTATCTCGATCTTCTTGGCATAAATGAGCTAAAAGACAAAATTCGTTATTGTGAGTTATCCGTAAAAGAATACCTGCCATGTGCTGCTACGCTTGCACAGGAATTTACGTAGTTGTCTCGATCTTCTTGGTATCAATGAAAGACAAAGTGGTTATTGTGAGTTATCCGTAAGAGAGAAACATATGCTGTCGCAGACTTTTTTGTAGAGCTTTTTGAGATATTCAATTCTGTGTACATTAATTTTGTGTATTTGTTATGGTTTAGGCAGCATGACCCATTTAAGTGTCCAAAGAGTTACTTTTTTCATGTTTTCCACTACAAAGGGCAATTTTGAAGGGTGTAGGAGTTGAGTATCACAACTCTCTTATAGTTTATGTTCATCCCTGGAATCTCCTGAACATTTTGCAAAAAGCCCCATCACAATCGGATCACCGGTATGGCCACGCATAAAGTATGAACAAAGAAACAAACTACATATAATTTGTCCATCATTAAGATGTTTAAAAAGAATAATATTAACATTGAAAGAAGCACTACTGGCTTTATAAGTAATGTTTAAATTCCCAATAAAAAGTCTTCTTAATAAAGAAGCCGCCATTTGCAAAAATCGTAGCAACGGCTCGTAGCATTTGGGGTTAGGGAATTAACTATGTGTAAGATTTAGATTGGAGGCCTAGGTGGCTCAGATGGAAGAGCATTGACATAGAAAGTCAAAGGTCCTGGGTTCAAACCCCAGTCTAGGCGTATATTTTTCTTTTCAAATATAAACAAACAAACATTCATTTTTATATATTAGATATTTGCAAAATGAAGTAGGGGACAAAAGTTTGTGATTTTTTAAAGTCATGCGTATTCCCTGAGTAGTACAAATTGAGTAACACAACTGACCATGCTTTCCAAAGAAGGAATACAAGAAAATAAAAATTTCTCTCCACTCTTTTGGGAAGGAAGAAGCAAAATGGGTTAAATGATCCCAAATATAACAAACAAAATAGACCTTTTAAATTAAATATAACTTATAATAGATTTTGTACCTCTTGTGAAATATAATCAACTGAAAACATGTTGACAATCTCTAGTTTAGATTTATTCTTCTGGTAGACAGTGTTCCTGATTGATTGAAACCAGAGAGGAATATTCTTCATAATTAAAAATCTTTACCGTGTTGATGTAAGCATTGGGATAAAGTTATCTTTATAAATCATCATCATCATCCTAAGGGGCGACAACTTCAAAGATGAGAGTCTTGGCCTTCTCAACAATCCTCCTCCATGCCAATCTGTCTTGACTCGCTTGTATTGTTTCCCGTCAGACTGTCCAGCAGATTCATGTTGAGAGTTACAAGCATATTTTTCTTCTACTGTGCTAGGAGCCTAATGCCAAACCTCCAATCTGAAGGACCAGGTCACATGGTTTTAGGGTTTCCTCCCTTAGATCAGTTGCTTCCACTACAGCTATGGAGTCTGATCCACCCCTTGTTTTTCTATTGGGGATTTCTCCCTTAGCCTTTGTAGATCCCTCTACCCTCAAGGTAGCGTTTTCCCTGTTAACCTAGGGAGTGGTTGCCTCTTCTGCCTTCAATGCCATACTGTAGGACTCCATATCCGCCGTTGAGGTCTTCACCGTTTCCCTGGGAAGGGACCCTCACAAGGTACTATCAGCCGGGCAAGCTGAACCAAGGTTGTTTTAACGAGGTTGTTACTCCCCCTCCTCCTTTCTCATCTGGGTTTGGGACCGGCAATGACAGAGTTTTATATATATATATAATTCTTTGGTACGTGTGTTTGTCACTGAACTCCTCCTAAATGACTGGACCGATTTTGATGAAATTTTATGTGTGTGTCTGATTGAGTCTGTCGATGGTTTAGATTCACAATTGGATCCTCTGAAGCCATTAGGTGTAGAAGCTCTAGCGGTCACATTTTTTGTTTCACAATGAAACTCAGTATATCCTATTAAGATAAATCGAGGCAGTTATTATCCAAAAATAAGTGAAATCTGACAATTAGAATGGAGATTTACTTGAAATCTGAAATTAAAAAAGTGCCTATATGGTTGGACTGATTTTGATGAATTTTGTGAGTGGGTCCCTGGATGGTTTAGATTCACAATTGGACAACATGTGGCGCTGCAATCGAGTTACAGGAATTTTTTATGTCATTTTTTCTACATTACCGACATCTTCCTTGTGGCAACAATGTGATGTTATAATGCATGTTTCTTGAGTCACAACAGATGTCAGTTAGGAATTTTCTTGCAAACTTATTAATTGGTGAATCATCAGGCCATGACACTAGAATTGAAAGTACGGGCAAGATAATGTCTGCCGTGTCCACTAGTATGTATACATAACAATTAAAATAATTATTTATATCGTTATAATATTTTTAATGATTGTGTGCTGTATATTACATGATATTCCTTCAAGTTTATGACTCATAATGTCGGTTGAAAATGAGAGAGAGCCTTCTCTTGAAAACTAGTTCCTGTGTTTGAAGAAACATAAAATATGAGGTAAGGTGTAAAAATATGACTCATTAATTTTTGAAAAACTAATATAGTTGCAAATTGGATCATTCATTAAAAGCAGGAAGTTAAAATTGCAATTATATTTAAACAGTTACACACTCTTATATAGACTATTTAACTCATGTCGCAAATGGTAGGCAATGACCAATCACGTTTCAATGATTTCTGTTTTACACCAGTGACAGTTGTGTTTCACCTCGCTCTTTATCGATTTCTCTTTATCAGCTCCTGCTTTTGTGATAAAGAAAGCTCCTCCTTTTTTAATATTCTGAACAGGTGAGACCATTATTTTTCTCCAACAAATACATTGAATATAGCAAAAAATGAATAGATTCATTGAATATAGCAAATAATGAATAGATTCAGTGATTTTACTGAGTTGTTTATTCAAAATATAAATGATTAGCCTATAATGTTGATTATAATAGTTTGATGTGTTTCATTATTTCTCCACTAGAGTGCATTCTTACAATATTGCGATCTTATTTGGCAATAAATAATATGATCGAGTTGCAGTGAATATACATAACCTCACATTTCTAATTTGTTTTCAAACATCGCCGTTTACATTACGTATATAAATATTTTAAAACACCGGTAACTATATTCAAATAATTATTTTTTAATAAAGAGTTTAATTTTATTTGTTAAATAGTCCTAAATTTTGTGTCACATGGTGTAAAAAAAAGTATTCATTTTAAAATCCTGTCTCTAGTGAATTAAGATTCAGAATAGTTTAATACACGTGACAAGCATGATTGCATGCTGTGACTATTCCTGAAATTTGCATGAAACCTTAATTGTTATGATGAGCCTGCTAGCTTGGGGTGCAAGGTATCTCATTAGGATTGGACTATCTGTATAACTTTATTGGTGTTCAAAATTTGCTATGTGCAATTTTTTGTAAAAATATCTCTTTTTTTTACTGCTAGACTCAGAATTTTTTAGACCTTAAATTTATATTGGACCTCCAATATTATTTCATTAAAGAATAAATAAAAACCAATAATGTAGATACAATGTTTTATTACTCATTTAACATTTCTCAATGAAAGATAAATTATGTTTGAAGAGAAAAATTTTCGCCTAGACCGAGACTCGAAAAAAAAAATTTCTCTTCAAATATAATTTATCTTTCATTGAGAAATGTTAAATGAGTAATAAAAACATCATTAGAAGCCTTACTAGCTTTATAAAGTAATTTAAATTCCCAATAAATGTCTTCTTAACTAAGAAGCCGCCATTTGCAAAGATAGAAGCAATGGTTTCAAAAGCATTTGGCGAGAGGGAAGTACAACGTATATAAGAGAAAAATTTGCATCTATATCGTAACTCGCCTCGGTAGCTCAGTTGGTAGAGCATTTGGCCCGGCAAGCCAAAGGTCCCGGGTTCGAGTCTCAGTCTAGGCGAAAATTTTTCTCTTCAAATATAATGTAGATACAAGTTTATGAGAAGTTACACCACCTGGAAGAGTTGAATTGTGCCGTAAAATGTCTATTTTATCCATTGATATCTATTTGTTTTATAGAACCTAAAATTACTTACTTACTCACTGGCACTATCAAACCCGTAGGTTCATGGCCGCATGGACATAAACTCTCCATACATCCCTATCCTGAGCTAATGCTTTCCAATCATTCCCTGTATAATCTACTTCCCTCAAATCATAGTTAGTTATTCTCCCACCTCATTCTTGGTCTACCAACTAGGCGTTTTCCCTCTGTCTTTCCTACAAGAAGCTTCCATGCAAGTCTTTCATTCCCCATACGTGCAACATGTCCTGCCCATCGCAGTCTATGAGACTTAACTGTTCTTATTATATCTGGCTTCCTATAAAGACCATGTAGTTCATTGTTATGAAGTCTTCTCCGTTCATCTGTCTGTTCATCTCTCTTTGGTACAAAAATTAACCTATAATTACCATTTTTAAATTTACATAATTCATCCAATACAATGTTGCCAATACTCTGAAAATTTCCTAATTAACTATTTTACAATTTTAAAACTTATTTTAGGTACCTAAGTCCACAATTTTTAGATCCTAAAAATCACAGGTCTATTAATAACTCTGGAATATGTATAATTTTATTTTTAAAATATATAATTTGTAAATCGCTACACTCAGATTCAACCCAGGAAGTTACTGTGTGTTTGGAATAGGGAACTGGGTTGCCATTTTAACAGCATTTTCTTGAGAGATCCTTATATAAAACTGAAGATTGCAACACAGCAGGTACATAGTTGTAAGTTGTATCCATCCAAGCCACCCGCTCTTAAAGAAAAAAAACAGTTACCACTTGTCACTGAGCTCTTGCGGATCTGTACTATTCTGTGTGAAAGTGCCACTCTCATATTTACTATAAAACTAGTTTGCATGCCGTAAAAGAAACGTTATGTTTTTTTAAATGTATGGTACATAGATTTGGAAAAAAAACTACTGCTAACCTTGCCCCTCCTCCCCTCCATAACAAACAAATGCCATTATTATGAGTTTGGCAACATCTACCCTCTGTAGGTAGAGGGACACTGACATAGCCCATACGGTCTGTAGTAACTTCCTACGTTGAAGTGCAACAGAATAAAACATGCAGCTGATATTTATTGTATGATTTAAATGTATTTTGAATTTGTCATTAATTCTCAGTGAAAGGAAGCCTGTGATAATATTTTTTTATTTAATTTGAGGGAGAATCCAGGAAAATATGATTGTAAAAACTGAGGATAGAGAAATAGGAATGGCTGAAAATGGTAATAATAACTGCAAAGCTAATCAGATGGAAAACATGGGAGAAAAAGAATAACAAGTTGTAAACTGCGAATTCATGGAAAGAAATGTGTTAATTTAAATATGTTAAAGTTTCAAAATGTGATGCAAAGGAAATTAATAAAAATGTGTGTCCCATAGACAGAAATTAGCTATAATTTCCATTATGAAGAGTTGAGTGAAAATTGAAAGAAAAAAAAAAGAAAGAAAAATGAAGTGTCATATTTACTCATGTATTGGCTGTGTGCGTGTTTAAGTCACATTCTAATTTTAGATTTGAAAAATTCATCATCATAGTACATTCACAAATTTAGGCCATTTGTTGACCTATTTCGGCCTCAAGAGGAACACCATCCAAAAGTCTTTTGAGTGGACGTCCTGGTCTTCTTCTTCCTGCAGGTTGATAGCTTAACATTTGTTTGGGTATTCTGTGATCTTCCATTCGATGAACATGTTGCATCCATCTTGACTTACAACCAGAAATTTTGTTTTCTAAAGGTTCCATGTGTAATTCTTCTAAGATGTCTTTTTTTTTGCTCTAGTAGTGTGTATCCTGCAGTCCTCCGAAGGTATCTCATTTCAGCAGATCTAAATCTCAGAACATCGGTAGGGTATTGAGAAATGAGGCAATGTTGCATACACTTGTTGAGATGGTCTTCGTCCTTTTTGTACTGCTGGAACAACAGAGTTGGGGGTTGGGATAGCAATGCCATTTCTCATTACCGGTATCTGCCTTAGTTCACTTCAGACTTCAATAATCAGTTTAATATGGGCCAAGTAAGAATTGGTTACACTTTGGAATTTAAATTACAAGTGATGCATTATACCCAGGAAAATGGAAATCGAGCAGCAGGGAGAGCATTTGAAATTGTTGAAAAAATATGCAAAGATGGATGTTAATAAAAGATGCTCTTGAAAAAAAACTTCTAAATCAACAGTCTTTTCATGGTAAGAAGTGCAAATGTATGGAATTAGAATTGCATATCTTGCACGTAACATGTGAGCGGGTGGCTTTTCAGTGTCTGTGGAGATTATGCTGAAGCCCAGAAGATAGCAAACACTATGGAGATTCCTGTCACTGAATTTAAGGGAAGTTACGGTTGGGCTAGACACTTCATGGCACGTAACAATCTTTTGATTCGGTGATGGACATCTATGGCTTAGCAGCTGCCAAGAAAAACTGCTCACATTCCAGAAACGTGTGCTCAACTTACGTAAGGAGCATGTATACATCGTGGGACAAATTGGAAATGCAGATGAAACTCCTGAATTTTTCAAGATATCAGGTGTCACTACTGTAAATACCAAAGGTGATAACACTGTGTTAGTGCGGAATGGAGAAGCTGAAAAACAGAGGTGTACTGTTATGCTGTGTATTACTGCCGATGGACACAAACTGCCATCTTACATCATATTCAAACAAAAAACTACCAAAGGAAAAGTTTCTTCCAGATGTTATTTAAGAGTGCGGGGAAAAAGGGTGGATGACTGGTTTTAGTGTTCAGGTGCACCAGAACATGGTTGTGATTCCAGGAGGAATGACTGGGATACTGCAACCCCATGACATTTCTGTCAACTGGCCTTTTAAATGAATTTGTGGAATTTATATCAAGACTGGAGATGTAGTGCTACAGATGACAATTGGGCACCTGAAGAACCTTCTCTATTAATGATTTGTCAGTGGATTTTGCACAGTGGCCTTTTCATTCAGGCTTGCATTTCTGTTACGAGTCTGAAAATCTTCATACCCTGAATCCACGGCTAAAGTCCCTCTTGGATTTTTCTATCCTAAAAATCCATTGACCCCGGTCAGCTTTGAATCTGCGACCCTTGGGACTAGACCACTGTAGCTGACAGAAGTCCTTCATAGTAGAAGAAAATTGTGAAAAGTCGTTTCCGAGGATGATAATTTCATCAAATAGTAACTTTTCATTCAACCACACACAGTTCTATATCTTCCAGTGTTTTACAGTAGAAAAATCAATGTTCATCATCTACGCATAATTGTCTGTCAAATCTTTAGGCAATTCAGTGGAAACACAGCAAGACATTTTCTTTTATTTTCATTCTCTTTGTCTTCTGTTCATTCATCTGGGAATGTAGAACCAATTTGGTATTGGCTTTCCACATTAATATATGTTTGTGGATTGTGGCATTCATGTTCCCAACACTGATAGCAGTTACAAATTTACCATTTCATTGGTGATACGGCGATTTTCTTCAGTCAACTTCTTTACCCTGCCTATTTTTCTCTTAGCCTCATGCGGTGATCCAAAGAATCATCTTTCAAACTCAGCCATCCCTGTGAAAATGGAAATTGATCAATTCCATCTTAGTATGACATAAAACAGATGTACTTGATCCACATGTGATGCCATCAAGTTCTCTTTTCTCTCCCTCCCTCTCTCTGTCTCTCTTTTTTCACTCTTTAAAGTAGCTTATAGCTTGTGAAAATGTAATAATCTATTATTTTTTTCAGCAGCTCTTTAAACAGCAACAAATTTAGCATATTCTGCTTCCATAATTATGCAAGTCTGAACTTGTCCTGATACATATTCTTGCCAGCTATATTAATTTAAATTTTAACACTCATTTATTTAAAAACCTTGCTGCACTTGTAAAACTTTTTGATTGTCCCTTGTAGGGATAAAAAAAATGGTTTTAATACGAAGGGTGAAAGAAACTTGCCGTGATGTCCTAATGGTTCATAAACTCTACATGCTACTTGTATTTAATTTACATTCCTGAGCCAATGCTTTCCATTCATTCCATGTATAATTTACCTCCCTTAGATCATAGATATTTTCATTCTCCCACCTCATTTGTGGCTTATGTGCTAGGTGCTACTGGTTTTCCTACAAGAAGTCTTACTTGCCCCCCCCCACACTGCCCTGCCCATCCCATTCTATGTTGTTGTTAAATCTGGTTTCCAATAAAGACCATGTAACTCACTTTTATGTTATATTATTTTTAGTCTGGACATCTTACCTCAATATTAATGTTGATTTGTTCTTAGACATGTTTCAAAACAATTCTGTTTTATCGTCAGCTTTCCCAGACGATAAAACAGAATTGTTTTGAAACATGTCTAAGAACAAATCAACATTAATATTGAGGTAAGATGTCCAGACTAAAAATAATATAACTAAAAAACCTCAAAATATAACTTCCTAAAATTAAATATTAAATATCACTTTTATGTAGTTTTCTCAACTTGCCTATATATTCATTTCTTTGATCAAAACAATTTTTCTAATAACTTTAAATACTCATAAATAGAGTCCGGATGTTAGGCACTTAAAAAATGCATAATAGGCAGACAAAAAGGCACTAAAAATCATTAATATAGGCACTGAAACATTCAAAATAGGCTCTTACAAAAATGGAAAACAACATAACTTTTTACGGTCTTATGTTGAGAATATAAACATATGCTACCAATAACATACGAAGATATCAGAGATGCTTTTAGGTTATGTTTTGCCTTTTTACAAAGAGCAGAACCGTCACTTGAGAATATTTCCACACCAAATTTCATGAAATTAGTCTTTTATTGTTGCTCTTTAGGTATCTTAAAAAGAACTGTTCTAAATGTAAAAAAAAAACACACTTGCCGCACCATTTTGTCTTTGAAGCACCTGTCTGTGAATGAGGACTGCAGACTGAATTCAGTGTTACCAAGATCAAAAATAATATTGCCAGTCTCCTAAAGATTTACTGCACCAGGTGTGAGACAGAGAAAGAAAGCTTGAGCCGTCTACCCTCTTTGTCACTCAGCAATGTTTGTATTGAATAGAAGCAAAAGAACTTTTCTCCAAGCCTTAGAGCCGGAGCATAAAACAATGGGACATAGCATAGGGCTATTTCGCTTAACAGGAATGCGTGATGTAGAAAAATACAATATTTACTTAATGAAAGTGCATTGAAGGGGAAACCATCTACCTGCTAGGTTATTGGGTTATTGCCACCCTTATCCTAAAATATTCTAAGTGAATTAATATAAAAACACTTAAAAACTTCTATGAAATGATTTGTGCCATGAAGTTTGTCCATTTCAATTGAATTAATAGAAATACTGAGTTAATTTCAAGAAAAAATTGCAGATAGGCATTATAAGCTGAAATAGGCATTTATAGGCAAAATTAACTTAATGGAAAACAACTCTAGGGTCGTTGGTATGAACTTATATGAATCCACTTTTACAATATCTATAATAAATATAAACGAAAATGCGCACAAGTTGTGCATTAGAGTTTTATTAGTTCACTTTGCTTTTGCAATCATTATGAATCTGTGCAGGTCTCAATTAATGATTTGGGTCGTTTTTTTACATGCTGTGACGTGGTAACGATCGCAAGATAGTTCACAAAACTTGCACATGCATGCTGCGCCTGGGTCGTGGTAGGTCTTCATTTTACACACTTTGTGATGGTATCCATGTACTGTTAGGGAATTTACAAAATGGCGAAGATCTTGGTTTGTAGCCATCCACGTTCGATTTACCATTGCTTCTGTTGCGTAAAATTCTATCCAAATTTCTTATATCTATAATAAATAACTAGGTATTTTTCCTAACATCCGGTCTCTATTCATAACCTTTCCTCCTTTCTTTAAAGTAATAGACCACATTTTGCATCCATATCATATAACTGGTAGAATTACCGTTTTCTGTACTTTTAGTTTACTTTTTTTAAACTGTTGGGATGACAAAAGTCTTTATAATATCATAGCATGCATTTTCTGAGTTTTAATTTCTTACTTTATTCCTGTTTATTATTGTTTGTAGATATTTGAATTCTGGCATTTCTTTAAAACTTCTCTCATTCATTGTTAAGTGTCTATTCCCATTTAATAATGTATTTCTGCATATGACCATATGTTTAGTTATATTGCTAGACTTCCACCCCAGTTTCTTAATGTTATTTAATAGAATGTGTTTTGTCGACTTTTAGTATTTCTTCAGTATTATATCATCAGCTGATTGATACCATTGAGTTTTATGGCCTCTTCATCTTTTAAACATTTGACTGCATGCTCTAGTACAAAACTGAATAGCAGAGGAAATAGTGCATCTCCTTGTTATAAGTTACTGTGAATTTTAAATATCTAAAAACTGCCTAACCCCACTCTCCTACTTGTGGCATTTAGATATTCGAATAAGTCAACACTTTTTAGGAATTCCAAATTCTAGCAGAATACTATACAGTTTCTCTCTCTCTCTCTCACATGAATTGCAAATTTTTAATTCTTGTGTTCTATCACAATTTCTTAATTGGCATTGTTTATATTAATGTTGTAACATTAATATTTGCGTAAAATGTATACCAATAAATATTTTGGTATTTTTTACAGTTGTCAGAGTGGTATGAATTCAGGCTATTAAGGATTATGAATGTTGCAGACTGCAGAATTAAAGGTAAAACTCTTTAATTTGTGTAATGGATTTTTAGAAAGATATGGGTTATCAGGCTCTAACAAATATACGTATATGTTATTATAATTATGTTCATATACTACATTTATTTGTTATTAAAATGCCATTTGATCCTGATGAATCATGCTTACCTCTGGTTACAAGGATCGCATGACCACAGTCAGTGGATTTTTAAGGTATGAAAATCCTGAATATATATGTTCCTTTGCAAGGGAACTAAAGCTGTGGGTCTCATGCATAGATTTGGGACTACAAAAGAACCTAAATCCTGAAAAAAGTTGGTTCTCACCAAAATTTGTCAGCCATATCACAGATTTGTACTGCAAGACTGATGACCTATTTCTAGAGGAAAATCTGCATGCATTTGTACCACCAAAATTTAATTACTGTATACATTTTATTTTATTTAGATATCTGAACTGATGATGGAACACCAAATCAACTGATCCAAACAATTTTTAATCTGTATAAAAATAACATCATAGCAGTACAAATAGGAACAGATTTGTCAGATTGGAAACATATAAATTGCGGAGTCAGACAGGGATGCCCTCTATCACCACTTCTATTTAATGTATACATTAATGCTATCATCAGACACTGGAGATTGACAGTTCATGGTAATATTCCTCTCTCAAGACACATAATTTTAGACACACTCTTATATGCAGATGATCAGGCTCTTTTCGGCAATAATGAAGATGAATTACAATATTCCACTCATCATCTTAATATAATAGCCCAACGATTTAACATGGAAATATCAACAACAAAATCTAAAGTTATGGCCTTTCAAGGGAAATTCCCAGTAAGAAGTAAAATTTGTATTCAGAATTCAATATTAGAGCAAGTTAATTCATTTAAATACTTAGGATATAATCTAACTTATAATGAGGAATGTGATATATCCTTTAAAATACAAAACTATAATAAAGCTTTAAGAATTATCAACCAAGTTTTTAAACCATCAAAAGTGCAGAGACACACAAGAATGAAAATCTATAAAATTCTCGCTAGACCCATAATCTGTTATGGCAGTGAAGCTTGGACCATCAGAACTCAGGATGATCGTCATATTACAGCCACGGAGATGAAATTTCTGCGACGAACTGCAGGTTATAGCCTTCTAGTCCACCAAAGAAATTCAACAATAGCCAGAGAGTTAAACATCGTACCTATATCTGAATACCTCCAAGAATATAGAAACAATTGGCTAGCCCATATTCAGCACATGGATCGTCACGGAATACCAAAACAAATTCTTCACTACATTCCTCGAGGCAGAAGATCTGTGGGTTGACCTTTTCGGAGATGGCGGAGACCGTAATGGGCCACTGGGCCTAATACTTGAAATGACGATGATTTTATTGCTTATATAAAAATTACAATGAAACATCTAAGGGGTTTAGATTTTCTTGAGTAAATTGTTATTCTTATAATAATTGTGGTGTTTTTTATGTTTTGTAATGTGGAACGGAGCATCATGGTTAACTGAATTGGAAATAACTGATATGCATTTGTTTTATTGGGTTACTATTATATTAAAAAAAGTTTCTTAGTCTAAGTTAAGAACCTGCATGAAATTGTTAAGTTATGCACCCTAATGCTTATAAATCTAAGCACATATCTGTGCTATTAATAACTTAATAAATTATATCTTGTTCAGCTCTTAGAACTTTCAAGTAAATGCCAGTACTAAGCATTGATTGAAGAGGAGAATTTGTAATCTTCAAATCAAATAGCAAAATTATTTTTGATGTTTTTACTTAAATTAACACTTTCCAATTCTGGATATAATCTAATTTTTCTTTGTTAAATTAGCAAAATTATATTGTCACTCCCCAGATATCTTCATGGTATCGTTGAAGAAATCCAAAATCAGATTTGAGCAAAAAAAAAAAAAGTATTTAAAACATTTCTGAATAAAAAAAGTTTAGTAAATTCATTTATTGTTTTCTTTGTAAATACATTTTTAACAGTAATTTGTATATCATGATCATTGAAATGTGTTTTGTCGCAGTAATTGTATTAAATGTTAGCAAATTTAGTTCCATGAATAAGCAATAGCCCTCCATGGTATCTTTACCTTGTCGTGGTGGAGTGGCTTGCATGCTTAAATGATCCTGAGAGCTATGCCGGCGGTAGCATTGCTGCCGATAGGGTTATCCATGCCGGACTGGTCGAAGGTGATAAATCAGACGAAAAATGTACCTTGGTCGAAAGAGTGACGATCTTTCACCGTAAAAAATGACTGTCAAGAAATGCGGACATGGGTTCAACTGGGGTAAAATTTTCCAGAGGTGAAATAGTCCCCCATTCGGTTCTCCGGGCGGGGACTACTTCAGGGAACACATGTCAAAGGCAGGTAAATGGAGAAGACTACATAACAATGAGCTACATGGTCTTTATAGGAAACCAGATATAATAAGAACAGTTAAGTCTCGTAGATTGCGATGGGCAGGACGTGTTGCACGTATGGGGAATGAAAGACTTGCATGGAAGCTTCTTGTAGGAAAACCAGAGGGAAAACGCCCAGTTGGTAAACCAAGAATGAGGTGGGAGAATAACATTAACTATGATTTGAGGGAAGTGGATTATACAGGGAATGATTGGAAAGCATTGGCTCAGGATATGGATGTATGGAGAGCTTATGTCCGTGTGGCCATGAACCTATGGGTTCGATAGTGCCAGTGAGTAAGTAAGTAAGAATAAGCAATAGATTTCCTTGTGCAAAGTTAGTTGTTGTCTAATGTGCTGCATTTAACACTGGTGTCATTAGCAGAAAGTTGCAAAGTTGAGATAGATACACAGATGATTTGAGAACATAAGCATGGAGTAATAGTAGAAGAAATGTGAAAATTTTATTTTTTGTTGGCAAGTGGCACTAGTATAGAAGTCTTCTCTGTTATCATGGCACTTGAACTAACGATACAACAGCAACATCTGATGGCATAATGTGAAATTACCTAAAATAATAATTATTATTATTATCATCATTATTATTCAATATGTGACTTTCAGTTTTCTAAAGACTTTTGTACTTTCAACCGATTGAAGGAGAATACTTTTTTTTTTTGTATTGTAAGCCTATGTTTTCCCTTTACAGAGATTTGGGCGCTCTCCCCTTACAGGGAAGAATTTGAACCATACTAATTTAGTTACACTTGTTTTCGTATAGATGTCATTTTGAGTGATACGTGGTCAGCGTTCCGCCTCATAGTGACATCTAGGAAATCAAGGTAGTACTAAGACGGGAAAATTCGGTAAATTTTGCTTAGAGCCCTTTTCATTCAGGCTTAAGGATTTTTTACGAGCCTGAAAATCTTCAAACTCGGGACCCACGGCTTAAAGTCCCTCCCGGAGGACTTGCTCCTTGGATTTTTCCGTCCTAAAAAATCCTTCGACCCCAGCCAGGTTTGAACCCATGACCCTCGGGACCAGAGGCAAGGAGCATAACCACTAGTCCACCGCGAAGAAAAATTAATGCTTGAAACGGGAATCAAACTGCATATCACACCACTTGTAGCTTGAATTTGTACATATAACCTGCTCTGCACTGACCCATGTTTACACAAGTGAACAGGAATGACAATGAATACTGTACCCACTAACTGACCATCCCTTTTACCCTTGTGTTAATGACTGAGCCGCAGCCCGAATGTACCATTACATAAGTGTTAAAGCATTTTCTCCAACTCATTCTTCTTCTTCACTTCACTTCACAGACTAGGCAAAAATTGCCTGTTTTGCCTCATAGTTGTTCTGTCCATCTTTTCACTGGCCTTCCTACATTCCTTGAACCTCTTGGCTTGTAGTTGAATGCTGCTCTTGGTAATCTTGTTACATTCATTCTTTCCACATGTGTAAACCATTTCTCTCTATATTCTCTGATTTTCTCATTCAATGGATATATATTTAACTCTGTTCTTATATCTTCATTTTTTTATCCGATCCAATCTTGTGCAGCCTTTTGTTCTTCTAAGGAATCCAACTCATTCATTAATGTAAATACCTCATAGTATCTCCCTCTTTGATTTTGATTAAATTTTTCTTTCTTGTTTTTTTGAATATGAATTTTTCCCAAACCATTAGCTCTTTTGGCCTTTATATTTGTTTAATTTTACTAGCTTTTATATCAATAGATGCTTTACATACCAAGCATGAGCTGCTAGTGCTGACTTTTCCATCACTTGGTATGATATTGCGCTGACTCCAGCAAAAGGATTAAGGTCTATTATACTTTAATAACATAAAATGAGTGGAACAGAGAAGAAATTACCAACTAAATTATTGTAATCAAATGGTAAAGAGAAAAATTTATGCCTGAACCGGGAATCGAACCCCGAACCTTCAGCTTTCTGTGCTGATGCTCTTAACCATTGAGCTAATCCAGGCTTCCTTCCCATCCAAGCATAAATCCTTCCTTTACCTTATAAGCTGAAGGTTCAGGGTTCGATTCCCGGTTCAGGCATAAATTTTACAACGTATATAAGAGAAAAATTTGCGTCTTTTTCGTAACTCGCCTCGGTAGCTCAGTTGGTAGAACATTTGGCCCGGCAAGCCAAAGGTCCCGGGTTTGAGTCTCGGTCTAGGCGAGAATTTTTCTCTTCAAATATAATTTATCTTTCATTGAGAAATGTTAAATCAATAATAAAAACATCATAAATTTTTCTCTTTACCATTTGATTACAATAATTTAGTTGTGTACTTTATTATACTTATTTCAATCATAGTAACAGCTTTAGCTTCTTAATATTAATTTGGTAAGAAATTACCAGTTTATATATAATAGTTGCCCATTCCCTCAAAAACAACCTAACCTCAGAATTAAAAGGAAATGTAATTGTGGTTGATAGGGGAGGTGAAATAAGCTATGTGTGTAAAAGTGACAATTGATTTGTTATAGATTTCTAAATAATAAAATATAATGGGATGATGATATGAAGAATGGTAAGGAATAATTGTTGTTACATTGAAAACTTGTGACATTTCATTAACACACAAACTATCTTTACTTCATTTCTCAGAACCAGGTCTTTTAACTTTTTTTAAGCTCTTCGATTATTAGAATTATACATTTTTTGTTTGTTTTGTTTTGATGAAGTTTATATGTGAGATGTGTATTTGTTTTGCAGTGTCCAAGATAACTGAGACTTGTGAGAAGAGAAGATCCACAGCTGTCAGCTGATATTTTAATTTGTACAAGTGAAGCCTTTAGAACTGCTAGAATGTGTATTTTGAAGTGAAAGTTTATGTTTCCAATAAATAGTTTGATTTCTTTTTAATTGTAAGGAGTAAATATTAGTTTTGTTTAGACGATATGGTTCATGATTTCTTCTTATTTTACACACACATACAGTGTGACAGTTATATCAGAAAAAAATGATTTTGTGATAATGGCAAAATAGGTACCTGACTGCTATCTTATAATTGACAGCATTATTGAATGACTGATTAAAATTGCATAGACAACTCTGTATCCACATACATACATCATGTTGCTATTAGGAAAGCAAGTACACTTTAAAAGAAAGTTTTGTTTGTATTTAAGGAGAGTCATCTATGCAGAGGGGTGCAGAGTAACTCATAATCAAAAGTTATATTTCTGATTCTAATTGCCTGACATTATTAATTAATGATGCTTTTTTTATATATTAAATTTGGGAATTTTTAACTTTATGAGGTTCAATTGATAAGAATTAAATGAATTGTGATTCCTTCTTACCTCATACTTCTATGTTTTTTTAAACACAGCACTGCAGTATCAGCGACCCATATTGTCACCATCATCAGCTGTTTTCACGACTGTCAATTTTTTTCTTTTGTCGGTAATTATCCAAACTTATTTTAATTCTGTAAAAAGAACACCAGATGGCAGTTTGGATAATTACCGACAAAAGAAAAAATTGACAGTCGTGAAAACAGCTGATGATGGTGACAATATGGGTCACTGATACTGCAGTGCTGTGTTTAAAAAAAAACATAGAAGTATGAGGTAAGAAGGAATCACGATTCATTTAATTCTTAATAATTAATGATGCATTTATTTTTAAAATATATATATATGTTTTTTTAGATATTTTGAACAATTTTTCCTCACAAATTAATGAGTTGACTGAGTCATAATGTCGGTTGAAAATGAAAGGGATGTGTCCTTTCAAAAACTGCAGTTTCCTTGCTTAAGAAAACATAAAATATGAGATATGATGTAAAAAAATGATTAATTAATTTATCAGAAAGAACCTCATAATGTCATTTCCCATATTTAACTATGAATTTTTCCTCAATTAATTTTTAAATAATTTAAGTTTGGTAATCACGTTCATAAATTAATGAGTCATTTTTTAACATCTTACCTCATATTTTATGTTTCTTCAAACATGGGAACTAGTTTTCAAGAGAATGAGGTAAGATGTTAAAAAATGACTCATTAATTTACAAATCAAGAACCACATAATGTTATTTCCCATATTTAACTATGAATTGGTAATCACATACCTACATTGAGGTACAGTTTTCTCCTCTTCTATAATAAGAATACTGTATTTCATATAAACTGTTGATGAAAATATGGTTTTTGATGGACAATTTTACTGAATCTTTTTACAAGAACTTT
The DNA here is from genome assembly GCA_030220185.1 of Diploptera punctata. Taxonomy (NCBI): domain Eukaryota; kingdom Metazoa; phylum Arthropoda; class Insecta; order Blattodea; family Blaberidae; genus Diploptera; species Diploptera punctata. The sequence goes on from JASPKZ010003833.1 coordinate 1,395,237, forward strand.
AAAAGTGTATTGAAAATTTCATAGCTGTTTTCAAATAGTTCTTTAGACCAGTGAATCAATAGGTGATTTTTGAAGAATTATTTATAAATTAATTCAAGCACAGTTATGTAAAATTACATATATTTTTAAACATAAATGTGCATTTAATAATTAACAGAAAATTATAATATCATCTTAGAATCAGAGATATAATTTAAATACAAAATTGATTTGAAGTAACACTATGAGGTATTTTATGAAAGAAATTGAATTGATTAAGTTTTTTTGAGTCTGGAAACATCTTACCTCAAGCTAATAAAAACATTAATTTGAGGTAAGATGTTCCCAGACTCAAAAAAACTTTATTAAAATGTTACTGCCCAAAATAATAATTTACAGATATAAACAAATATAATTTTTTTATTACGGGTTACCTTTTATGCCTCTCCACATCTGACTCCTCTTGTGACAAACTGAAAGAAAATGAAAAATGTTAACTTCAATACGGTGAAAATTAAGCCATGACTATTGAGGATGGACAAGCAAGTACAAACATTACCATTTTGCAACCTGTATATCATTTCAGGATATGAATTAATACTTTATACTGTATACCGTCTGTTTATATCAAGGTTTAAGTAATTTCATTTCATTGCCAGTAATAAATGATTTAAACAGTGAGTTAAATGTTTTTGTCTACAGTCAAACTTCGGTATAACAATATTTGACAGTTTGTATTGTTATAAAGATGGTTTGATGCATTACATTGTACAATATTAGAAGCATAGAGTACACCCTACAAGATTTTGTTTAACCTGTGGCATAATTGAAGGAGATAACATGCAAAGAAATTAAACATATTTTTTCATGGCTTTTGTCTCTTTCATCCCCTCATCTATTCTCTAAATGCCCTAATTTAATTTGCAAACTTATTGACTTGCATGCACCTCTCTGAAACCCACACACTAGAAAATTTGCATAAGAACAGGCATGGGGAGCTGGCGAATGAGGGGTAGTATGACATCTTCCTCATTCCACCTTTCATTGAACTCAAGACTGTTGTTATTGTCATATCGGCGTACCATGCAATATCAGTGGCGGCGCAATCTTACAACCTGAAGCATATGCACTAATACCTTGCATTCGTACGTACTTTACGTATATCTGAGCAAACATTTGAAGGGCGCATAGTAGACCGCTGACACTAATTTCTCTATGTCAGGCTGATAGTATTTGTAGAGAGACATATTATTGAGCCAAGGGTGTCATTGTTTAATCTGGAGTGCGTTTTAGATTTGATATGATTTCTCAGCAATCAATTTTGAAATCCGGTAACTAGCACGTACTGAATTCTCTGAAAGTGGTTGTCTGCTATCGTTTTGGAGTGTTTGCTGCTTCAGATAATTTAAAAATCTCATCCTGTCGTCCCCTGTGTAAACAAAACACAATGTCCCCTATGTCTATTATATTTAATTTATGAATTTGAACTCCATGCATGTTACCTAATGTATTTTAAAAGTATATATCATTAATATGTCCCTATGAACACATAGTTATATTATATTTGAAGAGAAAATTTTTTGTCTAGACCGGGACTCGAACCCGGGACCCTTGGCTTTCCGGGCCAAGTGCTCTACCAACTGAGCTACCGAGGCGAGTTGCGATCTAGACGCAAATTTTTCTCTTATGTACGTTGTAATTCCCTCACGCCAAATGCTTGAAACCATAGCTTCTATCTTTGCAAATGGCGGCTTCTTAGTTAAGAAGACATTTATTGGGAATTTAACACTACTTTATAAAGCCAGTAGGGCGAAAATTTTTCTCTTCAAATATAATTTATCCTTCAATGAGAAGTGTTAAATGAATAATAAAATCGACATAGTTATATATTTCTAATCGTGCCTATGCCTGTCCGTATTGATTTGCATGTGAAGATCTGAAATGTCGTGGGATATTATAGTGTTTCACATGACGAAACTGTGTAGAACACAATAAACAAACAACTTTCGTGCCATTCTGAAAGCAAAAATAATCATTTACCCAGTCCGTATTAAAATTATATCGGTGTTTAGAATTTGCCCCGCTCACGCTGGATTGAACGCCACTGACTCTCACTGTGTGCTGTCAATCACTGAGTACCAGCGTCTCCAGTGCAAGTACAAATGAGTGGAATGGGCATCGGTGGTCTGTTATGAGCTCTCGGAGCCCAAGCTCCCCATGCCTGCATAAGAAGAATGGTTTATTTTTAAAGCTTTTACTTTACATAAAATCCAGTTTCATTCCTCAATCACTAACCTGCTATTGTCTGCTAAATTATTGCATTCCAGAATCCACTTCAGATTATGAATCCAGTTTCATTCCTCTATAGAACCCTCAATCACTAACCTGCTATTGTCTGCTAAATTATTGCATTCCAGAATCCACTTCAGATTATGAATCCAGTTTCATTCCTCTATAGAACCCTCAATCACTAACCTGCTATTGTCTGCTAAATTATTGCATTCCAGAATCCACTTCAGATTATGAATCCAGTTTCATTCCTCTATAGAACCCTCAATCACTAACCTGCTATTGTCTGCTAAATTATTGCATTCCAGAATCCACTTCAGATTATGTATTGTTATAAAAAAGGGCATTTCAGTTTATTTTTATGTTTTATAATGAGTGATGTTTAACATTATTAAAATATAGGGTGATTCAGAGTAAGTATTACAGACTTCTAAGGGTTGTAGAGAGGATTTTGTAGATGAAGTTTTGATAAGAAACCCATGTCCAGAAACTTACCATTTCAATGTAAAATAAGTTGAAGATTGAGACACAGTGGGCTTATATCATGTGTCTTGTGGTTCAGAATAAGTATTATAGACTTCTAGGAGTTGTACTACGTTCAACGTGGCGACCCTGTTGTTCGTTGCACAAAGTGTACCTGCGATGCATGTTTTCATACACACGCCCCACAAGACCTAGTATGTGCTCAATAAAATTTCCGCTGCTGACAGAATTTGTGCAAGATCTTCCTCCGACTCGACAGGTGTAGTACAATCCCTAGAAGTCTGTAATACTTATTCTGAAACAGAAGACACACGATATCAGCCCATTGTGTTTCGATCTTCAAACTTATTTACATTGAAATGGTACGTTTCTGGACATGGGTTCCTTACCAAAACTTTATCTACTAAATTAATATAATAAATTTGGGGATTTTTACATTATGAGGTTTTCTTAATAAGAATCAAATGAATAGTGAATTCTTCTATCCTCGTACATCTATGTTTTTTAACACAACTGCAGTATCGGGAAATACATAATTTCCACTGTTGTGAAAACAGCTGACGGTGGGATTGATATGTTTCCCAATACTGCAGTTATGTGTTAAAAAAATACAAGTATGAGGTAAGAAGAATTCACACTTCATTTGATTCTTATTTATCTACAACCCCCAGAAGTCTTAATCACCTTGTATAAAATTTTCCAGGACCAAACAATAATATAACTTTATATAAGTTTATTGATCTCCATTATACGGGGATTTGACTGTAGTATTTATATTGTGACATCTTTCTTAATAAAAATTAATAGATTTCCACATTCCTTGTCTTCATTAGAGTTTTTGTTGTCTGTAAGAGGTGAATGGAGAAGACTCCATAACAATGAAATACATGGTTTTTATAGGAAGCCAAATATAATAACAGTTAAGTCTTGTAGACTGCGATGGGCAGGACATGTTGCATATATGGGGAGTGAAAGACTTGCATGGAAGCTTCTTGTAGGAAAGCCAGAGGGAAAACACCCACTTGGTAGACCAAGAATGAGGTGGGAGAATAACATTAACTATGATTTGAGAGAAGTGGATTATACAGGGAATGATTGGAAAGCTTTAGCTCAGGATAGGGATGTATGGAGAGCTTATGTCCATGCGGCCATGAACCTACAGGTTCGATAGTGCCAGTGAGTAAGTAAGTAAGAGTTAGTAAAATTTGCACTATCAAATTGTGGCCTTCTTCAGAGCTGGTCTGGAATTGGAGGTTATAAATCCACTTGTTATATATGTATTTACTCAAATACCCTTATTTAATTGGCAGCATTCAACAAATGCTGCTGCCAATTTGATAACATTAGAAGCAATACATATATAACAATGAATTTATCAATAATGTCACTCCCAGACCAACTCTGAAGAATGGCATGACATAATAATGGAAATGTTAGCTAAAAACTCTCAGAAACAAAAACTCTAATAACCTTCTTTCCTTCTTTCTACATTTTATTCAATGATATCCACCTGATTTAAGATGTGAGACCAACTAGAAATCTTAAATGGTTATATTGGTAAAGTCTGTGCAGAGAAACATATAAATTTCCTAACAGAAAATTCTGGATATATTTTAACCAAGAAGTTGATCCAGCTGAAAATTAAGTACAGCCTTGCTGCAGGAAGAACTACAATGTTACGTTAATGTTGGGAAGTAAACATTATGAGGTATATATGTGCAACCATTCTGCTGGTGGATGGATACCTCATATTTTGTCTTCTTTTTAGGCCAGTTTCAGAATAATTATTCCTTCTTCAGTATTTTCTCGACCATTGTTGTGATGTGGTAGTGAAACTGTGCATCACCACAACAGTCGAAAAAATACTGAAGATGGAATAATTTTCGGAAACTGGACCAATCTAAAATATGAGGTAAGTTGACATTTTATTAATACCTCACCGTGCCACTTCCTACTAAGTTTATGTATTCAGATTTTGTGACTGGTTTTTGTAAGTCCAATTGAAATTAAAAGATAAAAAAACTTATTTTTTCGAGCTTCCCTTCAACCGTTAATACAGTTTAAGAGATTGAATCATATATATACCGTATTTATATATTAAATTTGGGAATTTTTAACATTATGAGGTTCAATTAATAATAATTAAATGAATCGTGATTTTTTCTTACCTCATACATCTATGTTTCTTTAAACACAGCACTGCAGTATCGGCAACACTTTGTCGTCATCGTCAGCTGTTTTCACGACTGTCAATTTTTTCTCCTTTTTGCCGGTAATTATCTAGACTGCCATCTGGTGTTCTTTTGAAGGAATTCCTCTTCAAACTGCCATCTGGTGTTATTTTGGATGAATCATTTCCTAAACTGCTATCTGTTGTATTTTTGAAGAACTTTGTAATCAAGCTTGGTTCTTCCGGAATCTCAAAGTTCATACTATGAACTATGAACTTTGAGATTCCGGAAGAACCAAGCTTGATTACAAAGTTCTTCAAAAATACAACAGATAGCAGTTTAGGAAATGATTCATCCAAAATAACACCAGATGGCAGTTTGAAGAGGAATTCCTTCAAAAGAACACCAGATGGCAGTCTAGATAATTACTGGCAAAAAGGAGAAAAAATTGACAGTCGTGAAAACAGCTGACGATGACGACAAAGTGTCGCCGATACTGCAGTGCTGTGTTTAAAGAAACATAGATGTATGAGGTAAGAAAAATCACGATTCATTTAATTAATATACCGTATTACCCGCTTCTATGTTCCTGCATTTAACGTTTTTCTTCCTTTTACACCATTCTTTAAAGGTCCTTTCAGTTTCTCTATATTCATAATGTGTTAAAATCCTCAATTTTATGTTTCTGCAATTTTATTTTCCCGCTGTTTACATCACATCACTTCGATCTTCAGCATTATATATTGGAGATATTCAATTTATTTTATCTATTATCTCACTACTGTACAATCAATAAGGAGCCAAGCAAGTTTAATGAGCCAACGAAGCTGGCTTTCATACAATCAATAAAGAGGAGAGCTTTCAAACATTGTTTTAAATTCAACCCGTATACTGCTATGGCAAAACAATATATTTTAATCTCTCAATTAAGATTCATAGAGCTACTTGCTGCACCTCTCCTTGTTATATATTTTTGAAATGGAGAAAGTAAAAGAAAGTAATTTCATGTTTACAGCAGTTCAAAACGCACCATACATTGAACTATTATAGGAATATCACTGTTAAGTTTAATTTAAAATAAAATTCTTTACACCTTACCTCAGATCCTGTCATCTGAATAAATAAAAGACAGGGTATGAGGTGAGGTGTAAAGAGTTTTATTTTAAATTAAAAGAACATTGGGTTAGGTAAGTTATTTGCCGGTCACAATTCTACACTTACATTCGTATGCCACTGATGCACTAAACACATTTTGTACCGTTTTAAATATTTTGCAACGATCTTCAAGCTTTCTTTACAATATTTTATATTTATATATTTACGTAAAACATGATCGTGGATACATTACTTCTTTGCTACTTTCCCATGTTGTTCCAACATTGCCACCATTTGAAAATAATTTCAAACCATATTTAGTGTTAGTGTACGTAAAATTAGTTTATAGTTTATTAAATAATATGCATGTAAATTGTTTTGTTAGGTTAGGAAATGGGAAGTTGGTTTACGTCCATTTTTTTAGCATTTGGGAATAATATGCATGTAAATTGTTTTCTTTGATTAGGAAATGGCAAGTTAGTTTACGTCCATTTTTTTATCATTTGGGAAGTTATTCCCAAAGTTGGTAACATCTACCAGAGACTATATTAACCATTACAGCAACTCCCGCAACTTGTGCATTTGCACTACGATTCTGTGGAACTTAGAAGAATTTGTGTCTGCCATATAACCGACTTTTTCCGAAATATTGTATATTATCCCAGTCAGTGCATTTTTTGCATGTTGTAGAATGGCTGCAGAATTAGGGGGTTAACATTTTTCAGCTCCTCATTTCCCATAATTTACACCACTTTTCCTCTGGTCCCTTGAAAAGTGTAAAAGGGGGGTAATACTGTGTATGTGTGTATATATGTACACACTCCTAAAAACTCCTGGCGCGACAGGCCTGCAAGGCCCTTAGCCGACTGCTGGCCTCACATCCACATGTGTTAATCACAGAGGTAGATGATAGTGTAGGGGTGACATGTGGTCAGCATGTCGAGTCCCCCAGCCGTTATAGCTGGTTTTCTCAACCTGGAGCTGCTACTTATTGTAGCTACCCAAATGCATCACGATGCTGGGTGGGCACCGGTCCCATACTGGCCGAAATACCATGAGAAAATTTCTTCCCCCGTGGAGACTTGAACCAGCGCAAGTCGCATAGGTCTGCACCAAGGCTTCCTGCCTTAACCACTCGGCTACGGCGCGGGACATATGTACACACACCTCACTTAATACTTATTTCAGCATAACACCTTTGCCATTCTCATTCAGAATAAAATTTGAAGTGTTCCTGAGAATGGTGAAAATGTTTGCTGAAACAAACAAAAAAAATGAGGTAAGGTAATGTTTATTTTAGGAAGTAATATTTTGAGGTTCTTTTAATTAACTTATTTGGAGTCTTTAATAGTGAGTGGAGAACATATTTTTATCGACTCACCTCATATGATTTCAAATTTCTTTCATACCGATAGTTTCAGCCAATATCATGTCCTACTTCAGTCATGGCTTCCAGTGAAATCATATGAGGTGAGTCGATAAAAATATGTTCTCCGCTCACTATTAATGATATAACCTCATAATGTTTACTTCCCAATATTAATTTAAATATTTGGACTATGTTTATCTTACCTCAATATTAATGTTGATTTGTTCTTGAACATGTTTCGATTATATCATAATCATCAGCATCATGGCCAGACTGATTGGATTTATATTGTACCTGGATGTCGAAGTCAGCTCCCTCCTATAGTTGGCCAACGGAACATGACCTCGTTTGGAGATTCTTTGGCTAACTACAGGATGGAGTTAACATTGACATCCAGGGTTTACAACATAAATCCAACCAGTCTGGGCAAGATGCTGATGATGACTATAATATAATCGAAACATTGTTCAAGAACAAATCAACATTAATATTGAGGTAAGATAAACAGACTCCAAATAATTTAATGAGGTAAAGTATATATTTTCAATGTTTTTATTATTAATTTCATACATCTCAATGATGAATAAATCATATTTGAAGAGAAAAATTATACGCTCAGACCGGGATGTAATGTAATGTATAATTCCAAAATATGTCTTCTTAATAAAGGAGCCGCCATTTGCAAAGATAGAAGCAAAGGCTTCAAAGCATTTGGTGGGCGGGAATTACAATGTATATAGAGAAAAATTTGCGTTTAGATCGGTACTTGCTCAGGTAGCTCAGATGGTAGAGCACTTGGACTAGAAAACCAAGGGTCCCGGTCTGAGCGTATAACTTTTCTCTTCAAATATATATTTTCAATTTAATCTCTCAATAAATTGCTCCTGTAATAAAAGAAAATCAGGATCATCTGGAGGGTAGTTTTCTAAAAATCAACTGCTTTCAATTTTGAAAAATAAAGAAGTTGATAATGATTGGAGAACTTCCTCCAGTTGACTAAAATGTTTTTTTTAAATACAGGAGTGAAGTTTCGCAGTTTGATGGCACCTCATAGTACCACTTTCTATAAATTTTGAGAATAAAATACACACCTACGCAGTATTCACATTTCTCTGACAGGAAAAAAACGGCTCAACCAAGCAATTATAGGTCTGTATTGGGAAGCAAATGAAAGAATGGCACAAGTCAACTAATACTTACTTACTTACTCACTGGCACTATCAAACCCGAAGGTTCATGGCCGCGCGGACATAAGCTCTCCATACATCCCTATCCTGAGCTAATGCTTTCCAATCATTCCCTGTATAATCTACTTCCCTCAAATCATAGTTAATGTTGTTCTCCCACCTCATTCTTGGCCTACCAACTGGGCGTTTTCCCTCTGGCTTTCCTACAAGAAGCTTCCATGCACGTCTTTCATTCCCCATACGTGCAACATGTCCTGCCCATCGCAGTCTACGAGACTTAACTGTTCTTATTATATCTGGCTTCCTATAAAGACCATGTAGTTCATTGTTATGTAGTCTTCTCCATTCATCTGTCTGTTCATCTCTCTTTGGTCCAAAAAATTTCCTAAGAACTTTATTCTCAAATACTCGTAATCTCCTTTCCTCCCTTAAAGTAAGAGTCCATGTTTCGCACCCATATAATATAACTGGTAGAATAATAGTTTTATATATTTTCAGCTTTACGTTTTTTGAAAGGAGTTGGGACATCAAAAGTCTCTGCAATGCATAATAGCAAGCATTTCCAGAATTGAGCCTATGTTTAATTTCTTTGTGCATCTCATTCCTATTTGTGATTATTGTTCCTAGGTATTTGAATTCAGCCACTTCCTCAAAATTTCCCTCATTTGTCATTAGCTGTCCATTTCCATTATATACTGAATTTCTACGTGTGACCATATATTTAGTTTTACTGATATTTACTTCCAGTCCTAATTTCTTAGTGTTACTCAATAGTGTGTGCGTGTTGGCCTTTAGTATCTCCTCGCTATCGGCCAGTAGTACTACATCATCAGCATAAACTAACAGCTTATTAATACCATTGAGTTGTAAGCCTTCCTCATTCTCTAAAGATTTAATGGCATGCTCTAGTACAAAATTAAATAGTAGAGGAGATAGTGCATCTCCTTGCTTCAACCCATTCTGGATTTCAAAAGTGTCTGAAAACTGTTTGCCTACACGCACCCTACTCTTTGAGCCATTTTAGACACATTCGTATAAGTCTAACCAACTTTTTAGGAATTCCGAACTCCAGGAGGATACTATATAACTTCTCCCTCTTAATTGAATCATATGCTTTTTTGAAGTCTACATATAGTTGATGTACAGTACCATTATATTCCCATTTCTTCTCTAAAATCTGTCTTATACTGAAAATCTGATCTGTTGTAGACCTGTTTCTTCTAAATGCACATTGATGATCTCCTAGAATGTCATCAATATAGGGAGTAAGTCTGCTTACTAATATATTTTGTTAGAATTTTGTACGAAGTTGAAAGTAATGAGATGCCCCTGTAGTTGTTGCAATCAGTTTTATCTCCTTTCTTATAAATTGGTAAGATAATTGATTCCTTCCATTCATCTGGAAGAGCTTCTTTTTCCCAAATCATACTAAGACAACCAGCGTATCTTGTCCATCAATTTTTCTCCCCCTGATTTTATCAGTTCTGCTGGGATCTCATCTGAACCTGATGCTTTATACATCTTCAATTTTTCAATCGCCATTTCAATCTCTAATGCACTTGGCTCTGCGACTAGCATTTCTGCTGTCTGTAACTTATCCTCCTCAATGTCCTGTTCTGTATGTACATTTAATAGCTGATTAAAGTAACCTTTCCATCTATTTAATATACTCCTAGAATCTGCAATCATATCCCCATTTTCATTCCGAATTATGTTTGTTCTAGCCTGAAACCCCTTCTTCTCTATCCTAATTCCCTGATATAATTCTCTAATGTTACTATTTTTTGCATTCATTTCAAGATCATTAATCTTCTCTCTCAAATATTCCCTCTTTTTACTCTTTAGTAACTTGGTGGTTTCCCTTCTAACACTACCCAATTGCTCTAAATTTACCTCATTTGGCTCGTGTAACCATTTCATTTTTGCTAGCTTTCTTTTCTTTACAATGTCGGCACATTCCTCATCAAACCATTTCTTGTTTTGCCTCTTTTTTAAACAACCAATGCTTTCTGATGCTGACAATTTAATAGTATCTCTTATAGCCTCCCATTCTTTATTTATATCAGTTTCTTCTTCGTTTGCCAACATTGTCATCTGAAGATTCCAGTACTTCAAATCTATTAGCTATTTTGATTTGGTATTCTTGCCGCATTTCATCATTTTTCAAGTTTTTTAATTCATATTTTACAGAATCATCTTTAGCGTTCGTTCCTCTCATAAGCGATAGCCGTTGTCTGATTTTCACTCTGACCAGATGATGATCCGAATTGCAGTCTGTCCCTCTAACTGATCTAACATCAATGATGCTACTGTGCCAGCGTTTATCCACTAATACATGATCTATCTGGTTCCGAGTTTCTCCATCTGGGGACGTCCAGGTGTATTTATGAATATCCTTATGCTGAAATGTTGTGCTCTTAACAATGAGATTCTTTGATGTGGCAAATGTGACTAATCTAACCCCGTTGTCGTTACTATCTTCATGAAGACTGAATTTGCCTATTGTTGGTTTGAATATATATCTTCCCGCCCCACTTTTGCATTAAAATCTCCTAAGACAATTTTCATATGATATCGTGAAAGGGTATCAAATAAGCATTCTAATTCTTCATAGAACTCATCCTTGATCTTGTCATCTTTATCTTCTGGTGGGGGCATGTACATTTACAATTATAAAATCATGTCGTTTACCCTTTAGAATTATGTATGATATCCTATCACTAACAAATTTAATATCTCGGATAGCGGATAGGATCCTCCTTCTGACTAAAAAACCCGTTCCAAATGCAGGTCTTTCTGCACCCCCATAGTATAATGCAAAGCTTCCTGATTCCTGACTACCTTCTCCTGGCCACCTAACTTCCTGTAAAGCGACTATATCCAAGGGCGATTTATCCAATTCTCCTGCGTTAATATCTCTAGTGCCCCGCTATTGTATAAAGTCCTAACATTCCATGTTCCTAGGAACATGTCCCTGTGTTTGAGCCTTTGGCATGGGTTCCCTGAAGTAGTCCCCGCCCGGAGAACCGAATGGGGGACTATTTGACCTCCGGAAAATTTTACCCCAGATGAACCCATGTCCGCATTTCTTGACAGTTGTATTTTTACGGTGAAAGATCGTCACTCTTTCGCCCAAGGTACTTTTTTCGTCTGGCTTATCACCTTCGACCAGTCCGGCATGGGTAACCCTATCGGCAGCAATGCTACCGCCGGCATAGCTCTCAGGATCATTTAAGCACGCAAGCCACTCCACCACGACAAGGTAAAGATACCATGGAGGGACAAGTCAACTAATACTTGTCACAATTGAACATCATCATCATTCAAAGATGGTTCCCATTCCCTTGAAGTTAGTGTGTTCCAGAATGATTATCACCTTTCCTCTTTCCTTTGCTGCTTGCATTTATCTGTTTCAGATGAAGTTGTGTTTATGTTTGTACTTTTTTATTCATGCAATCTTTTTATTCCATCAAATTGGATAAGAGAGTTCTTTATTTACAATAGACTAGGTCAGTCTTGGTAGACACGTTTGCATCTGGTTTGCAGATTGAAACCCTGCCAGGATCAATGCATATTTCAGAGTGTAAAAATGAGTTCTCTTGGAAAAGAATTTAACTTGCGTGTCCTGTGTCGTAGATTTAAACCATATAACAGAATCATCATCATCATCCTGCCAGGTATTAGTCCTAGAAGAACTGTTACGGCCTGAGAAAGCGGTTTTCGTGCCATCTTTTCATAGGCCAAGTGACCGTTTCCCATTTGGACAGTAGTTCATTATTGCCTTGGGGATCCTGGATCTAGCCATTCTTGAGACATGTTCTTCCAGTTTAGCTGATATCTGGAGATGTAGTCCAGTGTTGGTGACACATTAAGTTCTTGAAGGATTTCTACATTTTTCTTTCGATCTAACAGAACCTCAAGTCCAAAAAAAAAAAGAGTTCTGTGTTCATCTGCTCAGATTTGAATTGAGGTGCTAATGACCTTAACTGTTAAAAGCTCCATTAAATAAAGTAACAGTACAGTAGACCAGTGGTTCCCAACCTTTTTCGACTCGCGAACCCCTTCCACAATGATCTGAATTGGGTGAACCACTGACTTTTAAATATACATACAGTAGACATGCATAACATTTAATTCCAAGCAAAAGGTTGAAACCTAAAGTTACTCTAGTTACGGCTTAAAAGTTACACAACGTGTAGGCCTAGTTGTAGCAAAATCAAATGCATTCCTACGTTACATAACTGTAAATCAGGCATTCGCAGTAGATATTAATTTATTGTGGAAAGAATGTGATTAAATCCCGATGTTATACATAATATGCAACAAGGGACTTTATAGGGTTAATTTAATTTTAAAATTATTATTATTACAATGCTGCAGAAATGAAGGAAACAGTAATAGTCCTAATGTCGAAACCTGCCATTATGGAAAAATTTGGCGAACCACAGGTTGTTAAATGATGCAGTAGAATAGTTTTTGAATTTATATAATGGTATTTGAAGAGAAAAATATATATTAAATTAATATTAAGAAACTAAAGCTATTACTGTGATTGAAATAAGTAAATTAATGTACACAACTAAACTATTGTAATCAATGGTAAAGAGAAAAATTTTTGCCTGAACTGGAAACCTCTCTACCATTGATTACAGTGGTTTAGTCCACTGCTGTGGTCTCGAGGTAGCGTGCTGCCTTGTCACGCAGCGGGCCCGGGTTCGATCCCCGGTCGGGGCAGTTTTTCTGGGTGACGTTTTTATCGGGGTTTTTTCTCACCTGTAAGACAAATGTTAGGAAATCTTTAAGGCCCAAACGGTCCCCGAAATCATATGGCCATCATCATCCTTCACCAGTGTGGAAAGCAACGGGAAGCTGCCACACCTACAATTCCCTAGTAAAGCTGCAAAGCATAGCATGAAAATGCTATTATTGCAGTGAAGGACCTGCCCTTGGACAGAATTACTATGGATGGATGGACAGTGGTTTAGTTGTGTACATTAATTTACTTATTTCTATCATAGTAATAGCTTTAGCTTCTCAATATTAATTTAATAAATAATGCTATAGCTGTGTGGAGTCCCTTCATGTCTTCTTAATGTAGAAGCCATTCATTGTGTATTTGTGAATGATGATTCATTGCATTTGAATGTGGGACCAAGAGAGTAAGGTAAAGGGAGGATTTATGCTTGGATGGAAATGTAGCCTGAATTAGCTCAGTGGTCAGAGCATGAACTTGGAAAGCTGAAGGTTCGGGGTTTGATCCCTGGTTCAGGCAAAAAAAAAAATTCTCTCTACTATTAAACTTCTTCTTGTTCCTTCCAAGTATTAGGCCAAGGCCTGTTACGATACTATAGAAAATTTTCCATCCAGCGTTTCATAGGACGGCCCAGAGATCTTCGTCCTCTTGGTATATAATTATAAACAGCTTTGTGGATCCGATTTGAACTCATTTTTACCATTGATTACAATAGAAAAATATATTAAATTTGAAGAGAAAAATTTTCGCCTAGACCGGGACTCGAACCCGGGACCCTTGGCTTTTCGGGCCAAGTGCTCTACCAACTGAGCTACCGAGGCGAGTTACGATCTAGACGCAAATTTTTCTCTTATATACGTTGTAATTCCCTATCGCCAAATGCTTTTGAAACCATTGTTTCTATCTTTGCAAATGGCGGCTTCTTAGTTAAGAAGACATTTATTGGAAATTTAACATTACTTTAAAAGCCAGTAAGGCCTCTAATGATGTTTTTATTATTAATTTAACATTTCTCAATGAAAGATAAATTAAATTTGAAGAGAAAAATTTTTCGCCTAGACCGGGACTCGAACCCGGGACCCTTGGCTTTCCGGGCCAAGTGCTCTACCAACTGAGCTATCTTTCATTGAGAAATGTTAAATTAATAATAAAAACATCATTAGAGGCCTTACTGGCTTTTAAAGTAATGTTAAATTTCCAATAAATGTCTTCTTAACTAAGAAGCCGCCATTTGCAAAGATAGAAACAATGGTTTCAAAAGCATTTGGCGATAGGGAATTACAACGTATATAAGAGAAAAATTTGCGTCTAGATCGTAACTCGCCTCGGTAGCTCAGTTGGTAGAGCACTTGGCCCGGAAAGCCAAGGGTCCCGGGTTCGAGTCCCGGTCTAGGCGAAAATTTTTCTCTTCAAATTTAATTTATCTTTCATTGAGAAATGTTAAATTAATAATAAAAACATCAAGAAAAATATATGCCTGGATCAGGGTTTGAACCCAAGACCTTTAGCTTTATATGCTAATGCTGTGCAAACAAGCCTTTGGTGCTCTTGGGAATTGAAATGTATAAGAGAGAATTTTGTATTTAAATTGGAGGTCTTGGATAGCTCAGTGGCAGAGCATTCGCATATAAAGCTAAAGAGCCTGGGTTTAAACCCCGATCTAGGTGTATATTTTTCTATGTTTTTTTTTAGTTTAATTACAGATGGTAGAATTGGGATAAAAATAGAGTGGAAAAGAGTACAGGAGGTAAAAGACACATCTAACAGAGGCAAATAGAAATACAAGGAACAGTATGCAGAATTGTTCAGTCAGAAAATACTGCCAATTTATTTAATACATTAGAATGTCCTACTATGCACATCAAGTTGTCATTTTAAAACTTTAATTCATCTCCAACTTTACTTCTTACTTACTCACCGGCACTATCGAACCCGTAGGTTCATGGCCGAGCGGACATAAGTTCTCCATACATCCCTATCCTGAGCTAATGCTTTCCAATCATTCCCTGTATAATCTACTTCCCTCAAATCGTAGTTAATGTTATTCTCCCCACCTCATTCTTGGTCTACTAACTGGGCATTTTCCCTCTGGCTTTCCTACAAGAAGCTTCCATGCAAGACTTTCATTCCCCATACGTGCAACATGTCCTGCCCATCGCAGTCTACGAGACTTAACTGTTCTTATTATATCTGGCTTCCTATAAAGACCATGTAGTTCACTGTTATGAAGTCTTCTCCATTCACCTGTCTGTTCATCTCTCTTTGGTCCAAAAATTTTAAGTACTTTATTCTCAAATACTTGTAATCTCCTTTCCTCCCTTAAAGTAAGAGTCCATTTTGTATAAAGTCCTAACATTCCATGTCCCTGTATTATTAAGAATGATGGTTAAGGCAGTAAGCTGCAAGCGAGAATGTCAGGGGTTCAAATCTCAGTGGGGTCAGTATTTTTAAACTGACCCTAACCTTCTAGTGGTAACATGGTCCTGGGGTTGACTCAACCTCTATTGAAATGAATACTAGATGCTATTTTAGGGAGTAAAGGCAGCCGACAACTAGTGCTGATTGTATAGAAAAGATGAGAGCTTAACCTCCCACTATTGCAAGGGCCTCCTAAGGTCTGTAGTAGGATCAGTTTAGATGAAGATTGATCACCAATAATCCCAATCACACATATGTTCATGTAACCTCAATCTGCATTGTACATTACCGTAATATCAAGCCTAAGTTTGTAAAACAGCACTCATTTCATGTTCTTTGTCAGGTGTAAAAAATGTCTTAACATTTAAAAATATTAAGTTATGTGGTAGGAAATAACACTATGAGGTTTATTTTAATTTTGTTGAGTTATTTCTTGACTCACCTCATACTTCTTAACTCCCTCGCAGATCTAGATTTCGTCACTGTATTTGTGACATTCTCAATGCTGTTCACGTTCATAACAATTGTGAACACAATCTGCTTGACTAGCATACTGTAAAATGCCATGCCTTTTTGGCTAAAAATACACGATTCTGAATATTTGCAAATAAATAAACAAATATAACGAAGTGCTTGGTTCTAGTATGGTTTTTTTGAATATATATTTATTCCAAAACTGTTAAATCCTAAAGGTTTAGATTGATGTTTTAAAAGTTTTGCTTCTTTTTCAATCCTATGATGCTCTAATAAACTATGTGCTGCTATAGCTGATTTTTCAATTTCTCCATTCTTTATGTTTCTGAAGTGTTCTTTTTTACGAGTTTCCAAGTTCCTTTTTGTTTTTCCTATATATATATCCTGTTGCAATCTTTGCAATCAATTTGATAAATTCCAGGTTTTTTTGTTGTCTGGGGTATTACATTTATTATTAGTTAACAGAAGATTACCCAGGCTGAATTTGTTAATTGGAGCTAATGTTATATTAAATTTTCAGAAAATTTTTTGAAACTTATTATGAACTTTAGGATGGTAAGTAAATTTCTTGAATTTTACATCTTTCTTGGAATCATGTTGTAAGGTGGTGTATTCCTGTAACCTTTTCTGTTGTTGGAATTTCTTTAATTTATTCTTTATTATGTCTTCATCAAAACTGCTAAAATAAATGGTTTTGATGAAGAAATCATAAAGAATAAATTAAAGAAATTCCAACAACAGAAAAGGTTACAGGAATACACCACCTTACAACATGATTCCAAGAAAGATGTAAAATTCAAGAAATTTACTTACCATCCTAAAGTTCATAATAAGTTTCAAAAAATTTTCTGAAAATTTAATATAACATTAGCTCCAATTAACAAATTCAGCCTGGGTAATCTTCTGTTAACTAATAATAAATGTAATACCCCAGACAACAAAAAACCTGGAATTTATCAAATTGATTGCAAAGATTGCAACAGGATATATATAGGAAAAACAAAAAGGAACTTGGACACTCGTAAAAAAGAACACTTCAGAAACATAAAGAATGGAGAAATTGAAAAATCAGCTATAGCAGCACATAGTTTATTAGAGCATCATAGGATTGAAAAAGAAGCAAAACTTTTAAAACATCAATCTAAACCTTTGGATTTAACAGTTTGGGAAAAAATATGTATTCAAAAAAACCATACTAGAACATGAACTTTGAGATTCCGGACGAACCGAGCTTGATTACAAAGTTCTTAAAAAATACAACAAATAGTAGTTTAGAAAATGATTCCTTCAAAAGAACACCAGATGGTAGTTTAGAAAATAATTCCTTCAAAAGAACATCAGATGGCAGTTTAGATAATTACTGGCAAAAGAAAAAATTGACAGTTGTGAAAACAGCTGACGATGATGACAACGTGTCGCCGATACTGCAGTGCTGTGTTTAAAAAAACATAGAAGTATGAGGTAAGAAGAAATCACGATTCATCTAATTTTTATTAATTGAACCTCATAATGTTAAAAATTCCCAAATTTAATATATAAAATTAAAAAAAGTATAACGAATTATAATTTAAAACTTATGGAATAGAGTGCCTATATATAACACAATCGATTAATGAAAATAATGTCTTTAATTATTGTAAAATATTGTTAATAAATTTAACTAAACATGATATTTGTGCACGGTGAAATATTTTTTAATACTTATCATTTAGGAAAGTTGTTTTAAAATTGATATTACAACGGTAAAAAAAATACTGTAATGAATTGCATTCATTCAATTACGAAATCACATAAAACATCGAATACAATTTACAAAAAAAAAGAGAGAGAGAGAAGGAAAAATATCTGTGGGCTAATTAAATATAATTATTATTCTTGTGGTACTCACCTAAACTTTCTGGAAAGAAGACTTGATGCTGAATAACTCAATCTTTATTTTCAGTAACTGTTAATTATCACTAATGTTTTCTTGACACTAACACTAATGAAAAAAGTGTAAACCTATCACTGAATTTAGCCTAAGAAAGAAACATATTACATTGGATTTTGAAGCCTTAATAATAAATAACCTATTTTTTACACTTATGTAGTGTTGCACACTTAACGCACACAGTTCTGGATCTCTTGCGCTGCTGTGGGGAATGACATACAACACACTGTCTTTCTAATTTCCTAGGCGGTAACTTAACACTATATACAGAACTGTTTGTTATATCACTGTAGTAATTTTTTTCTTTCTTCTCAAACCATTCTGCACTTAATGATTCTATGATGGATGAATAAAAGAGAAGCCTTGTCATTTTCTTTCTGGTACTATTTTCCAAATATAACAAGTAAGCATTTATATCATTCTAGATATAATACTGAATGCAACTTTTTTCCAAAATTTCAGCGTCCTGCGCTCATCTAAATAAAAATATACCATCACATCATTAGCATCAATGTAACGATTATAATCTAAAATTATGTCAGGCTTTTACTTAGGCTCATTCTTGTTCCTGGCAGTTGAAATAATTTCAGATTCGCTTGCAGTACTCTGAGTACTTAGAAGTACCACTTGATTTATTTGACACAAATGTTTTTTTTTAGAATATCTGGGAGTCCCTTTCTATTCCTTCTTATGGTACCAGTAATGTACGTACCCAAAGAATATAGATGTTTTGCAAGTGGAATCAAAATAGAAAAGTTATCGATATACACATCGTAACCCTTCATAATGTAATTTCCTAGCGAAAGTAACTTCAACACAACAGTGTATTTAACTTTTATAGGAATTAATCACTATGAGGTTTAATTTATGGTGAAATTAAATGTTTCTTACCTCTCCTCATATAAATTTTCTAAGTAGATTGCGATTTCGAGACCACGAAGGTCCCATCTTCAGCACTTTCTTGGCGACTGATATTATGTCGATCGGAAGAATCAGTCGCCAAGAAAGTGCTGAAGATGAGACCTTTGTGGTCTCGACATCGCGATCTACTTAGAAGATTTATATGAGGAGAGGTAAGAAATATTTAATTTCATCATAAACAACAATGTATGCCAATCCAGTTTTCTTTATAGCTTCTTCATCTTCAGTAGATTTTGCTACTTTATAAGTATAAAAACCTAAACAATATTTGCTTATTGCATCACATATCATCCAAAATTTAATTCCCCAATTATGATGATGTTTATTGGGCAGATACTGGAGGAGTTGCGTATGGCATTTTGTTCCAACCAAACTTTCATTGACGAATAGTTGCCTAAATAACCTATTTGCATGTTCAACAAGTGGCTGGAATCGAGCACAGGGATCATAGGAAGGAGAGCCTGGAGGTGAAAGTTTGCTATTGTGAGTTAGATGTAAACATTTTGGGGTAATTGAAACCTATTTCTAGAAAACATTTTTCCAAACCAAGAAGTACTGAAATGAGGTGTTGTGTTCCAATATGACACAATTGTAGGTTTTCTTATTAGGCTCATATTTAAAATTACAGCAATGAATGCCCTCATAAATAACAGTTGATATAGTTTGTAACCTGAGTGATATAGTTTGTAACCTGAGAACCCTTGTAATATACATTTAAAGGCATTTGTGCTACAATAGCCAATATTTATGTTTTACAAAAATAAGCTTATAGAAATAATCAAAAGTTGTGTCACTTGACAGCATTCCTGCTTCCATTCATAAATCAAACACTTTGCCAATACACCCAACAACATAGAAGAGAAAGAAAGTAAGAAAGATACAAGTAGCCTATTGATCTTTAATTTGACAGACTGGTGACAATCACATTAAGTTGGATAGTTAACTGGATTTCTCTCTAATCAGATAAGGATATTACAATCTATTTCATTTATGACATTTATCCAAACTAAATTTCAATGGTGAAAAATGAAATAGCTGTAAAATAATTAATCTTCAGGGAACACAATTCTTTTCCATATATAACTTGATCAGCATATCGATTTGTCTCTGTTACCATCAACTGCAGTAGCGAAGTTGTGAAAAACAGATTGAAATACGATATTGGAGGGGAATCAGGAGGAGGTGTATATTTTGGTCCAGGCAATTCCATGAATGTGAAAGGAGGGTCAGAATTTGGGTCAGGTTCGGTAGGAAATATTTCTCTGAAATTTTCAATATCGTTTTCATTGCCATCGTCGTCATCACAGGTAACATTACCATTATCTTCATTTACCTGTATATCAAATTGAACCGAACAAGCTCCATTATAAGCATATAAATGCCTTTTTTTAATATGCGGTAATTCGGGGGGGGGGGGCGGTAATTCGGGGGGGGGGGTCTGGTACAGTTCCATCACTACTTTCAAAGCCCAAATCATCACTGTCACTCGTGGAAAATAATCCATCGGAATCAAGTTCACATTGATCAAAATACTCAAACTTTCGTCATCTACATCAGCTTTAAAAATTTCACTAGAACCGCTTGCCATTGTGACTTGAAAATCCACACTTAACATCTGCAACTAACTGAAGGAGCTTGTTTTTAACTTGTAAAACTACCCTAGTGAAAGCCAAAAACACCCTCATAAATATATTAAAGCAAGGTCGAAAGATTCCCCTAACATGCAAGTTGCATTCCTTTACTATAGGATGCCAAAAAATTAGTTAAATTATTCAAAATTAAGACGACCGATCAAATCGACTCTGGCAATTTAAATGCTGGAACTTTAAAGCCGGCCATGATGGCTTGGCATTTAAACGTCTAACTCACACACTCAGGCCTGGTTCTAAGAGGGTTAAATTGATTTTCCTTTTCATTTTAATTCCTATTGCTTAACAAATTTAAAATAAATATCAAGTATGTTTGAGACTGAAAAAAATACAATGATGACTTCTTTTGTACAATTGCTTGGCTTCTGTTGGGAGTCATGTCGTACTTAAGCCATGACTTGCACTATTTACATCGTTTTTGCACATAGTCTATATTTTCTGTGTTTTCTAATGTAATCCCCATCCCCATAGATTTAAATATTAAAATGTCATATGTTGTGTCAGAAATGGCTGAACAATTGTATAAAATTATACCTACAGCCCACCTGGCAATACTTTTAGCTTGATTATGAAATATATATGTATGTTATGTGATGACAAGCGAACAATATATACATAACATTAACGATATTTTAATATAATAAAATTATATCCTCAACTCCTGTCTAACTCAGTCAGGGTCATATTGAGAAATGAGATGAAGCCCCAATATTTATAAAGGTCTGTGAACGATTAGGGCTGGCTGACCATGTCAGACGCATGGGATGGATAAACGAAATGGATGACATAAGTATGGAGAAAGGTGGAATGAAATTTGTTGCACAGGGAAACGGGAGAATCCCCTAGCAGACCTGCCATAGCTCCATTTTGTCCACCACGAAACCCACGTATAGTGACCGACACAAGTTATCGAGATCCCAGCGGTGAGAGGCGAGAGTCTAACAACTATAACAACGTGTAAATTCTTTATATGCCTTTTAGTTGTATGATTAATTTTAATAGCATCGCCTAAGTAATATAAGTCTACGAACAAATTGAATTTGGCGCTTCAGTTACCGCATCGGTCCGTCACGTATTTCCGCTACATAGGCAGCCATTTTTGCTAACTGAATGCGCCCACTAATTCTATATCATAGTATATCAATATTCCATTCGGCTGTTCCATGACCGTCTCGTGACTTTGTTATTATATGGTTCGTTCTCTATGGTCACAGCCTTCTTTAGATGTTTATAATTCTAGAAAAGCGGAGAAAAAGTTGAAGTATTTGTTTTGTCAGTTCGTGAATCATCTGAACTATTGAGTATTCATAAAAGATATACTGATTTTAATAATATACTGAATCATAAAACCTACTATGTTTGGACGAAAGAAAGAAGAAAAACGTAGAAATGTAGGAGGAGGATTGTCACAAGTAAGTTTATTTATTTATTTTTATGCAAATATTAACTTTTTTATTCCCTGAAGATTAATGATTTTACAGCTATTTCATTTTTCACCATTGAAAATTAGTTTGGATAAATGTCATAAATGAAATAGATTGTAATATCCTTATCTGATTAGAGAGAAATCCAGTTAACTATCCAACTTTATATGATTGTCACCAGTCTTTGTCAAAATAAAGATCAATAGGCTACTTGTATGTTTCTTACTTTCTTTCTCTTCTATGTCGTTGGGGTATTGGCAAAGTGTTTGATTTATGAATGGAAGCACGAATGCTGTCAAGTGACACAACTTTTTCATTATTTCTATAAGCTTACTTTTGTAAAACATAAATATTGGCTATTGTAGTGCAAATGCCTTTAAATGTATATTACAAGGGTCCTCAGGTTACAAACTATATCAACTGTTATTATTTTCTATTACATCTTCTGGGGAGGAGGGGGCAAAGGCCTCGACAGTGCACGTCTTGTTGATGGGTGTGTACTGGTACCACTTAAAAATTTGAGAAATGACATTTAATCCTGGCAAGTCTTCACATGAATGTCCATATCATGGTCCCTGGATAGCACTAAGTCATGTGAGGGCGAAGAGTGAGTTCTTGATGCTATACTGACCTACCAGAGAGAGGTAAAAACCCCAGCAGAAAATCATCGTACTTCTGGGTGGTTGGACATATGTCTGTAAAAAAACCTTTACTAGGAAACCCGAAGAGTCAGATAAGAGGGTTCTGATGGAAGCTGAGGCTTGAATTGGGCTGTAGTGGTGCTGCTGCTGATTACATCTTCTGACTACATGTCAAGCTGCCAACATGTTTTTTTCTTCTATTGTTATGTCGTCTCAACTTCAGGTCATTTTAAACTTGATTTTCCATACTATATTCTTGTATTCTGTTTCTCTACGTACTTCTTCTGTCTTTACTAACATTTCATATTATTTTTAATGTTTTACAACATTATTAATGAGTTTGTTATTTTGACTCACCTCATATTTCTTGAATGTTATGCAGACCTGGTTTCTTCGCTTTTGCACAACATTGTCAGTGCATCCCAACTGTTTTTTTGTGGTTGTCCAATGCTGTAAGTTGATTTCTGCTCCCTCTGCTGGCTGACCGATGAACTTCCAAATACATTTTTTTTTTCTCTGGGAATTTCAAAATTCATGGTTTTCTTTTATTCTTGCAGATGTAAATTTTCTCCCAAATTGTGAGTTCCTTAGATTTCGTCGGCCTACAGGTGAAACACACTAAGTTGAAAAACACACTTTTGAGAAAACAGGGTTTGAATATTTGCCATAATGGCACTAACACACAACCAGACCATCCAAGACCATAGAATAATAGAAGCCAAAAATTGCATCAGGATGTTGAAAAATGTAAACAGAAATGTTGTTCTACAATGGATTTCAGCACATTGTGGTGTGGAAGGTAATGAGAAGGCTGATATGCTTGCACTCATCCAACAGAGTAAGATCAATTACCTATCTTACAAATGAGTACAACTCTACACGAAAATGAAAATAAAATCCCATATAGCCGAACAAAACAAAATCCAATGTGAAACCAAGATATGGAAGACATTACTAGAACCAGATACAATACCAAACAGCCCCCGATCAATTGCAGTTGCATCATTTTGTCTTGAAACTGGTCATGATTGCTTGGCAGCACATCTACATAGAATTAAGCTACTAGACTCTCCACACTGCATAGTATGCAAGGACACAAATACGAAAATGAACAAGGATCACTTGATGTTCTGCGCTGATCTTCAGAAAATAGTTGGAACACCATTCCAAATTGCTGAATATTATTGGGAAGCCCACAAGCGAATGATGACAAATCAAGAGTTTCAGAACATTTGAATACTACTACTACTACTATATTTTACAATTTTGTTTTTCAGTTTTACGGAATAATACTTCTTATTTGTAGCAAATTTTTTTACTAATATCATGGTTGATGTTTGTAGTTTTGACGGGTGATGTTAAAAACTGTATTTGTAATGATTGTATTATGTTAATTTTAATGTTTTTTTGAACATGACACCGACTTAGTGTTTTTCACCAGTCAATATAGACTTAGTGTCTTTCTCCAGTCTTCCGTTTGAGAGGAATGCCACATTTTGGCAGTAATTTTTACTTAATCTTATCTATATGAACATGTTTGACGCATTGCAATTAGAAGATTAGCATTATATAAATTATTGATTTTATAATACATTAATAACATGTATTTATGACTGTAGGTTTTAAATTCTAGGCATATTGTATCCATTTTCAAAATGAGTGGGCTTATACTGATAAGAAGGGAAATTATTTACAAATTCTAATAATGTAATACAAAAATAATAATTTGAGTTATATTTTTTCTAATATTAACTAACATGAAGGGTGTAGGCATCGATTCCCAACCTGTGGTTCAGGAACCCATAGGGGGTTTGCAAAATATTTCAAGAGGTTCCCAAAACTTTTCCGTAATGGCAGATTTCGAGGTTAGGTCTATTGTTATTTCCATATTTTCTGCAACATTGTAATAATAATAATAATAAGAATTATTATTATTATTTTCAAATTAAATTAACCCTATAGTGACCCTTGTTACATATGTGTAACATCGGGAATTTATCACATTATTTCCACAATAAATTAATATTTGCTGCAAATGCCTGATTTACAGTTATGTAACAATGTTTGGAATGCATTTCATTTTGCTACAACTAGGCTTACATGTTGTGTAACTTTTAAGCTGCAACTTTAGGTTTTGAAGAAGTAATTGCTTTGTCTCATGTTGTAGTGACATTTTGAAGCAATAATTCTCTTCATATCCGATGTTGTAGTAACATTTTGAAGAAGGATTTATGTCCCAAAAGAATTACTGGTTCAGGTTGGGTTTAATTTTCGGTAGAGCCGGATTCTCTTCTTAGGGTCGGAAGTTGGTACACCGGATAAGAAAACACTTCACTATCATAAAAAATGTTTCTTGTAGAAATAATTACAAATTTATTCACTTCTTAGGTTCCCAGCAGATTAAGTAAATGTAGGTGGTATTATTCTTCATCGGCCATTAAAAATAAATTGTTTTATTTTCTTGTATCAATTATTCTTCTTGTGTTAAATATTACATTTTATCAGGAGATCTCTATTTGCTTCTATCTTTGTTGAAAGTTGTATGCAGAATGACTAGTGTAATTCTTTTATAATTTTAAAGACCATTATTACATCACATGATGGTAATTTTAAATTCTATTGGTTAATAGTTCTTTAAATATAAGGTTTAAATTTGATTTGTTAAATAAGAAAGTTAATTGTTTTAACATCCAATCAGAGTTTAGTTTACTTTCATTTAAAAATATGAAGTAAAGCAGGTGTTCTTATTACAGTTATAACAGAAAGCTTTATAATTTTGACAACAATGACTTAAAACAATTTTTAAAAGCATTATTTAGAAAGACTGTTATGTAATACAATTTCTTTAATTGTTACTGAGACATTTTTATTCAACAATGAACAACAATGAATTATTTAGATGTTTTTCTTTATTTAAGTTATATCTAAATATTAAAAGAATTTTAAAATACAAAATTATCAACTTTAACTTTCAAATTTATTATGCTATTAAAATCCTGCTATAGTTTTAACCATTAAGGGTTAAGTTAATTTAAAGTTAAAATTCATCGGAGAACATATTGTTTAAACAACTCACCTCATAGGATTCATGCTTCCATGATATCGCGATTTCAAACATAATCATGTTCATCGTCAGCCATAACTCCGACTGATGAAATTCTTCGGCCGTCAACTATTCTATTGTCGCCATCTTCAGTGCTGCCATCTATGGTTGAATTTATGAACTTCGAAATCAATGTAATTTCGTTAGGGATATCAAAATTCATTGATCTATTTTTGTTTTTCTGAATGTATATTTTTTCCCAAACTGTCAATTCCAAAGGTTTCTCTACTTGTTTTAAAAGTTTAGCTTCTCTTCCAATTTTATGATGTTCTAATAAACTATGTGCAGCAATTGCAGATTTTTCAATTTCACAATTTTTAATATTTCTGAAATGTTGTTTTGTCGAATTTCCAAATTCCTTTTGTTTTTCCTATATAAACTTTATTGCAATCTTCACAATTTATTTGATAAATTCCAGATTTCTTACTGTCTGGAACATTGACTTTTTTATTGGTACTTAGAAGATTATCCAGACTAAATTTATTTATTGGTGCCAAAAAAAAAATTTAAAAATTTAATGAGTTTCCCAAATTTGACACTAAAAGTATTCAGAACTCTTTGGAATTGGTTGACAAATTGAAAAATATGAGTCTAGGACATGATGACAGATTGGTTTCATTTGATGTAATTTCATTGTTTCCTAGTATACCAGTTGAAAAAATGCTAAATTTTTTGAGGAAATGGTTAAGTTCTCTAAATATTAAAAATGAAATTTTAGAGGAATATATAACTCTTACTAAGCTATGTGTCAGTAATTCTTATTTTACCTATAATGAAAAATTTTACCAACAGGTTTCGGGTTTGTCAATGGGTAATCCGCTCTCACCATTTTTAGCTGATTTGTTCATGAGTTACTTGGAGTGTCAAATCACTAAAGCATACCCATGGATGTTTAAGACTTGGTACAGATATGTGGATGATATTTTTGCAATAATAAATTCTAAAGATATTGAAGATGCTCTTAAATTATTGAACCTTCAGGATGAATCAGTAAAGTTTACCGTTGAATTAAAAAAAGAAAACAAAATTCCTTTTTTGGATTTATGTATAATTAGGAATGATCAAACACTGAAAATTGAATTTGATATATTTAGAAAAGGAACTCATACAGACTATTTAACTCATGCCCCAAATGGGAGTCAATGACCAATCACGTTTCAATGATTTCTGTTTTACAACCAATCAGAGTCGTGTTTCACCGAATATTTATCAGTGTTATAATTACCATATTAAAGAAAGCTCCTCCTTACAATATTGCGTTCCTTTGGCAATATATAGTATGATCTGGTTGCAGTGATAAACAAATGAAGCAGTAGAAGCGTACCTATCGTTTCTCATTTGTTTTCAAACATCGCCGTTTACATTAAATATATAAATATTTTAAAATAACTATAGTTAAATAATGATTTGTGAGTAAACAGCTTAATTTTATTCGTTAAATAGTCCTAACAAATGCCACTCTTGATTTCCAAATTCTCTAGATAAATTCACTCCTCACTTCGTGAGTCGTGAATTTATCGATAATTTGGAAATTACTCGTGGCATTACTTATGATAATTACATTAAATCATCAGGCTTCAATCACATTGCTCATAAGCATGCAATATTCAATAGCTTAATTTACAGATTGACAAATGTAGCATTAAACGAAGAAAATTTCAATAAAGAGTTTAAACATATCTTAAACACTGCTAGATTAAATGGTTTTGATAAAGAATTAATTATAAATAAGTTGAAGAAATTCAAACACAATAAAAGACTTAATGAATATACTACTCTACAAAATTGCAAAGAAAAGAAAAAATACAAGAAAATTACTTACCATCCTGAAATGCATAGGAAATTTCAAAAAATTTTGACAAATACAACATTTCTTTGGCACCAATAAATAAATTTAGTCTGGGTAATCTTCTAAGTACCAATAAAAAGTCAATGTTCCAGACAGTAAGAAATCTGGAATTTATCAAATAAATTGTGAAGATTGCAATAAAGTTTATATAGGAAAAACAAAAAGGAATTTGGAAATTCGGACGAAAGAACATTTCAGAAATATTAAAAATTGTGAAATTGAAAAATCTGCAATTGCTGCACATAGTTTATTAGAACATCATAAAATTGGAAGAGAAGCTAAACTTTTAAAACAAGTAGAGAAACCTTTGGAATTGACAGTTTGGGAAAAAATATACATTCAGAAAAACAAAAATAGATCAATGAATTTTGATATCCCTAACGAAATTACATTGATTTCGAAGTTCATAAATTCAACCATAGATGGCAGCACTGAAGATGGCGACAATAGAATAGTTGACGGCCGAAGAATTTCATCAGTCGGAGTTATGGCTGACGATGAACATGATTATGTTTGAAATCATGATATCATGGAAGCATGAATCCTATGAGGTGAGTTGTTTAAACAATATGTTCTCCGATGAATTTTAATGATTATACCTCATAATGTTTACTTCCCAACATTAATTAAATATAATTTAAAGTTATTACACCTTTTGCTTGGAATTAAATTTTATGCATGTCTACTGTATGTATATTTTAAAAGTCAGTGGTTCACCCAACTCAGATCGTTGTGGGAGGGGTTCTCGAGTCGAAAAAGATTAATAATCACGGTGTAAGGGAACTGGAATATCAGGACCATGAGATATGGGCCTAATGGCATAGGGAATGTTAGGATATACAATATCTTTCTTACTTTTAACATTATATCTTGCTACCTTAACTGTGCAAAAATAACCATTGTCTCTATGATTTGAAGGTTCCCGCCAAATCATAGGGATACCAAAGGGCAATGACTTCTTTTTTTCCAACTCCTCAAACTCAGCAACACAACTACGACACACTTTGTGAGGGCACCATGATTTATCCTGGTCTCCTAACTTAATGTCGAAATATTGAAAGTAAGTTTTCTTTACAAAAGCAGTTATATTCTGTCTTTGTTTTACTAACGTATATGACCCACATATATAGCAAAACAGATTTGGATCATTTACACAGCCACGTTTTGTCATTTCTAAGAAACAAAACTATTGTGTTGTATTCTCGCAGAAAAATGAGAACACACACTTCACGTTTACACGACATAGAACAGCGCAAGACTGATCTCCAATTTGAAAACAACTTTTAAAATGGGATAGGTTTATTATCTCAGAAATGTTTTCTTTAACCTGATAGCTGGATTGCACTTTGATATATACAGTGATCCTCTGTCAGTTCTCTTATTGTTTTAATAGCAATCTCTTCAATAATTTGTTATGGCTGAGACATTTAACATTTCAACTTCTTGTTTGTAGATAAGATGAATGCAGATAGATAAACATCTCCAAGATATCTTAACCTGCGTTCATTTTAAGGGGAAGAAACATTTTTGTACGGACCTATGGCGGATATACCGGGTGCGGCAGCATAACTTCCTTTTTTAAAATGTGCGCCATTTAGTCGGTTGATGTCGTAGCGGAGCGCTAGTGGTCTCGTTCGAGAGGGGGGACTATAAAGTTTTGTCCTGACACAGTTCAGTCGCCATCATGCGTTGGAACAGTGAGGAGCGTGCGTTTGCCATTGAGGCCTACTTTTCGAGCGGATGTTCTGTGATCGCAACCCGGCGCGCCTTTCGGAATCGCTTTAATTTAGCCCCGTTGGCCCCTGTCCCGGACCGGAAATCAATTGTTACGTGGGTCACTACGTTCAGACAAACTGCAAGTGCGACAAGACGAAGAACTGGAGTCCCTCGGCCGATTAGATCACCTGAGAACATTGAGGTAGTGAGAGCTTCAATGTTGCGATCACCACGGCGTTCTGCGCGCAAACATGCGTCTGCCCTTGGACTTTCCGATCGTTCTGTAAGGAGAATACTTCATGATGATCTTCATTTCCATCCATACAAGATGGCAATTGTGCAGGAACTTTCTGAACGTGACTTCAATTCTCGGAGGAACGCGTGCGATTTGAAGTGGCCGGCCCGCTCTCCCGATTTGACCCCTTGTGATTTTTTTCTATGGGGTTATTTGAAATCCCGTGTTTATGTGAACCGTCCAAGGACCCTACAAGATTTGAAGACCAACATCCAGGAAGAAATTGCCAACATAACGCCTGCTATGCTGGCAGGAGTCATGACAAACGCCAGAAATCGGTTTACTCAGTGTATGGAGAATGGGGGACGTCACCTACCTGATTTGATCTTCAAAACTGAGTAAAACAAAACTTTATGTATGTGCCTATATTATAAAAAACGAATAAAAATTTTCTGATTCATACAATGCATTTTATTAAGTTTTAAAAAAAGGAAGTTATGCTGCCGCACCCTGTAGTTAGTAGATTTTAATAAATATAAACATAATGTAAATTATAAACATTATAATAGTTATATTATTTCACATTTTAAGTAATAAAGTTGAAATTATGAATGTTGGGTATTTCTAGCAAACGATAAGCACACTGTAATATTACTACAGTACGTACATTACGAAAAATATACTTACTTACTCACTGGCACTATTGAACCCGTAGGTTCATGGCCGCACGGACATAAGCTCTCCATACATCCCTATCCTGAGCTAATGCTTTCCAATCATTCCCTGTATAATCTACTTCCCTCAAATCATAGTTAATGTTATTCTCCCACCTCATTCTTGGTCTACCAACTGGGCGTTTTCCCTCTGGCTTTCCTACAAGAAGCTTCCATGCAAGTCTTTCATTCCCCATACGTGCAACATGTCCTGCCCATCGCAGTCTACGAGACTTAACTGTTCTTATTATATCTGGCTTCCTATAAAGACCATGTAGTTCATTGTTATGTAGTCTTCTCCATTCACCTGTCTGTTCATCTATCTTTGGTCCAAAAATTTTCCTAAGTACTTTATTCTCAAATACTTGTAATCTCCTTTCCTCTCTTAAAGTAAGAGTCCATGTTTCACAACCCATATAATATAACTGGTAGAAAAATATTCAAAACATAAAATTTTGAATTGTAAAAAAATTCTGACATGATTTCATTTTTGCAATCAGTGTGAAATTGATTCAGAAACACTTATTTATTAAAAAAAAAACCAAATCCATGCAGAACGTGTTATTAACCACAAAAGAGTTAAACATAAATATGTCCAGCAAATAGAAAAATAATGTTCTGTATCCTTTTTACAGTGTAACACATTATAGAGAAAAGGGCAGTGATCTAGTCTTGCAAGTCAACACCTTGCATCCTGGTACTTCAGGCAGAGTTGTGTTTTTTATTTCTTCCCTAGGTCTTTTCCCTTTTACCCTCCTCAGTTTTCCTGTTGGTGTTCTGTCTAATGTTTCGAGGACAAAACTCTCTAATAAACTCAGAATCCCATCATGATCATCACCACACACCCTCTTAGACGCCATTTCAAAGACTTAGCACTACAAATTTCTCCTATATATTTCCAACAAACAGACAGCTTCTAATTTCACGAATTCTTACAAAAAAAGCAGCTCGTCCAACATGCTTTCTCAGGAACCTAGCAAAGCTAACATATTAGATATCTATGGGGTAGTTTGGAAATTATTGCAAAATATATGAGCTCGTGCGCTTGACGTGAATGTCACGTCATTTGAAGACTGGGCCTCGCTAGAGTGCGCGTGAATGTCACGTCATACGAGTTGAATGGGTTAACTTATAAAATTACAACTCTTGATTCACACAATAACAAACCCATTGCTGACAGGTAATATCCACTAAGTCGACAATTGCATGCATCAAAGTGTTTGAAGTGTGCATTTTAATTAAGAAATAGACAGATGAAACACACTAAGGGACTTAATGTGTTTTACTAGTTGATATCCTAAAAATACCGACTTAGTAGAAATGGAAAATGATAAATATCTTAAAAACTGTTTGAGATAAGATTTAATGGACTTCACCAGATGAAAGAACGCAAAATTTTACATAGGGAACATGTAAAATTGAAATTACGATGAAATCTGAGTGTGTTTCACTTGTAGGCCGACGATTTATCTGTTTTGGTAATTTGGCCGTAGTTTCAATTCTATGTTTTTCTGACCATGCGTGTGCAGCTATTGCAGATTTTTCTATTTCTCCATTTCTAACATTTGTAAGATGTTCTTTCAATCTTGTATTTAAGTTCCTTTTTGTTTTTCCTATTCATATTTTTTTTCACAATCTTTACAATCAATTTGATAAATCCCTGATTTGTTGCTGTCTTCAATCTTTTCATTTTTGTTGGTTTTGATTAATTTATTCAAACAGTAATCACTTTTTGGTGTTAATTTAAAGTTAAATTTGCTGCATTTTTTTTAAACTTATTAAACACTAAAGAATAGTATGCAAATTTCTTGAATTTTTTACCAGTTTCTTTATTTGTCTGAAGAGTACTTTCATTTATTATTATTTGTTTCTTGAATTCATTAATTTTTTTATGAATCATCTTTTCCTCAAACCTCTTTTGCTTTTTTTATGATGTGTTCATCCTCTTTAGTAAAGTTTTTTCTGCTCATGGGAACATTTACAAGTCTGTATATTAAGCTATTAAATACTGCTTGTTTATGTGCAATATGGTTAAAACCTGTTGCTTTAATATAATTTTCAATGTGTGTTTCTTTCATGTAAATTCCAAATTCTGTTTCCCTTTTTTTTCTTCATTCCTGATCAATTTGAGGTCTAAAAATGATATTTCTCGGTTATTTTCCACTTCCATAGTAAATTTAATTGTTTTATTATGAATATTCAAAAGTTTAATGGCCTCTTCTAATTATTTTTGTTTGATATTGCTATATCATCCACATATGTACTCAAAAAATTGAAGGATATGCTTTGGTTATCTGACATTCAAAGTTTCCCATAAACATATTCGCCAAAAATGGTGATAATGAATTTCTTTGTTTGCAGTATTTTCCTATGAAAGTGAAGAAAATTTGATCTATGCATAATCTGGTTAATTTCATATATTCTTTTATGCTCTCATCATCTATCTTGTTTTTCTTTAGCCATTTTTCCAAAATTTCCATAGTTTTGTCAGTTGGGATGTTTGTCAACAATGATGTTACATCAAATGAGACCAATCTTTCTGTAGGCTCAATATTTTCTAATTTTTTTTATTAAATATTTATCTACATATGTGACGATTTCTTCAAAATTCTACAAAACCGCAGTATACATGCATGAGATACGTGAATGCTTCATGTAACTTGCACTAGATGTCAGTGAAATCGGTGTTATCAACATTCACAATTAATTCCACGTCATATTTCAGGAAATTAACTTAATTTTGTTAGTTCTGTAGGAATAAGTTAATGTGTATCAGATTAGTGTAGCCTACACTTCATTAAATAATATGCATGTAATTTATTATGTTAGGTTAGGAAGTGGGAAGTTAGTGTATATCCATTTGTAATAAATGTTTGGGAATTTATTGCAAAGGTTTGTCATATCGATTTCACAGCTACATGGTTCCATCTAGCGACAACTTTATAAACTTTTTGTAGGACTTTACAGATATGTGGTTCTGCCTAGAATCAACTCTATAAATGTTTGCACATGCACACTGTTATTCTGTAAGACTTAGAAAATGTATGGTGGAAATCAATCTAAAGTTCCATTACGTCTACTGACATCATTTACTATTATGTCCTAACTAACTTACTAACTCACTGGCTCTATCAAACCCATAGGTTCACGGCCATGCAGACATATGCTCTCCACACATCCCTATCCTGAGCTAATGTTTTCCAATCTTCCTCTGTATAACCAACCTCCCTCAAATCATGGATAAGGTAATTCTCCCACCTCATTCTTGGTCTACCAACTGGGCATTTTCCCTCTGGTGTTCCTACAAGAAGCTTCCATGCACCTCTTTCATCTCCCATACGTACTACGTGTCCTGCCCATTGCAGTCTATGAGACTTAACTGTTCTTATTATATTTGGCTTCCTATGCATATCATGTAGCTCACTATTATGTAGTTTTCTCCATTCACCTGTCTGTTCATCTCTTTTTGGCCCAAACATTTTCCTAAGAACTTTATTCTTAAATACTCGTAATCTTCTTTCCTCCCTCAAAGTAAGAGTCCATGTCTTTCTTCTTCTTCCTTCCAAGTGTTAGGCCAAGGCCTGTTACGTTCCTATAGAAAATTTTCCCTCCTGTGTTTCATAGGACAGCCCAGTGATCATCGTCCTCTTGGTATATAATTATAAACAGCTTTGGGGATCCGATTTGAACTCATTCTTTCTAGATGGTGTTTCCAATTTAGTTGGTACTGTTTAATATATTCCAAAATTGGCGTAGTCTTCAATTCTTTTAAGATATCGGTGTTCCTTTTCCGATCCATCTGGTGTAACCCGCTGTTCTGCGCATGAATCTCATTTCACAAGGCATTATTCTGCTTTCATGTTGTCTTTTTAGTGTCCATGCTTCACTACCATAGGTCAACACTGGTCTAGCCAAAGTGTTATATAAACGTAATCTGGTGTTTTTAGAGAGTTCATGTTTTGCATCTATATAATATAACTGGGAGAATAACAGTTTTATATAGTTTCAGTTTAATGTTTTTTGAAAGGAGTTGGGACAACAAGAGTTCCTGTAATGCATAATATATTGCATTTCCAGAATTGAGCCTGTGTTTAATTACTTTGTGCATCTCATTCCTATTTGTGATTTTTGTTCCTAGGTATTTGAATTCAGCCACTTCCTCCAAATTTCCCTCATTTATCATTGCTTGTCCATTTCCATTATATAACACATTTCTATGTGTGAATATATATTTATTGTCTGTCCAACGGATCTGTGCTCCCGTAAGATATGCAAACTAAAGCTTACTTCCTTTTCTGCCTCGGCAAATCATTTCCCTCCTTGCATTCCCACCTCTCTCTTTTTTCTCTCTCTCTTGCGCTTGCACTCCAATGTTGTCAACTCGCTCCAACCTTGCATTATTCAATATTCAAGAGCCATGACACTGGAGGAAGTTTGGCAACATCCCTACTCGATAAGTTACCCTGGCTGTTGTTTGACGTAGTGGAAATAGAGTGCAGTGAAATGGTTTGAGTACTGACGTGTACTTTTCTAAGAACGATGCCAGCGCAATAGGAGCACAGATCTGTTGGCCAAGTATAGTTTTATTGCTGTTTACTTCCAGTTCCAATTTATTAGTGTTACTCAAAAGAGTGTGCGTGTCTCCTCGCTATTGCTCAATAATACTACATCATCAGCATAAACTAAGTCTATTAATGCCATTGAGTTGTAGGCCTTCTTCATTCTCTAAAGATTTGTTTCTTTGTGTAAAGGCAAATAACTTAACTTACTTTTAGGTAGATTTTTTATATCACTCACCTCATATTGTTTTTCTTTTGACTATAAGCATAGTTTCTGTACCATCCTCAGTATCGTCATGACCGTTGTTCTGTCGTCTTGAAGAGCCATCCTTCGCTCCTACCATTGGCTGACTGATAAACCTCGAAACTAGGTCATTCTCCCCAAGAATTTCAAAGTTATCAATTTCTTCTTTTTGCTCTTTTGAATGTAGATCTTTTCCCAAACAGTAAGTTCTTTTGGTTATCCTATTTGTTTTAATAATTTAGCTTCTTTCTCGATAAGATGAGTTTTTAAAGATTTCAACATAAGCTTAGCACCCAAAAATGACTAAGGCATCAGTAGATTGATTAGACCTAATAAAAATGAGAAAATAAAAGAAGAAAATAAATCAGGGATTTATCAGATTAAATGTGAAGAATGTGAGAAATTCTACATAGGAAAAATTAAGAGAAATTTGAAAACTAGAGTGAAACAACATTTCAGGAATGTCAAGAAAGGGGAAGTAGAAAAATCTGCAGTGGCTGCCCATGCATGGTCTGAAAAACATCTTATTTTTGCTATTATATAAACCCGTATATATCAAGTTAAGCCCTATCACAACAATAGCTAATAGCCAGTGTGCGCTGCTATGCCTAAATAAACGTAAATTAATGTTTTTAAAATGAAAATTAGGGAATGAAGAAAAAAGTCGAACAAATGAATGGAGAAGGATTGTGAAGGAAGCCAAAGCTCATACTGGGTTGTAGAGCTCTGAAAGAAGAATATATATATATATATACGAGGGTGAATCAAATATAAACCGGAATTATTGTTTCCAATTTTATTGAATTAACAAAAAAATACAAAACCACCACCTCATTTTTCTACATAGTCTCCTTCATTTCCAACACACTTTTGCCATCGAGTTAGCAACTTTTTGATGCCGTTCTTGAAGAATGAGGGATGACATGTAGTCAGCCAGTTGCACATGAACTCCTCTACCGCTGCATTGTCACCAAACCGCCTTCCTCCCAGGTCTTCTTTCAGTGACCCAAACAAATGGTAGTCACAGGGTGACAAATCTGGACTGTAAGGAGGATGTTCCAGAGATGTCCAATGGATTTTTGTCAGTTTTTCGTCAAATTTTTTTGTTCCAGGCTGAGAAGCCGAGGAACCCACCTGGCAGACAATTTTTGGAATTTGAGTTCATCACTGATGATGGCTTGAACACTTCCAAAGCTTTTTCCACGTGTGAAGCAATTTCAGAAATTGTTACGCGCCGATCCTCCTCAATAAGGTCCCGTACAGCACGAATGTTGTCTGCAGTGATGCTTGTTCGTTGCCGTCTTTGGTGGGGCTCATTTTCCACTGAATCCCCGCCTGCTAAAAT
Organism: Diploptera punctata; assembly: GCA_030220185.1. Classification (NCBI taxonomy): domain Eukaryota; kingdom Metazoa; phylum Arthropoda; class Insecta; order Blattodea; family Blaberidae; genus Diploptera; species Diploptera punctata. The sequence continues at coordinate 1,431,784 of JASPKZ010003833.1, forward strand.
TTTTTTGCACTAATCATACACCTGTGTCTTCGAAAGGGTTGCTTCCCTGAACTGGGCCTGGAGCCTTCTCAAAATTTCAGAAGGTTTAGTGCCTTCTTTCGCCAAAAACTTAATAATAATGCGTTGCGCAACAGACGTGTGTACCTCTTGCTCGCTCATGGTGTACTGAAGCAAGCAGCCGCTCTTTGGAGTGCAACACATCAAGATCCCTACTCCAGGCACCCCCACCAACTTCCCCTCCAAACTGCAACCTTTGCAGTTTGCTACCAGATCCTCCAGATACAAATTCCAGTTTGTATTTGATCCACCCTCATATATATATATATATATATATGACATGAAAAGGATAATAAATGCCTGAACAGGAATTTGAACCCAGGACCTCTAACTTCCCGTATGCTATCTAGGCATTCTACCACAAACATTATTTTTCCTTTATATATAGGCTATATTCTCTATCATGAGAGGTAGTGGGAACTCGGTCTCACTGCCCCCTCATGGCTTCTATAACAAGTAAGCAAATTAAAGAGAATTTTTACTCTATAGCAGCAACGCTTCTTTATTTCAATGCTATAATTAAATGTTGACATTTAGCAATGAATCTCGGTTCAGGCATCTATTTTTCTTTTCATGTCATGTTTGGTCTTCATTGCTAAATGCCAAAATTAACTATAATATTAAAATAAAGAAGCGTTACTGCTATAAAGTAAATAAATAATAGTTTTGAAAAACTAAAACAGCACGCTTTATTAGAAAACTAAAAAATGAAAAATAATTTTAATTTCCAATACGCTTGGGATAAAATTAAAGTGGTCAACAAAAAAATCATCTCCAACACATATAGAATAAAATTAGAGTTATCAACAAAAAGAAAATAATTTTACCATCAAAAGCGTGGGGTGCTCTATATCAATTAATATATTTGATAATAAACAGATATTGGTAAAAGTAAGCTCTCTAAGAATAAAATGTAAAAATCATAAAAAGCACCCCACGCTTTTGATGGTAAAATTATTTTCTTTTTGTTGATAACTCTAATTTTATTCTATATGTGTTGGAGATGATTTTTTTGTTGACCACTTTATTTTATCCCAAGCGTATTGGAAATTAAAATTATTTTTCATTTTTTAGTTTTCTAATAAAGCGTGTTCTTTTAGTTTTTTAAAACTATTATTTATTTTTTACTTTTTAGTTTTAATATTTTACAGAATAAGATAAAAATGTAAATATCTTTAAATTCGATACTATTGTAGTATGAGCTAAAAGTAATACTCTTCTATAAAAAAAAACCCTCCCAGCCGGATTTGAACCAGCGACGTATGGATTACTGAAATTATATACCACTAAGAGTTCACTGCTCTACCAACTGAGCTCTTACAACGATTGACTAAAAACTCGACAAGTCCGCAACCTATTATACCAGTTTTCAGTTTTTTGATTTTCGGATGATTCTGGCCAGGATTTTAGAAACAAAATATGAAATTATTGTATTGTCACGGGTCCTCTACACGTATACAAAGTTTCAAGTCGATCCAATGTTTCTAAGTGGGTGAAAATCGCGTTGAAAGATTCCGTTACATTGATACAAAAACACTTTTTTTGATTTTCTGATGATTATGGCCAGGATTTTAGAAAGTAAATATGAAATTATTGTATTGTCACGGGTCCTCTACAAGTATACAAAGTTTCAAGTCGATCCAATGATTTTAAGTGGGCGAAAATCGCGTTGAAAGATTCTGTTACATAGATAGATAGATACAGGTCAAGCTAATATAAAGCGTGTAAAATTCTCTTAATTTGCTTACTAGTTATAGAAGCCATGAGAGGGCAGTGAGACCAAGTTCCTGCTACCTCTCATGATAGAGAATATATATAAAGGAAAAATAAATGTTTGTACTAGGATGCCTGGATAGCTTAGGTGGTAGCACTCTAACATATCAAGCTAGAGGTCTCGAGTTCAAATCCCAGTTCAGGCATTTTGTTTCTTGTCATATTTGCCTTCATTGCTAAATGTCAAAATTGAATTATAACATTAATATCCTATTCTATAGTGTTCTGCCCTAGGGCAGATCCTTCACTGCAATCATAGCATTTTCATGCTATGCTTGCAGCTTTACTAGGGAATTATAGGTGTGGTTGCTTCCCGTTGCTTTCCACACCAGGGATGATGATGATGGTAGTGGGCCAGTTGATATTCGGGGACCTCTTGTGTCTCAAAGCTAGCTGACATTTGTCTTACAGGTGAGGAAAATCCCTGAAAAAACCTCACCCATGAAGCTTGTCCTGACCAGGAATCGAATCTGGACCCGCTATGTGACAAGGCAGCATGCTACCTCGAGACCTATATATATATATATATTCTAATTGTTGTAGGACGTGATTGGTGACATGATTCCACTTATAACAATTAAGTAGTTCACTGATACTATCAAACCCATAGGTTCATGGACATAAGCTCTCCATACATCCATATTGTGAGCAATTTTTTGAGTCATCTCCTGTATAATTTACTTCTCTCAAGTCGTGGTTAATGTTATTCTCCCATCTCATTCTTGTCTACCTACTGGATGCTTTCCCTTTGGTTTTCCTACAAGGAGTTTCCATACCCCACTTTCACTTCCCCATTGTGCCATATGTCCTGCCCATTGTTATCTACAAGATGTAACTCTTCTTATTACCTCAGGTTTTCCATAAAGATTATGATAGCTCACTGTTAAGTAGTCTTCTCTATTCACCTGTCTCTCTTTGGTCCAAAAATTTTCTCAAAAACTTTATTCTCAAATACTTACAATTTTTTTTAAACTTATTAACAAACAGAAATAACTCACCATATTCTTGAAATATATTAATAGTAATAGTAGTAGTAGTGTAATGGCCAATGGGTGGAATAGATGGTAATAATCTTGGATGATTTCCATTTTCCTTGCTTCCTAATACAATTTCGGTAAAGGTTGATGCCAAAGTTTTGGAGTGCAGACCATTTTATGAGATGGTCTCCATTACATAACACACAAATAGAGTTCTGTATATTTTATTTATTTATTTCAGGATTGTTTCTGTTACATACACATATCCTCAATCTCAACCAAAATATTTTTTTTTCTTCCATATTTCCCGGTCTTGCTTGTCTGCTTCTGTCATATTTCTCTTCATATTGTCTTGAATTCCCTTTATCCACATTAGCTTTGGTCTACCATGTTTCCTTTTCCAAGAGTAATCCATTTCAATGCTTCTTTGTTTGTTTCTGTGTCCCTTCTTCTCGTTATATACCCATACCATCTTAGTTGGATTTCTTTAGTCTCTTGTACAATATCCTTTCCTACATTCATAATTTCTCTTATTGTATTATTTTTTATTTTGTCTACTTTTTCTTCTTCCTTTCGTGTGATAGAACTAGTGGTCTGTTATGATATCAATCCAATGTTTGAAGGGCCTGTCCAATGATCACTGACATGACTCAGTCCCCAGAGCACCGTTTGTTTTAGGCAGGTTTCTCCACGAGAAGGTGGGGTTGGGATTTAGATAGGAGAGGTTATCTTTTGCAACCCTTATTATTTTGTCTAATTTTGATATTCTTGCCGATCTTCTTAAAAAGTACATTTCTGTGACTAATCATTTATTTCTGTGTATAGATGTCTTATTTAAATGGGCAGCCAGTTGTTAGCGAAACAAAGTAACTGGTTCATCTCTTAGTTAATCTAGCACAGGAATCTTGAAATATTCTATGTTTGATGTACTTACACTATTTAATTCTTATTTTTTCCCATTTCCTAGAAGTCAATACTAATAAAATTCATTGTTAAACCGTTGAGGTGGAGAGTCATAAAATAAGTTAAAATATACCTTCTTAGGTAAAACCCATCGTCCTCAACTTATACAATATATAATCTTTATGCCCCCTCCATGGTACCTTTACCTTGTCATGGTGGAGTGGCTTGCGTGCTTAAATGATCCTGAGAGCTATGCCGGCGGTAGCATTGCTGCCGATAGGGTTACTCATGCCGGACTGGTCGAAGGTGATAAGCCAGTCGAAAAAAGTACCTTGGTCGAAAGAGTGACGATCTTTCACCGTAAAAATACAACCGTCAAGAAATGCGGACATGGGTTCATCTGGGGGTAAAATTTTCCAGAGTGTCAAATAGTCCCCCATTCGGTTCTCCGGGCGGGGACTACTTTAGGGAACCCATGCCAAAGATTTGAGGGAAGTAGATTATACAGGGAATGATTGGAAAGCATTAGCTCTGGATAGGGATGTATGGAGAGCTTATGTCCGCGCGGCCATGGACCTGCGGGTTTGATAGTGCCAGTGAGTAAGTAAGTAAGTAATCTTTATGCCTGTAGGCCTTTCAGAACATCCGTTCCATCTTCAGCAGGCCACTCTTCCCTACAATATCCAATATGATGGTTGATGCTGCTGGTCCTAATGTGGCTTTGTTGTGACCAGCAGCATCAACCATCATACTGGATGTTGTAGCGAAGAGTGATCTGCTGAAGATGGAACGGATGTTCTGAAAGGCCTGCAGGCATAAAGATTACATATTTTATAAGTTGAGAATGACGGATTTTACCTAAGAAGGTATTTTTTAACTTATTTTATTTTATTCCTAGAAGTGATTTTTTTTTTCTTTTGATTTTTAATGCTTTTTGTATATCAAAATGTTTGCCCTGGTGCCCAAGTCAGAAAACATAAGCACACTTTTACAATTACAATCTAATTAGAAAGTGCCAATTTATTGTAAGTGGATATTAAATAATTATTAGTCTGATCTAATTATATTATTTTTTTATAGTTTGGCTTGTTAGATCTACCGAATGATTTTGGTAATGTTGATACGATGGGTGGAATGGATGGTGAGGATGATGATGACGATGATCTGGAAGCAGAATTGTTGGCATTGACATCTGGAAAAGCTCCTTCAAGGCCTAAAAGAGGTAATTTCTAATATTTAATAAGAATTTGTGTCTAATATATATTTGATTACTTTGGAATTAATGGATATTTTTACTTCTGACAGTTCGGCATTTGAGAACTGTGGTCTATATTGTCATAGCAATGCAGTCAACTTGACAATCTGCCCACAAACTCGGAGGTTCTGTAAAATATTTTTTAATGTTGAAACTCCTCCAAACTATACCAAAGTGGTTTTAGTTCAGATTTTATTCATTGTGTATAATTTTCATTTTTATTGTACATTAGAGATTTTTTTTAATAATCATAACGATATATTACCACATCTAGATTACAATTCTGGCATGCTGATATTCTTCCCTGCAATCACCATTTCTCTATGTAATAATGACAACATTATATTACTCTAGACACTGATTGTATTTATCAGATGTGTTAATTGTACTATAGTACAAGAGGAATGAGGAGATATTGAAATAAATCAATATCATATTTTACAGACTATAAGATACACTTTTTTCTTTGAAAAATTGTCTCCAAAATTCAGGTGCGTCTTATACTCATAATTAATATAAAAATGTGCAGGGTTTGATTTAAAATTCCTGCCAGTCTTAAAAAATGACCATATACTCGATGCTGCCATGTATTTGATGCCGTGGAAAACTTATCTCTATCTGGCAACATTGGATTAACTGGCAGCAGGCAGTGCACCGTTGCGACGAACATGAGTTGCAGGGATTCACAAGCTTGCTAACACTGTTTTCTTGTGCTATATCAGTTTAGTAGTCATTCGAAAAATTCTGTGAAAGAGAAATTGAAACTGGGAAATACAGAGCTTGCTGTTATTCTGGGAGGACCTCTTGATGTCTTGATAAATAATCAATTTAAAGTGGAACAAATGGATGATGGATGAAACCCAACATGAATTCACGTGAAGGGAGCTTTAAAATGACCTAATGATGATAATTCTTTGACCAACAGGAAAAAGCTCAAAAGTAAAATAAAATGTATATTTTGTTTTTTATATCACATTGATGTGAAAGTTTAACTTACATCTTGTGGTGTAAGCCAGATTCATAACATTAGAGCAAATAGTGACAGGTCAGAGCAACAGGGCAGCAGTAAGTAATATCACAGCTTCTTTGTGCAGTGAGACTGTGTTTCAACATCTACTACTACAAACTTGAGTTACTCTGTCCCTTGCGGTGTAACATACAAGAATTATGAACACATTAAAGCCTGTAGGTAAGAACAGTATACAGATGCGTAAAGAGTACAACAATAATCAAAATCTGGCAGAGCAAGTGTTTCTATTAACATTTTTCTTAGACCAAATGGTAAACAGTTTCTAATCCTATTTAATGAATGTACAGGGTGGACCGCTCGAATGGACCTAATTTCAATTGCTTGTTACTGGCAAACGGTTGAAGATAGAAACTTAAAACAACGTTCATATTACAGAAAAACTCACCAAGTTTTGATATCCAGATCACCACATCTCTATATGAGCCCCAGCAGTCACTGTGACGATATCAAAGCGATGAACAATTTCTTGCCAAGTACGTTGGAGTATGTCTTCTGGAATGTTCTCAATAGCCTCTATGATGCGCTCACGAAGATCACGAAGGTCTTTGACTGGGGTGGTGTAAACTTTATCTTTGACATAGCCCCAGAGAAAGAAATCCAGTGGTGTTAAATCGGGAGATCTCGGGGGCCATGCGATTGGTCCTCCCCTACCAATCCAACGGCCAGGGAAAATGTTGTCCAAAGTCATATGAACTTCATTGGACCAGTGGGGAGGAGCACCATCTTGCTGGAAAACGATGTTAGGCTGCAGTTGTTCAATTTGTGGAAAGAAGAACTGCTCCAGCATGTCAAGATATGTGGTACCACGAACAGTTTTCTCGGCGAAGAAAAACGGTCCAATGACCTTATTATGTGACAAACTGCACCAAACATTCATCTTCGGACTATCACGAACATGCTCTTGAATAGCGTGAGGATTCTCCGATCCCCAGATCCGCACATTATGCCGGTTTACCTTGCCTGACAAATGGAAAGTGGCTTCGTCCGAGAAGAAAATCTTGGTCATGAAGTCAGGATCAGCGCCGAGACGGTCCAGCATCGTATTGGCGAATTCCACTCGTTTCGGCATGTCATTCGGCTCCAGACGTTGCACTAACTGCACTTTATATGCGTGCAGTTTGAGGCGTTTGTGGACAATCCGTTGTAATGTCGATTTTGGTATTTGAAGTTCCCGCGAAGCTCTTCTTAGTGACTTCCGGGGGCTTCGCTCAAATGCGGCTTGAACATTTGCTACCATTTCATCGGATGCTCTGCGACCACCACCATGCTTCTTCAACACAGATCCTGTAGCTAATAATGTATCACGCCACTTCTTTATGCTTCTAGCAGTTGGAGCATCACGGTTAAACACACGCCGGAACTCCCTTTGAACTCTAATGATTGATTTAAACTCCGCATACCACAAAACAGCTTGCGCTTTCATCTGCGGAGTCGTCATTTTCACAAACAATTAAATCTAAGAACGAGAAACGTATCTTTGTGCCATCTACCGACAGGATTCGAAACTTGGTGAGTTTTTCTGTACTATGAACGTTGTTTTAAGTTTCTATCTTCAACCGTTTGCCAGTAACAAGCAATTGAAATTAGGTCCATTCGAGCGGTCCACCCTGTATTATTGAGAAGATTGTTTAGCAAGTATGGTTTATTTAAATTAAATTATTTTTAGTCTCTTCATCTTACCTCAATATTAATGTTGATTTGTTCTTGAACATGTTTCGATTATATCATAATCATCGTCAGCATCTTGCCCAGACTGGTTAGATTTATGTTGCACACACTGGATGTTGATGTCAGCTCCATCCTGTGGTTGGCCAAAGAACCTCCAAACAAGGTCACGCTTAATCGGTATTTAAAAATTCATAACTCTGTTTTTGTTCTTCTTATTCTGAATAATAAGAACAAAAACAAGAGTTACGAATTTCTTATTCTGAATAAGAAAAACAAAAACAGAGTTATGAATTTTGAAATACCGAAGAACAAAACAGAGTTATGAATTTCTTATTCTGAATAAGAAAAACAAAAACAGAGTTATGAATTTTGAAATACCGAAGAACAAAACAGAGTTATGAATTTCTTATTCTGAATAAGAAAAACAAAAACAGAGTTATGAATTTTGAAATACCAAAGAACAAAAACGGAGTTACGAATTTCTTATTCTGAATAAGAAAAACAAAAACAGTTATGAATTTTGAAATACCGAAGAACAAAACAGAGTTATGAAATTTGAAATACCGAAGAACAAAAAAAGAGTTACGAATTTCTTATTCTCCATAGCGTAGTGGTTAAGGCACTGAGCTACAATCCGGAGGGTCGAGGGTTCAAGTCCCGTTGGGGTCAGGATTTTTAAACTGACCCAAACCCTCTGGCGGCACTATGGCCCTGGGGTCGACTCAGCCTCTAACGGAAATGAGTACCAGACACTTGTTCTGGGGGTAAAGGCGACCGTCACGCAGGGCTGACAACCCGGCTGACATAAAGTGCCGATTGTCTAGAAAAAGTGGGAGCCTTAACCTCTTACTACCCAAGGGCCTCCGGGTCTGTTGTGAGATCACTTTACTTTAATAAGAAAAACAAAAACAGAGTTATGAATTTTGAAATACCGACGGAGCTTGACCTTGTTTGGAGATTCTTTGGCCAACCACAGGATGGAGCTGACATCAACATCCAGGGTGTGCAACATAAATCTAACCAGTCTAGGCAAGATGCTGATGATTATGATATAATCAAAACATGTTCAAGAACAAATCAACATTAATATTGAGGTAAGATGAACAGACTAAAATTAATTTAATTAAAATAACCTCAAAATATCACTTCCTAAAATAAAATGGTTTATTTGTTTATTCCAATTTAGATTTTTATCCATAAATACTCCTAGATTTTTTACCGTCTCACTAAAAGGGATATGAACCCCATTAAATGACACATACAATAATGTATATGTGTTAATTTAAGGTAATAGTCTGTGATGACCCATAATGATTGTGACTTTCTGGGATTTAGTTGATGTCCATATTTCTCAGTCCAAGTCATTAACAAATCAATATACTCATTAATTTTGGCTACCGTGTCATTTAAATAATATTGGTCTGCGTGAATGCAGATCTGGATGTTGTCTGCAAATAAATTATGTTTGCAATACTTTAGGGAGTCAGATATGTCATTTATATAGATTGAAAAAAGGAATGGACCAAGCACTGGACCCTGTGGAACTCCAGTTTTATGGTAGGTCCAAGAAAACGTACCTTTGTGAGTGCCAGTAATATATTGTGGGAAATACTACATTATAAGTTGAACCATTGCGTGACACTGTCGGAAAGTGAGAGGTGTTTTAGTTTATGCAACAGTAAGTTCAAGTCTACCATGTCAAATGCTTTACTAAAGTCAAGTAGTGTAAGAATAATAAGTTTTCGGTTATCAGATGCTTCGCATGTCTTCACATCTATTTAGTAGAGCCGTTTTTGTATTGTGACCTGTCCTGAAGCTTGACTGATATTGATCTAAAAGGTTGTATTCAGTCAGATAGTCAGTTGTTTATGGATTAATCATTCCAAAGCTTTTGAAAGGGTACGTTTCATGCTCTGGAGAAAGAGCAAGATCCTGCCCTATCATGTTCCATATGTGTTCAATTGGTAAGATATATGGGAATTTTGCTTTCAGGGCAGTTATTGTAAACCATGAAGAGCATGTTACATTGTAGCAGGCATATGTGGATATGCATTGTCCTTCTGAAAAAGCACTTCATCTTTCTTCGAAATTAATGAGGCATTTTTTAACATCTTACCTTATATTTTATGTTTTATGCTTCACAACTGTTGTCTTGCAGTTGTCCCTCCTGTAAATTGATTTCTGCACCCTCTGTTGGCTGACCAATGAACTTCCAAATCAAATTTTTTTTTCTATTTTTGATTTAGAAGTTCAGCCAACAGATGGCGCAGAAATCAATTTACAGGAGGGACAACCGCAAGACAACAGTTGTGAAGCATTGAGAATGTCACACAGTTAGCGACAAAACCAGGCTGCATAAAAATCAAGAAATATGAGGTGAGTCAAAACACACAACTCAAATATAATTAAAATAAACCTCATATATTCAATCCATCCATCCATCCATAGTAATTCTGCCCGAAGGCAGGTCCTTCACTGCAATCATAGCATTTTCATGTTATGCTTGCAACTTTACTAGGGAATTATAGCTGTGGTAGCTTCCTGTTGGTTTTCACACCGGTGAAGGATGATGACAATAATGATAAGGATGATGATGATGGCCATGTGATTTCGGGGACTGTTTGGGCCTTAAAGTTTTCCTGACATTTGTCTTACAGGTGAGAAAAAACCCTGATAAAAACCTCACCCAGAAAAACTGCCCCGACCGGGGATCGAACCCGGGCCTGCTGTGTGACAAGGCAGCATGCTACCTCGAGACCACAGCGGTATAAAGTCATTATTATTATTATTATTATTATTATTATGACTATTATTATTACTATTATTAAGTATAGCTTAATTGCCGAAATAGAGCAAATCTACGTCAGATACACGATTTTGGCAGCAATTTTTTAACCGAATCAATATGCTAAATATTTGATACAAGGGAAGAAAATAGTTTTTAACATGCAGCATAACAATTAAAAATAACTAACATTTGTCTGCTGGTCTAGTGGCTACCATGTTTGAACTTGCTTCCAAAGTTTATGGTTTCAATCCAGGTTGGAGTTGATGTTTTTTCAGGATAAAAAAATCTGAATATGGGTTCCTTCATAAGGGAACTAAAGCTGTGGATTCCAAGTTATAGATTCTATAATTCTATTCTAGCCCAGTTTTGAGCCATAGCTTTTTCTTTGGTAGGAGTTAATAGACCAAATTCATTTAGTTACCTTATTTGTCCATACATGTCATGAGTGGTATGCAGTCAACACACTGACTCAATGAGACATCTAGTGGCAACTAAGATATTATTAGCATATTTGAGATTGGTAAATTTTGCTTAGAGGCCTTTTTTTATTCAGACTTAAAGATCTTTCATGAACCTCGAGACCCATGGCTTAAAGTCCCTGCTGGAGGACTTGCTCCTTGGATTTTTCCATCCTAAAAAAATCCATTGACTGCGGCCGGGTTTGAACATGTGACCCTCGGAACCAGAGGCAAGTAGCATAACCACTAGTCTACTGCGGTCATAGATATATCATACATAAAAGGACCTCAAGTGTAGAAAAAAGAAGAATGTGAGAAAAAATTTGTCACTTCTTATCTTACCTCATAGTTTGTTTTCTTAAACACAAGAACTGCAGTTTTCAAGTGGATATTTTTCTCATTTTCAACTGATATTATGATTACCGGATTTTCGTTGGAACTATGAGTTAATGTCCTTAGTTGTTAAATAGGCCTTACTTACGTACTCACTGGCACTATCAAAACTGTAGGTTCATGGCCACGCAGACATGAGCTCTCCATACATCCCTATCCTGAGCTAATGTTTTCCAATCATTCCCTGTATAATCTACTTCCCTCAAATCATAGTTAATATTATTCTCCCACATCATTCTTGGTCTACCAACTGCGTGTTTTCCTTCTGGTTTTCCTACAAGAAGCTTCCATGGAAGTCTTTCATTCCCCATACGTGCCACATGTCCTGCCCATCACAGTCTACGAAACTTAACTGTTCTTATTATATCTGGCTTCCTATAAAGACCATGTAGTTCATTGTTATGTAGTCTTCTCCATTCACCTGTCTGTTCATCTTTCTTTGGTCCAAAAATTTTCCTAAGAACTTTATATTCTCAAATACTTATAATCTCCTTTCCTCCCTTAAAGTAAGAGTCCATGTTTCGCACCCATATAATATAACTGGTAGAATAATAGTTTTATATATTTTCAGTTTAACATTTTTTGAAAGGAGTTGGGACATCAAAAGTCTCTGCAATGCATAATAGCATGTATTTCCAGAATCGAGCCTATATTTAATTTCTTAATTTCTTTGTGCATCTCATTCCTATTTGTGATTATTGTTCCTTGGTATTTGAAGTCAGCCACTTCCTCAAAATTCCCCTCATTTGTCATTAACTGTCCATTTCCATTATATAATGTACTTCTACGTGTGACCATATATTTAGTTTGATTGATATTTACTTCCAGACCTAATTTCTTAGTATTACTCATCATTAAATAAATAATAATGATAACACATGTTGATGAAACAAATTTTGTTAAATTGTGTGTTGAAAACAATAAAATAGTTTGTTAAATCTCAAAAAATTATAATTCTTCTTCTTCTTCCTTCCAAGTATTAGGCCAAGGCCTGTTATGATCCTATAGAAAATTTTCCCTCCAGCGTAAATAGTTTGATCCTTCCGGAAAATTCTCATATAAGATTTGAAAGCATAATAATAGTCCCTTCGATTGGTTGCTGGCCAAAGGAAGACAAGACCAGTGATGGGGCTGCCATCTTATAGCCTCTGGTCAGGCTTTTCTGGAGAAGAAAAGAAAATAAAGGAAAGAAGAAATAGAAGAAAGGAAAGACTCCCTAGCCCTCGGTTGCCCTAATAGCGTCGGGGTCGAAAAAACAAGAGTTAACCAAGGGAGGTTAGATAGTAAAGTTAAAAGAGTGCAAAACACAAGTAAGTGGAAGAAATGTTTTGCTCAGCTTGGGCACCTTGTGGTCGCCATCCACATATCCTCTAGATGAGGACCCCTGAGGGTAAATTGAAATCAGGAATTAGTGTTTTTAATTGCTATATACATGATATTTTTCTTTCTTTCTTTTCAGTTCGTGCACCACCAGTTAATTTAGATGCCATGATAGCTGCGAGCATGAAAGATATACCTTCTGATGAAGAGTTGTCTGGAGATGAAAATGATCCAGATTTGTTGGTAAGCGTTTTACATAAAATCAGATTGATATCTCGGTTTCCAGCATTATAAGAGCCAGAATTTTTATGGAAGTAAATTTTTACTTCCTTATAGAAATATGCTGAATATAATCACATTATTAGTGTATCCTTACCTAATCCACAAATTTTATGTACAGTAATTTTTTTGGATAATATGGTGCACTGAACCACACTGACTGCTACCAAAACTGCACCATACTACTCGCGTGTTCGTGCTGGATCGTTCCAATGTTGTTTATAATTACTTTGAGTTTGAAAATATAGAATGCTTAAATCAACATATCTTTGGCCGGGCCCATAGAAGGCAAAGATTAATTCACCTTTCCTTAATAAATTGTTAAGCATATAGTGTTGTAAGCTACACAGTATTACAATCGTGGAAGTCTTAAGGAAAGAGGAGATTTGGTTCGCTTGAGAAAGCTTTGGAACTTTATATCAAATTCTCACATGACTAGCTACTCAATCAATAAACAGAAGTTAACTAAAAGAAAATAGCTTATATTTAATAAGAGTAAAAAAGTCAGATATAACATACATATAATAAAAATAGTTTTCTTGACATTGTAAAATAAGTTAACAAAGAAATAGTAACTTTAAACGGTCATCTAAACAAAAATCTGTAACAATAAAGATAATAAACACTCACACCAGTCCTGCCAAGGGCTAGGGTACACGGTCCTTGTGGCCCTACCCTGGCCTAAGGGGCTGATTAACCAAACAAGCTCCTTCGAGCTATATCGACTTGACTCGTCGAAACCTAAACAGATGATGACCCTGATGTTCATGAGCACAGCTTATTTTAGGACTACCTAGCAGAGGGGAGGATGCGCAATAACATATGGCGCATAAAGGAAAGGGGGAGGTGTAGGAGAGAATTTGGCACTGTTCACTGAGATCACTGAAGAATGAAGATACGATGACGTAGTGGTTGTGCAGTATTATGTTGTCTTACATACCGAAAACGTCATTTCGGTACAATGGAATTATGTTTATTGGGAGATTTGTAAAGCAGTTATTATATAGTTGAAAGTATTCATGGTGTAAGTAAATTTATGATGCTTAATATTTTATTTTAGGAATTTTATTTATGAATTTGGGATTCATAGGAAAGAAACTCATACAGAAAATTTTATCAAGTCAACAGGCTTCAATCCAATTGAACATAAATTAGCACCCTTTAATAGTTTAATTCATAAATAGGTAAACCTACCCTTAAACGAAGAAGATTTCAAACAGGAAAAAAAACACATAATCAAAGTAGCTAGAGAAAACGGGTTTGATGAAAAAATGGTACACAAAAGGATAGAAAAGTATAAGAAACAAAAAATGATAAACAGAAGTACTCTTGAAAAAGAAAAACCACCTATGAAAAAATATAGGAAATTTACATATCACCCTTGGGTACACAATAAATTCAAAAAGATATTTGAGAAGTTTAATATTAAATTAGCACCGGAAAATAACTACAGTTTAAATAAACTAATAAAAACCAACAAAAATGAAAAAAAACTGATAAAAATAAAAAGTCAGGAATATATCAAATTGAATGCATGGGTTGTGAAAAGATATATATAGGAGAAACAAAAACAAACCTAAAAATTAGAACCAAAGAACACAAGAAATATTAAAAATGGGGAAATAGAAAAATCTGCAATTGCTGCTCATGTTTTGTCTGAAGAACATAATATAAATTCAGACACTAAATTATTAAAACAGTTAGAAAATACAAAAGAGCTGACTATTTGGGAAAAAATCTATATTCAGAAGAACAAAAACAGAGTTATGAATTTTGAAATACCAACGGAGCATGGCCTTGTTTGGAGGTTCTTTGGCCAACCACAAGATGGAGCTGACATCCAGGGTGTGCAACATAAATCAAACCAGTCTGGACAAGCTGACAATAAAACAGAATTGTTTTGAAACATGTCCAAGAACAAATCAGCATTAATATTGAGGTAAGATGATCAGACTAAAAATAATATATATATATATAATCAACTTTTATAAGATTTATGATGTGTTCCATTGAGGTATCATTCAAAATTAATATAAAATTATGGAATATTCACCTGAAAGGTCCGTATCCTCAACTTAATTATTTAACTGTAGCGCTTTCAGGACTTGTCCAATCAAATTGTCACTTACATGCACAGGACAAGAAATGACAAAATTAGCCAATACACTGAAGAAAGCCGTTAAAAACGTAAAAATAGCATACAGAACCAATAACAAATTAAACAACATAATAAACAATAACATTGAAGAAAGTAACATTTTCAACAGCAAAGGAGTTTATAAATTGACATGTAAGGACTGCAACAAATTTTATATAGGAAGAACAAACAGGAGTTTTAACATCAGATTTAAAGAACATTTTCGAGACTTCATTCACGCAGAAGGAAAATCAAGCTATGCAAAACACGTTATCCATGGACATCGCATGTTAAATATTGAAAACACCCTAACAGTAATGAACAGAGAAAATAATCCAGCGAAGATAAACGTACTTGAAGAGATGGAAATCATGAAAGCAGCTCACAACGACAACCTGATATACGAAAACGAACCCAATACATGCAACCCCCTCTACCAGATCTTCAGTGAAACACCAGTTTTGAATCCTGCCGATGATGGGACAAGTCCCGAAAGCGCTACAGTTAAATAATTAATTAAGTTGAGGAGATGGACCTTTCAGGTGAATATTTCATAATTTTATATTAATTTATATATATATATATACCTTTTTCTTTTTATTTTTGTACTCCGTCTTCCTCAATTTTTCTTTATTATTCTATGTATCTTATTTTTGTGAAGCTTTTCGAAAATTTTATTTCATCTTCATGACATTTGTTGTATTTGTTTATTTGTATTGTATATAAAGGGTTTTATCTACCTGGGTGTTGAGGTCTCCCTTTTACATCATATTTTGGGTATATTCATATGTATTTTCTGAGGCATCGAATAATTAATTTTCATCTTCATTTTGTGATACATTGATGATGCTATAGTTAAAATACTTCTTATTGCAGTTCCTACAATTAATCAGTGTAAAATATATTATCTAATGCTTGATTCATTTAGATACTAAAAATCTGACAAAGATGTTGTTTCTTCTTGTTTTTTCTAAAATTCCTGAGTCAAGCCATCTGAAGTGCAGTGATGTCAGTTTTATAATAAACATTTTTAAAGCTCCTCCTCTTTAAAGGGATAGGATATTCCAGGTGCCTAATTTTATTCTGTTTTTATCATGTATAATCAGCTCCGGTGGACTAGTTGTTATGCTCCTTGCCTCTGGTCCCGAGGGTCGTGAGTTCAAACCTGGCCAGGGTTGATGGATTTTTTTAGGATGGAAATGTCCTCCAGGAGGGACTTTAAGCCATGGGTCCCAAGTCTGAAGATTTTCAGGCTCATAAAAGATCCTTAAACCTAAGTAAAAAGGTCTCTAAGCAAAATTTATCAAATTTTCCCGTCCTAGTACTACCTTGGTTTCCTAGATGTCACTATGAGGTACAACGCTGACCACGGGCCACTCCAATGACATCTGTACGAAAACAAGTGTAACTAAATTAGTATGGTTAAATTTCTTCCCTATAGGGGAAGAGAGCCTAAATCTCATTGAGGGAAACAAGGGCTTACAAGATTACAAGAAGAAGATTTATCATATATGTGTTTGTTTTCCATCAGTGTAGCTTTTTGTTGCTGTTTAAAGATCCATCTGGCTTCTTTTGCTTGAGGTTTTTATGGGATAGAGTTGTCAGTCCTATGTCCAACCATCAGAGATTCGGTGGTTCAATGATTTTCTGTCATTGTTTTCTCCCTTGTTGACAAATTCCATTTATAGCATCAGGAGTCCTTGCATGATAAGAATAAATGACATATCCCAGGTTTTACTAACACACTGTACATGTTCATGGAGACAATGGTGCTCCCTATTAGGAGTTATTTAACAGCGTTAATGTACTTATGCTTATTTTCCTACAGATGTCAGCGAGTGAGTGGTTAGCACATTGCCTCAAAGAGATATATAGTAGACAAGTATTACTTGAGTGTCCAGAGGCTCTAATTTAGACATAAGATTCTTTTATCTTCTTCTTCTTCGGCTTTCCCCCACTTATAGGTTTGCCATCTTCAGTTTCCATTTATCTCTATTACTCCTATCCCCCTCTTCCAAATTCCTATCATCCATTATAGTTCTGACGTAGGTTTTCCATTTCCATCTTGGTCTGCCACGTTTATTTCTTCCAGGGGGTGACCACTGGTATATATTTTTTGGCCATCTTTCATTTTCCATTCTTTGTACATGGCCATACCATTTAAGCATTTGATTTTCAATCCTCTTAACAACAGATGTGATGACATTCATTTCTCTCCAAAGGAATTCATTTCTTATTTTATCCTGTCTTGTTTTTTGGAGGCTTCTTCTAAAATAATCAAATTCAACTGTTCTAATTTTATTCTTTTGTAATTCCGTCAAAGACCAAGTTTCACTTCCATATGACAAAACATTCTGTATTATGCTCTTATAAATTTTCATTTTAGTTTCCTTTGTAATATTTTTGTTCCAAATTATTCCATGTAATGTCTTAGTTGCATTTTTTGCCATTGCAATTTTAGTCTGTACATCTCTCTCACATGTACCTAAACTTGTAATTATTGACCCAAGGTATTTAAAAAATTCACATTTTCTTATTTTCTCTGTTTCGAGTATGAGGTCATCCACATCCTTTCCCAAACACATATATTCTGTTTTCTGTAAATTTATATTCAGTCCCCATCATCCCCTGCAAAAATTATTTGATCATCTTTTATAATTTTTATATTTGAAGAGAAAAATTTTCGCCTAGACCGAGACTCGAACCCAGGACCTTTGGCTTGCCGGGCCAAATGCTCTACCAACTGAGCTACCGAGGCGAGTAACAATATAGACGCAAATTTTTCTCTTATATACGTTGTAATTCCCTCTCGCCAAATGCTTTTGAAATCATTGTTTCTATCTTTGCAAATGGCGGCTTCTTAGTTAAGAAGACATTTATTGGGAATTTAACATTACTTTATAACGCTAGTAAGGCTTCTTATGATGTTTTTAATATTGATTTAACACTTCTCACTGAAAGATAAATTATATTTGTCATATTTATAAGACTGAAAATATTCAGACATGGGACCCACAGCTTAAAGTCCCTCCCAGAAGACTCGTTCCTTTGATTTTTTCATCATAAAAAAATCATTGACCATGGCCGGGTTTGAACCTGTGACCCTTGGGATCAGAGGCAAGGAACTTAACTGCTAGACCACCGAGAACGATACTAACACATAATTGTCAAAAAATGATTGTTGCTGGAACCACTTATAATCCCTGAAACATGTTTAGGTGAGAAAATGTAATATGAGATAAGGTGTATTTATCCAGTTCCGCTCTTGATTGTTATTTGATGTTTTAGGAAGAACTGAGTGCCTTAAAGGAAGATGAAACAGAAGAGACTGGAAATGAAAACTCCAGCCCAACTCCTACACCAGCACCTATGAAGACAGGGACCTCATTAGTTGCTTTACTTGAGGAAAGGTTAAAAATGTATCAGGAGGCAGAAAAAAATGCAAAAAGTGCTGGAGAAATTTCTAGAGCAAGGAGGTGGTGTATAAATTATAAATTTATAATAATTTAGTTTTGTTTCTTTTGATAGTAATATGTTATTTAACATAACACACAAATTATTATATTTCTATGTACTGGGTGAATCAAATATAAGCCGGAATTATTGTTTACAATTTTATTCAATTAACAAAAAAATACAAAACCACCACCTCATTTTTCTACGTAGTCTCCTGCATTTCCAACACACTTTTGCCATCGAGTTGGCAACTTTTTGATGCCGTCCTTGAAGAATGAGGGATGACATGTAGTCAGCCAGTTGCGCACGAACTCCTCTACTGCTGCATTGTCACCAAACCACCTTCCTCCCAGGTCTTCTTTCAGTGGCCCAAACAAATGGTAGTCACAGGGTGACAAATCTGGACTGTAAGGAGGATGTTCCAGAGGTGTCCAATGCATTTTCGTCAGTTTTTTTGTTCCTGGCTGAGGAGCCGAGGAACCCACCTGGCAGACAATTTTCGGAATTTGAGTTCATCACTGATGATGGCTTGAACACTTCCGAAGCTTATTCCAAAGTGTGAAGCAATTTCAGAAATTGTTACGCGCTGATCCTCCTCAACAAGGTCCTGTACAGCACAAATGTTGTCTGCAGTGATGCTTGTTCGTTGCTGTCTTTGGTGGGGCTCATTTTCCACTGAATCCCGGCCCGCTAAAATTTTTTTGCGCCAATCATACACCTGTGTCTTTGAAAGGGTTGCTTCCCCGAACTGCGCATGGAGCCTTCTCAAAATTTCAGAAGGTTTAGTGCCTTCTTTCGCCAAAAACTTAATAATAATGCGTTGCGCAACAGACGTGTGTACCTCTTGCTCACTCATGGCGTACTGAAGCAAGCGGCCGCTCTTCGGAATGCGACACATCAAGATCCCTACTCCAGACACCCCCACCAATTTCCTCTCCAAACTGCAACCTTTGCAGTTCGCTACCAGACCCTCCAGATACAAATTCCGGTTTATATTTGATCCACCCTTGTATTTAATTAAAATTACAGTGGGAGGAAACACTATGAGGTATTTACATTAATGAATGAGTTGGAGAAAATGCTTTAACATCTCACCTCATAAAGTTGTGTGTCTTCATGATACCAGTTTCAAAAGTATAATATTCTTCCATCTTCAGTCAAATTCAAACTGTCGAAATTTCATCGTTAACATAATCTTCTGAACTGCCATCTGGTGTCGATTTTATGGATTTGGAGATCAAATTATTCTCGTCGCGGATATCAAAATTCATTGATTTATATTTATTCTTCTGAATGTATATCTTTTCCCACACTGTCAATTCCAAAGGTTTCTCCAAATGTTTCAAAAGTTTAGTTTCTCTTCCGATTTTGTGATTCTCTAGAAAACTATGAGCTGCAATTGCCGATTTTTCAATTTCACCATTTTTAATATTTCTAAGGTGTTCTTTTGTACGAGTTTCTAAATTGCTTTTAGTTTTTCCTATATATACTTTATTGCAGTCATTGCAACTGATTTTGTAAATTCGAGATTTTTTACTATCTGGGACATTAACTTTCTTATTAGTTATTAGTAGACTGAAGATGGAAGTAATACTATACTTTTGAAACCGATGTCGTGAAGATACACAACTTTCTGAGGTGAGATGTTAAAGCACTTTCTCCATAAGAATTAAATAAATCGTGATTATTTCTTACCTCATACTTCTATGTTTCTTTAAACACAGCACTGCAGTATCGGTGACTCCTTGTCACCATCGTCAGCTGTTTTCACGATTGTCTATTTTTTCTTTTGTTGATAATTATCCAAACTGCCATCTGATGTTCTTTTGAAGGAATTATTTTCTAAACTGACCTCTGGTGTTCTTTTGAATGAATCATTTTCTAAACTGCCATCTGTTATATTTTTGAAGAGCTTTCTAATCAAGCTCGGTTCGTCTGGAATTTTGAAGTTCATGGTTCTAGTATGGTTTTTTTGAATATATATTTTTTCCCAAACTGTTAAATCTAAAGGTTTAGATAGATGTTTCAAAAGTTTTGCTTCTTTTTCAATCCTAAGATGCTCTAATAAACTATGTGCTGCTATAGCTGATTTTTCAATTTCTCCATTCTTTATGTTTCTGAAATGTTCTTTTTTACGAGTTTCCAAATTCCTTTTTCTTTTTCCTATATATATCCTGTTGCAATCTTTGCAATCAATTTGATAAATTCCAGATTTTTTGTTGTCTGGGGTGTTAACTTTATTATTAGTTAACAGAAGATTACCCAGGCTGAATTTGTTAATTAGAGCTAATGTTATATTAAATTTTCTGAAAATTTTTTGAAACTTATTATGAACTTCAGGATGGTAAGTAAATTTCTTGAATTTTACATCTTTCTTGGAATCATGTTGTAGGGTGGTTGTTTAAATTTCTTTAATTTATTCTTTATTATGTCTTCATCAAAACCATTTATTTTAGCAACATGTACAATATGATTATATTCCTTGTCAAAATTTTCTACATTAAGTGGAATATTTATCAATCTGTGTAATAGACTATTGAAAATTGCATGTTTGTGTGACAAATGATTAAAACCTGAAGATTTTATGTAGTTGTCAGTATGTGTGCCTTTTCTATAAATATTAAATTTTCTCCAACTCATTCATTAATATTTCTATCATCATCATCACTCCAGGGATTAGGCAATTGCCCGTTCCGACTTCATAATGCATGAGCCCAACGTCTTCTAGGTCTTCCAACATCACGCCTTCCTCTTGCTTGATAATTTCTTGCTAACAATGGATATCTCCTTACTCATTCCATCCATGTGATCAATCCATTTGTGTCTGTAATTCGTGACTTTGTCTAATAAAGGCTGTACTTTCAATTCTTCTCTTATATCCTCATTTCTTATTCTATCAAGTCTTGTACATCCTTTTACTTGTCTTAGGAACCGCATCTCTGCCGTCTATATTCTATCCTTCTGTCTTTTCACTGGAGCCCAAGTTTCACAACCATACAATATTGTGGGAACCGCCATAACATTATACATTTTTATCTTGGTTTCTTTTCTAATTTTATTTTTGAATGTTCTCTGTATTGTTCCACACACCGTCTGAAATGTATTTATTTTGGAGTCAATATCTCTTTCCACATTGTAGCCAACATCACAACCCAAATATTTGAAACTAGACACCTGTTCTACACTTTGATTTTCTAAAATAATTTTGGATCTTACTGGATCTCTTCCTCTAAAAGCCATGGTCATCGTTTTCCTTACAGAAATCTTTAGATCGTATAATTTACATATTTCATTTAATGCATGCATTGATTTCTGTAAGTCGTCTTCATTTTTCTGTATTATGGTATATAATATTTCTATGTTTTTATTATTCATTTTATACATCTCAATTATGGATAAATCATATTTGAAGAGAAAATTTATATGCTCAGACTAGGACTCGAGCCTAGGATCTTTGACAACGTATATAAGAGTAGATTGGAACTTGCCCAGATAGCTCAGTTGGTAGAGCGTTGGTCTAGAAAGCCAAAGGTCCTGGGTTCGAGTCCCAGTCTGAGCATATAATTTTTCTCTTCAAATATTATATTTCTATAATGAATTTGGGAATTTTTACATTTTGGCTTTTCTTAATAAGAATCAAATGAATCGTGAATTCTTCTTACCTCATAATCTATGTTTTTTAACACAGAAGTACAGTATCAGAAAAAAAATCTTTTCCATTCTCAGCTGTTTTCACAACTGTCAATTTTTTTCTTTTGCCGGTAATTTTCCAAACTGCCATCTGATGTACTTTTGAAGAAGTAATTTTCTAAACTGCCATCTGGTGTAGTTTTGAAGAACTTTGTAATCAAACTTGGTTCGTCCGGAACCTCGAAGTTCATGGTCCTAGTATTTTTTTTTAATGTAAATCTTTTCCCATACTGTTAATTCCAAAGGTTTAGATAGATGTTTCAAAAGTTATCCTTCTTTTTCAATTCTATGATTCTGTAATAAACTATGTGCTGCTATAGCTGATTTTTCATTGGTGAAATTGAAAATTATTAAGAAATGTTAAGTCAAGATCATTAACCAGCAAAATTGAACTTTTAGTATTGGGGAGTCCACTGCTGTGGTCTCGAGGTAGCGTGCTGCCTTGTCACGCAGTGGGCCCGTGTTCGATCCCCTGTCGGGGCAGTTTTTCTGGGTGAGGTTTTCATCGGGGGTTTTCCTCACCTGTAAGACAAATGTCAGGAAAACTTGAAGGCCCAAACGATCCCCGAAATCATATGGCCATCATCATCATGATCATCCTTCTCATTATCATCATCATCCTTCACCGGGTGTGGAAAGCAACGGGAAGCTACCACACCTACACAATTCCCTAGTAAAGCTGCAATCATAGCATTTTCATGCTATGATTGCAGTGAAGGACCTGCCTTCGGGCAGAATTACTATGGATGGATGGAGTATTGGGGATTAACTTGAACCAAACATTTTAAAATTGCACTATCGGCCACAACTTTTATGTATTGCATTGACTGTTTAACTCATGCCACAAATGCTACTCAATGACCAATCACGCTTCAATGAATTTTTCTTTTACAACCAATCACAGTCGTGTTTCACCTCGCTCTTTATCAATTTCTCTTTATCAGCTCCTGCTTTTGTGATAAAGAAAGCTCCTCCTTTTTTAATGTTCTGGACAGGTCAAAGCATTATTTTTTTCCAACAAATACATTGAATATAGCAAATAATGAAAAGATTCCTTGATTTTACTGAGTTGTTTACTAAAAAAATAAATGAATAACCTGTAATGCTCATTATGATATATAGTTTGATGTGTTTCATTATTTCTCCACTTGGGTGCACTCTTACAATATTGTGATCTTATTTGGCAATGAATAATATGATCAAGCAGCAGTGAATGAACATAACCTCACATTTCTGATTTGTTTTCAAACATCGCCGTTTACATTAAATATATAAATATTTTAAAATAACTATAGTTAAACAATGATTTGTGAGTAAACAGCTTAATTTTATTTGTTAAATAGTCCTAACAAATGCCACTCTTGATTTCCAAAATCTGTAGATAAATTCACTCTTCACTTCGTGAGTCGTGAATTTATCGATAATTTGGAAATCACTTGTGGCATTACTTATGATAAACATATTACAATGATCTGTACTAAATGGTTTGTTAGTAATGATCTTGTTTTAATTATATTTGAGTTGTATATTTTGACTCACCTCATGTTTCTTGATTTTTATGCAGACTAGTTTCATCGCTTCTGTGTGACATTTTCGATGCTTCAAAACTGTTGTCTTGTTGGTTTCTGCTCCATCTGTTGGTTGACCAATGAACTTCCAAATCAAATTTTTTTTCTTTCACCGGGCATTTCAAAACTCACGGTTTTCTTTTTATTACTGCAGATGTAAATTTTTCACAACCGCAAGGCCCACCTCATATTTCTTGATTTTTATGCAGACTAGTTTCATCACTTCTGTGCGACATTCTTGATGCATTACAACTGTTGCCTCACGGTTGTCCTTCCTGGAAGTTGATTTATGCTCCTTTCGTTGGCTGACCGATTAACTTCCAAATTCATTTTTTTTTCTTTTTCACCGGGAATTTCCCAAATATTTGAAACTGCAAGGCAGCAGTTGTAATGCATCGAGAATTTCACACAGAAGTGATGAAACTTATCTGCATAAAAATCAAGAAATATGAAGCGAGTCAAAATATGCAAGTCAAATATAATTAAAATAAACATTGTAGTGTTATATTTAATTAATGTTGGGAAGTAAACATTATGAGGTATAATCATTAAAATTCATCGGAGAACATATTGTTTAAACAACTCACCTCATAGGATTCATGCTTCCATGATATCGCGATTTCAAACATAGTGATGTTCTTCTTTGAGTCGGAGTTATGGCTGACGATGAACATGACTATGTTTGAAATCGCGATATCATGGAAGCATGAATCCTATGAGGTGAGTTGTTTAAACAATATGTTCTCCGATGAATTTTAATAATTGTAGTGTTATTTAACTTTTACAGGAATTAATCACCATGAGGTTTAATTTATGGTAAAATCAAATGTTTCTTACCTCTCCTCATATAAACCTTCTAAGTAGATCACAATTTTGAGACCATAACGGTCTCATCTTTAGTACTATCTTGTCGACTGATGTTATGTCGATTGGAAGAAACTCTTCTTCTTCATTGAAGAACGAATACAGCCTTAATAGGATAATTAAAACCAGTACAAATGAAAGAATTGAAGAAGAAAACAAATCAGGAATTTATCAGATCAAATACAGGGATTGTGACAAAATTTATATTGGAAAAACAAAAAGAAATTTGAAAACAAGGGTAAAGAACATCTTAGAAATGTCAAAAATGGAGAAGTGGAAAAGTTAGCAGTAGCTGCTTGATCCGAAAAACATTTAATTGAATCAAAAGCCAGTCTAATTAAACAAATAGACAAACGAAAGGAACTCATGGTTTGGGAAAAAATCCACATTCAGAAAAACAAAGAAAAACTTACGAACTTCGAAATTCCCGCAAATTCTGACCTGATTCAGAGGTTCATCAGTCCACGAACAGAGGGAAGAAGAAGAGTTTTTTTCCAATTGACATAACATCAGTCGCCAAGATAGTACTGAAGATGAGACCGTTATGGTCTCAAAATCATGATCTATTTAGAAGTTTTTATATGAGGAGAGGTAGGAAACATTTGATTTTATCATCATAGTGTTATTTCCTGCATATATTTAATAATTAATGGTCTTCTTTGTTGTTTCAGGTTTGGTCGTGGTATCAAGACAATAAATGATCAATTAAAACAAGCACGTGCTGGACGAGTAGTTACTGAGGAAGATATTCCCCCTCCTGTAGTGACTACTTCTGGGAAGAAACCCCCAGAAACTCAACTCACTCCTCCAGAAGAAGAAACTCCGACTCCGATTGATTCACCTGAACCAGTAGCTCCTCCTGTACCGTTGCGTCCAGCACCGCCACCTCCAGTTCCTGTCCGACCTTCTCCTCCACAGCAGTCTCAGGATAACAGTAAAGAAATAAATATGCTGAAGGAGCGGCAGATTGAATATAAGAAAGCAGCACTTGAAGCTAAACGAGCAGGTGACAGTGAGAAAGCCATCTCTTTCATTCGCATAGCTAAGGTAACTGCATCACTACAATTCAAATAAATTGAATTGGTTAATTATGAATTAAATAAAAATAAAACATAGTTTTATTTATGATGATCTTGAAGAAGATTTTCGGGCTGTAGGCCGTGGTCGTGAGGCTTGTAGTTCCCCGACGTTTCGCCAGAGACTGCATCTGGCATCCTCAAGGGTTGTCTTGAGACTGGCAATTCTGTCCGTTGTCTGTCTTATTTATACGTTCACCGCGATGTGTTCGTAAGTTGTATCTGCCTTCTGATTGGTCAGCGGTAGGGACTTCAATTGTTCCACTGAGATTGCTGTTTGATACTCTAGTCAAACAGCAATCTCAGTGGAACAATTGAAGTCCCTACCGCTGACCAATCAGAAGACAGATATAACGTACAGTCGACTAGACCATCAAACAGCAATCTCAGTGGAGCAGTGGAAGTCCCTACCGCTGACCAATCAGAAGGCAGATACAACTTACGAACACATCACGGTGAACGTATAAATAAGACAGACAACGGACAGAATTGCCAGTCTCAAGACAACCCTTGAGGATGCCAGACGCAGTCTCTGGCGAAACGTCGGGGAACTACAAGCCTCACGACCATGGCCTACAGCCCGAAAATCTTCTTCAAGATCATCATAGCATCTCCGGCCGTGAAAGTCTACGTGAATACAGTAGTTTTATTTGATTTTCATATTTATTATATAATTCAGTGACAGCTGTTTCGGTACACTGTACCTTCTTCAGACATGTTAACAAATTATGAATTGTGTTCCAACTGATCTAAGCAACAATACAACAATATTTATTTAAATTTTTAAATTTAACAAAGGGGATTCATTCAAATCAAGTTGAGAATTTAACAGTTTTTTACTACTTTTAAATTTACTAATTTCTTAAGTTATGTAGATAGGAAATAACACTATGAGGTTTTTTAATATTGTTTATTTTTTATAATTTCACTCACCTCATATTTCATAGCAGACCCTGGGTTTCTTCACATCTACATAAACAATATTACTAATTTCTACAGCCTCCAAAAGATCTAACTTCTTACCCTTATCACAAATATGTAAAATTTCAAAATTTGGATCGAAACAATGATTAAATTGGAATAGGTGGTTAGCATATTTTGAATATTCTAAATTTCTGTTATATACTCTCATGTGTTCCTTTATCCACGAGATAAAAGGTCTACCAGTTTGTCCTATATAGACATTGTCACATGTGCCACACTTCAATTTATATACACCTGATAATTTTTCTTTTTTTTTTGTTTTAAATTTAAAAGTAGTAAAAAACTTAAATTCTCAACTTGATTTGAATGAATCCCCTTTGTTAAATTAAAAAATTTAAATAAATATTGTTGTATTGTTGCTTAGATCAGTTGGAACACAATTCATAATTTGTTAACATGTCTGAAGAAGGTACAGTGTACCAAAACAGCTGTCACTGAATTATATAATAAATATGAAAATCAAATAAAACTACATTTTATTTTTATTTAATTAATAAATATGGATTTTCATCAAGTAAACACCAACTCAATTGATTGGTTAATTATGAATTTAATCAAAATCAAAGTGGGAGGTAACACTATGAGGTATTTACATTAATGAATGAGTTGGGGAAAATGCTTTAACATCTCACCTCATAAAGATTTGCAAGCTTTCTTAGGACGTAAAGGACCTTTGGAACATGGATTACTTGTCACGGTAAGATAGCGTGTGATTTACCTACAGATTTGGGACTAGCTGAGCGGTAAGGCTGATGACTTTATTATTTGAGGTTAGTTGAGATGATTAAATGAATAATTAAACAACTGTAATATTCTGTATTTAAAACTACAAGTAACAAATTTATATATAATTACCGATAATTAAGCTAGCCTAACTTATTTTATTACGTAATCTTTGGTAGAGAAAGAGAGAGATTATGCTGTAGTAGGTTGAAACTCTGCCACATGACCTGACTTACTCGTATCATATTCGTAACTTTATCTTACTTTTCATTCTACTTCAATTGATTCCTATCCACAAGCTGTAAGATCTAGTATTGTACCCATTTTTTGGTATATGTCAGAAACCCCAAAATCCTATTAAGAATTAAATGTTGCAGACTTACCTCCAGCAGCTCTATGCTTCAACAGACAGCCCCGTTCATCTCCTGACCACATTTTATGTCTCTATCTGAAGCCCTAACTGTAGAATCTATTCTGAGGCTTGGTGTTCAACCCACGTTCGTCCTCTCTCTCTCACCCTCTCTAAGCATAGCAAGTTCTATGCCCTAACAGTACTTTGTTCTGACTGTAGCTTTGGAATGTGGGAATGTTTCTGTTTACCTCTGCTTTCACATTCCAAATTAATGTGAAAATCCGACTTTCTCAGCGTAAGGCTATATTTTTGTTCTGGATGTTTTCAGGACCAAATTCCTAACTATATATTGTTACTACATGAATCAGAATTCCAAACTAAAACTAATATTTCCTACAATATGAGGGTTTATTTCCTATAATAGTAAGACTATTTAAATAACTAATTAAAATTAAGTTATGTGGATAGGAAATTTGGGAAAAAATTTACATATGCAAGAATGAAAATACAACTATGAATTTTGAAATATCCGGTTATAAGGAGAGAGGACTGATTTGGAAGTTCGTCAGTCAGCCAACAGATGGCGCAGAGGTCAGTCTGCAGGATAGAAGGCAGCCGGACGTCAGTTGTGATCGTGACACAGCATTGAGAATGTCACAAAGGATGTGACGAAACCCTGGGTATGCTAGGAGTTATGAAGTATGAGGTGAGTGAAATAAACAATATTAAAAAACCTCATAGTGTTATTTCCTATCTACATAACTTATCTAGACTTTGTTATCCTATTTTATAACACCCCTCATAAAGTTGCATGTCTTCATGATACTGGTTTCTAAAGTATAGTTTTACTTCCATCTTCAGTCAAACTCCAACTGTTGAAATTTCACCGTTAACACTATCTTCTGAACTGCCATCTGATGTCAATTTTATGAACTTGGAGATCAAATTATACTTGTTGCGAATATCAAATTTCATGGCTTTGTATTTATTCTTCTGAATATATATTTTTTCCCAAACTGTCAATTCCAAAGGTTTCTCCAAATGTTTCAAAAGTTTATTTTCTCTTCCAATTTTGTGATTCTCTAGCAAACTATGAGCTGGAATTTTTCGATTTTTCAATTTCACCATTTTAATATTTCTAAAGTGTTCTTTTGTATGAGTTTCTAAATTCCTTTTAGCTTTTCATGTATACTTTCTTGCAGTCATTGCAACTAATTTCATAAATTCCAGATTTTTTTTACTATCTGGGACATTAACTTTTTATTAGTTATTAGTAGATTATGCAGACTAAATTTGTTAATAATGTGCTAATGTAATATTGAATTTGGTAAATATTTTTTTAAAATTTATCATCATCATCATCCGGTATCATGGCAGCTGCCGCCGTCTTCTGGAAACCAAATGCCATTCTTCTCTATCCATCCATTGATCTTCCTCCATTCCTCTGATATTCATAGCTGCTTGTACCCCTTCTATCCAAGTTTTCTTCGGTCTTCCTCCTTTCTATTGGGATCCATTCCATAACAATTTTTGGCAATCTTTGCTCTGGCATTCGTTTGACATGACCATACCACTGCAATCTTTTCTTTTCTATGATGTAAACTTTAATCATCCTAGAGTGTTTTTCCGAGGCATGTTGTTTGGTTTTTTAGCATTTTTTTTTTCTTTTTATGATGAATGAGGAGCTGGCCCGATGCATCAACCCCCAACCTGGGGGACGGGTAATTTTTGTTCAAGGTTTTCTTCTTCTAGCCTTTGATAGTCCAGTATCTTACTGCAAGGCAGCAGCGCTAGTTTTGGTCCGCCCTGGGTATTTTATTTCCCCAGTACTCGCCATATCTGGTGAGCATTCCCCTATCCGCCACCTGGGAGGCGTCCGATGGGAGACTGGTAACTCCACACGGATAAAATTTATATTTATAAAAAATCAAGGAAGCTGATATCGACATCCAGGGTTCACAACATCAGTCTAGCCAAGCTGATGATGATATAGAAGAATATATCAAAACATGTTTATAAACAAATTAACATTAAATTAAGATATCTCTTAGACTGAAAAAAAAACTTGATATTCTGATTCTAGTTGAGAATATGTCCAGATGAGAAAACAAAAATGAGAAAATTTGTACATTTCCAATTTTATTATTACTATTCTACAGATTGTTACAACTGGCATTGTTTGTCTGTTCTGAATTTCAATTCTCTTCTCTATAAGCAATCATTATCTTCCAATCCCCTTCCTTTCATGGCTTCCTGGATATCATTCTTATGTTTAGGTTGACCCAATCTCTTTTTACCTGGTGGTATCCATTCTAAGATTTCTTTTACCATCTTGTATTGTCTACCTAGACCGCATGCCCGTACCTCTTTAACTTTTCCTTCTGCATTTCATCGATGATTCTATCTCTTCCCATAGCTTCTCTTATTTGTATATTTGTTTTTTTATCTAGCCTTCTTTTCCCTATTGCTGTACATCTTTTTAAAACATCCATATCTGCTATCAGAAGTTCCTTCCTGAATCTCTGTTTTACATTCCATATTTAATTTCCATATACTATAACACATTGGACAAATGAGGCAAATTTTGAGGTAGTGGCTGAATTCAAATTCCTAGGAACAATAATCAAAAATAGGAATGAGATGCATAAAGAAATTAAACATAGGCTCAATTCTGTAAATGCATGGTATTATGCATTACAAGGACCCAATTCCTTTCAAAAAACGTTAAACTGAAATGCATAAAACTATTATTCTACCAGTTATATTATATGGATGTGAAACATGGACTCTTACTTTAAGGGCAGAAAGGAGATTACGAGTATTTGATAATGAAGTTGTTAGGAAAATTTTTGGACCAAAGAGAGATGAACAGACAGGTGAATGGATAAGGCTACATAACAATGAACTACATGGTGTTTATAGGAAGCCAGATATAATAAGAACAGTTAAGTCTCATAGATTGCGATGGGCAGGACATGTAGCATGGATGGGGAATGAAAGAATGCATGGAAACTTCTTATAGGAAAACCAGAGGGAAAACGCTCAATTGGTAGACCAAGAATGAGGTACAAGAATAACATTACCTATGATTTGCGGGAAGTAGATTGTACAGGGATGATTGGAAAACATTAGCTCAGAATAGGGATGTATGGAGAGCTTATGAACATGTGGCCATAAGTTCGATAGTGCCAGTGAGTTAGTTAGTTAAACACTTTGGACAATTATATTATTTTTAGTCTGAACATCTTACCTCAATATTAATGTTGATTTGTTCTTGAACATGTTTCAAAACAATTCTGTTTTATCGTCAGCTTTTATCGTCTGGAAAGCTGACGATAAAACAGAATTGTTTTGAAACATGTTTAAGAACAAATCAACATTAGTATTGAGGTAAGATGTTCAGACTAAAAATAATATAATTAAAATAATCTCAAAATATAACTTCCTAAAATTAAATATTAATTACAATATTGTTTATTTTTATTATTTCACTCACCTCATACTTCATAATTCATAGCAGACCCTGGGTTTCTTCACATCTTTTGTGACATTCTCAATGCTGTGTCACGTTCACAACTGATGTCCAACGGCTTTCTATCCTGCAGACTCAGCATTGAGAATGTCACAAAAGATGTGAAGAAACCCAGGGTCTGCTATGAATTATGAAGTATGAGGTGAGTGAAATATAAAAAATAAACAATATTAAAAAACCTCATAGTGTTATTTCCTATCTACATAACTTATTAATTACAACTTTGGACAATACTTGTGTATATATGCATATTTGTACTTTTCTGACTTTTCTGTATTTTTCCCTCATAAGATTAGGTGATTTTAAACATTGACTTTCCGATCCATTCTCTTAATAAATTAGCTCATCAAGTTTGTATCAAAATTAATATAAAATTATAGAATATTCACCTGAAAGGTCCGTCTCCTCAACTTAATTATCATTTAACTGTAGCGCTTTCGGGACTTGTCCCATCATCGGCAGGATTCAAAACTGGTGTTTCACTGAAGATCTGGTAGAGGGGGGATGATGGGACAAGTCCCGAAAGCGCTACAGTTAAATGATAATTAAGTTGAGGAGACGGACCTTTCAGGTGAATATTCTATAATTTTATATTAATTTTGAATAAACCTCAACGGAACACATCATGAATCTTATAAAAGAAGTTTGTATCAGTTCTGATATCATAATGACTTGTGTTGACAGCAATTTGATCCTGTGATAGAGGCTCTGCTGGAAGGAAAACCTGTGGATCTGAGTGCAATGCCACCTCCTCCATCAGAGACAGTTGGGAAGAAGGAAGATAGTGAGAAGCAACATGCATCTGATGCGAATCCAGCAGTGCCTGAGGAAAATACAACAGAAGCAGCTACTTCAGAAGAAGGGGAAGTAGATATCTATTCTGCTCCTCCTGCCCCGACCACAGTGATGGAAGCTCTAGAACAGCGTCTCAATAAATATCGCAGTACTGAGCAGGCTGCTCGTGATGAAGGCAATTCAAGTAAAGCTCGTCGTATGGGCCGCATTGTAAAGCAGTATGAGAATGCTATCAAGTTGCATAAAGCAGGAAAGCCCATTCCAGTAGATGAATTGCCCACACCTCCAGGTATATTATTAATAGTGGTAGGCACTAAACATATTTATTTTGTATGTGCTAAAAACTGTAAAATATTTTAAAATACTAAAACAAAAACATGAAAAATCAAGAAAATTACTAGAAAATATTTATTGGACCTGACCAATTGCAGCTAAATATATTTTATCTAACTGGTCTAGTGATCTGATTCTAACTGACAATAAAATACAATCAAATAAGAGAAAGATTTGCTTTTAGATTGGAACTTGCTCAGGTACCTCGGTCGGTTTTAGTATTGGCCTAGAAAGCCAAAGGTCCTGGGTTCAAGCCCCAGTCTCAGCATATAATTTTTCTCTTCAAATATAATTTATCCGGCATTGAGATGTATGAAATGAATAATAATAAAAACATGCTTTTCATTCTTTGGATTCTGGGCTAGGCAGAGAGGTGCCATTAATGTGGTCTGTTTTCAATTATTCATCACTTTGGCAGACCGCTGTACATATTATGATTAGTGTATTCTGTACAATGAGGAATGTATGTTTAAGTATAGTTGTCTTGTATGAGGGATGATGATGATGATGAAGGGAAGAAAGAAGATGAAACCCAGTGCTGGCACATAGCCTACTCCTGTTAAAAAGCACCAAGGGTATAACCCTGCCATTCGGTAATCTTCACTATCAGCATTGGAGTGAGTCTATGCATTGTCATCTGGCATGCTTCAGGCAGTAAAGTTACATATTTAAATTAATATTGGGAAGTAAACATTATGAGGTTATATCATTAATAGTGAGTGGAGAACATATTTTTAACGACTTACCTCATATCATTTCAAATTTCTTTGATACCGGCAGTTTCAGACAATATCTTGTCCCTCTTCAGTCATGGCTTCCACTCCACTGAAGAGGGACAAGATATTGTCTGAAACTGCCGGTATCAAAGAAATTTGAAATTATATGAGGTGAGTCGTTAAAAATATGTTCTCCACTCACTATTAATACATACTATCAACTTACCTTGCCTTAAACGAACACTCGTAGGGTGACTGCATAAGCGTGAATGTTGCTCTCTGTCCACTCTGTGCTGGTTGCATTTAATTCAGCATTGTATTATAAGTCTCACTTTATTTTATAGGGGCACGCCGTAGCGTAGTGGTTAAGGCACTGAGCTACAAGCTGGAGGGTCGAGGGTTCAAGTCCCGTTGGGGTCAGGATTTTTAAATGACCCAAAACCCTCTGGCGGCACCATGGCCCTGGGGTCGACTCAGCCTCTAACGGAAATGAGTACCAGACGCTTGTTCTGGGGGTAAAGGCGGCCGTCACGCAGGGCTGACAACCCGGCTGACATAAAGTGCCGATTGTCTAGAAAAAGTGGGAGCCTTAACCTCCTACTACCCCAAGGGCCTCCGGGCCTGTTGTGGGATCACTTTACTTTTTTACTTTATTTTATAACGTCCTAGATCATACTAACGTTAATAATAATTTATGCACAGTAAATAAGCTACTGTCATAGCCGAGTGGTTAAGGCAAGAAGCCTTGGCCCAGAGCTACGGGATTAGCATTGGTTCGATTCTCCATGGGGGAAGAAATTTTTCTCATGGAATTTCGGCCAGTATGGGACCGGTGCCCACCCAGCATCGTGAAGCATTTGGGTAGCTACAATAAGTAGCGACTCCAGGTTGAGAATACCAGCTATAACGGCTGGGGGATCCGACATGCTGACCACATGTCAGCCCTACACTGGCTAAGATGATCGTCTACCCCTGTAATTAACACATGTGGATGTGAGACATTTGATTTGCATTCAGAAAGTATTGAGTAAGCAATCTACCTTACTAGAATTAGAAACAATATGTAATTAACGATTTTATTATTAATTTAACACTTCTCATAGAATGATAAATTATATTTGAAGAGAAAAATTTTCGCCTAGACCGGGACTCGGACCCGGGACCCTTGGCTTTCCGGGCCAAGTGCTCTACCAACTGAGCTACCGAGGCGAGTTACGATCTAGACGCAAATTTTTCTCTTATGTACGTTGTAATTCCCTCGCGCCAAATGCTTGAAACCATAGCTTCTATCTTTGCAAATGGCGGCTTCTTAGTTAAGAAGACATTTATTGGGAATTTAGCGAAAATTTTTCTCTTCAAATATAATATGTAATTAGTTTCGACCTAATCCTATGGTATTAACGTACGTTAATTCTATTTTGGTTGAAACCAAAATAGAGGTGTATTACTGTTAATAATATAATTGAATATTTATTCCAACCAAGGAAATATGTAGGTCAGATGAAAGCTGCTAACTCCAGCAGCCGGCTGGTCAGCGAAGGGCCTTCTAGGCCTGTCATGCTTGGAGTTTTTTTTTAAATAAGCTACTGAATTAAACTAGCAACTGTCAAACTAAACTAATGATTTAAAATATAAATAACCATAACTCTCAACATTTATTATTCTAAAAATTCTACCCCAGATAATTTACTATGTTCTGATATATCATCATCAATAGTAATCTAACAAGAGGTTGTGTTTTTCTGTAAAAATCACAAGCGAAAAATGATCACATTGGATCACAAGCTAAAAAAATTATGTTTAATATTTACCAAATGTGAGGTTATGTATTCCGATCTTATTTCCGCGCAATTTCTAAGCAGGCTGTATAGTTATAAATAGCATATTTTTACTGTTAAATCTCTTTGGGCTTGGGAAGAATCAATAACAGATGATTGTATGAGAAATAACTATTAACAATAATGCAGATTCATTATCATCATCATCGTCCTTTCAAGTATTAGGCCCAGTGGCCTGTTACGGTCTTCTGCCATCTCCGAAAAGGTCGACCCACAGATCTTCTGCCTCGAGGAATGTAGTGAAGAATTTGTTGTGGTATTCTGTGACGATCCATGCGCTGAATATGGGCTAGCCAATTGTTTCTATATTCTTGGAGGTATTCAGATATAGGTACGATGTTTAACTCTCTGGCTATTGTTGAATTTCTTTGGTGGTCTAGAAGGCTATAACCTGCAGTTCGTCGCAGAAATTTCATCTCCGTGGCTGTAATATGACGATCATCCTGAGTTCTGATGGTCCAAGCTTCACTGCCATAACAGATTATGGGTCTAGCGAGAATTTTATAGATTTTCATTCTTGTGTGTCTCTGCACTTTTGATGGTTTAAAAACTTGGTTGATAATTCTTAAAGCTTTATTATAGTTTTGTATTTTAAAGGATATATCACATTCCTCATTATAAGTTAGATTATATCCTAAGTATTTAAATGAATTAACTTGCTCTAGTATTGAATTCTGAATACAAATTTTACTTCTTACTGGGAATTTCCCTTGAAAGGCCATAACTTTAGATTTTATTGTTGATATTTCTATGTTAAATCGTTGGGCTATTATATTAAGATGATGAGTGGAATATTGTAATTCATCTTCATTATTGCCAAAAAGAGCCTGATCATCTGCATATAAGAGTGTGTCTAAAATTGTGTGTCTTGAGAGAGGAATATTACCATGAACTGTCAATCTCCAGTGTCTGATGATAGCATTAATGTATACATTAAATAGAAGTGGTGATAGAGGGCATCCCTGTCTGACTCCGCAATTTATATGTTTCCAATCTGACAATTCTGTTCCTATTTGTACTGCTATGATGATATTTTTATACAGATTAAAAATTGTTTGGATCAGTTGATTTGGTGTTCCATCATCAGTTAAGATATCTAAAAGTTTTTGTCTGTCAACTCGATCAAATGCTTTGATGAAATCTATAAACGCTATATGTACTTCTTTATTGAATTCTTTGTGCTTTTCGATAAGAAGTTTTAAGGTGAAATAACCATCGGCACAGGATCTTCCCTTACGAAAACCATTTTGTTCTTCCCCTAATAAGTTTTCATAATGTTTTTTGTAATTTAGATGCTAGAATTTTTGTAAAAACTTTATATCCACTGTTGAGAAGGCTAATGCCTCGATAATTATTACAACATCTGCTACATTTAAGAAATTTATTAAATGTAGCAGATTCATTATACTACATTTAATACATTTCTTAGAGCAACGGAACTAACCTTGATGTTTTTATTATTAATTTAACACATCTCATTAAAGGATAAATTAAATTAAAATAACTAAAATTTTTTTTGTAATTTTTTATGTTGTTTTTTTTGGCATTTCTTGCTGTACCATATCGATCGTAAATTGTTCAGTCGATATCCTTGTCAAAGAAGTTAATCTGTGGAGATCTCTCATTACGAACAGCAAGTGGCAAAATTATCAGTCTAGGAGTTAAATAGTCATTGCTATCATTCTCATTTCTGTTTTCAGAAGGTCGGATGATAATTTTTTCTGTTGCATCTCCTCTAATTCCATCCTTATCATAGTATTCATTTTCATTTTGATGGAACTGTGTACACAGACTGCGTTATTGGAATTGTGACGTCATGGAGATGCTCCGGCACTTCCATTTGCACTTGGCCCATGATCGGAAGTCACATTTTTTTTGCATTTTTAAAATTCAATTAGGTGCATGCCGTAGCGTAATGGTTAAGGTATTACACTACAAGCCAGAAGTTAGAGGATTCGAGTCCCATTGGGGTCAGGATTTTTAAACTGACCCAAACTTTCTGATGGCACTATGTCCCAGCCTCTAGTGGAAATGAGTACCAGTCACTTGTTCTGGGGGTCATGCAGGGCTGACAACCCAGCTGACATAAAATGCCCATTGTCTAGAAAAAGTGGGAGCCTTAACCTCCTACTACTCCAAGGACCTCCTAAGGCCTGTAGTGGGATCACTTTACTTGAAAATTCAATTAAAAAACAACTTGATGAAGAGAGATGAAATTTTCATCTACCTCATTTAATTGTAATGGTTGCACTGATATATAATTTACTTCTTCTTCTTCTTCCTTCCAAGTATTAGGCCAAGGCCTGTTACGATCCTATAGAAAATTTTCCCTCCAGTGTTTGAGGGAAATTCTCGTATAAGACTTGAAAGCATAATAATAGTCCCTTTGATTGGTTGCTGGCCAAAGGAAGGCAAGACCAGTGATGGGGCTGCCATCTTATAGCCTCTGGTCAGGCTTTTCTGGAGAAGAAAAGAAAATAAAGGAAAGAAGAAATGGAAGAAAGGAAAGACTCCCTAGCCCTCGGATGCCCTAATAGCGTCGGCGTCAAAAAAATAAGCGTTAACCAAGAGAGGTTAGATAGTAAAGTTAAAAGAGTGCAAAACACAAGTAAGTGGAAGAAATGTTTTGCACAGCTTGGACACCTTGTGGGCGCCATCCACATATCCCCTAGATGAGGACCCCTGAGGGGTATAATTTACTTAAATTTGTGTAATTGTATGATAATGATCTAAGCTCTTAAAGAAGGTTGTTAAATTAAATCATAGCATAGAGAAAAACTGAGAAGTTCCATTTGATCCATGTCTCTGTTAATTGTTTGCAGGATTTGGTCCAATTCCAGTGCCGGGAACAAGCGTTGTGGCACCACCTGACCCTTCAAGTGAAGACACTGCTCCTCCTACTGCAGTATCAGCAGTACCTGCCCCTATTCCTTCTCCTCGACCAAAAGTTGCACCTCCACCTCCATCTCCAGCTATACCTGAGTCGTCTACCTCATCACCAACACAAAAGATAAATGGTAAGCACTATAGCAGGGCCGGATACGGCACTCCATCACTTTCTATCCGGTCCTTGTAGGCCTGTAGCATTCTAATAAATTAAAATATGCTAAGGGTTAGACCTATAATATTAGTCTATCAGTAATGGAACAAGAACTTGTGAAATATGTTATAACGACATAACAATATATGCTAATAGTAATAATGATAATAATAATAATAAACAACAAAATTGTATGGCCACGTAACAAGAATGACAGAAGACAGATTCCCAAGAAGAATACAAGAATGTATTGTTTATTTTTTATTATTTCACTCACCTCATGCTTCATAATTCATAGCAGACCCAGGGTTTCTTCACATCATTTGTGACATTCTCAATGCTGTGTCATGTTCACAACTGATGTCCAACGGCCTTCTATCCTGCAGACTGACCTCCGCGCCATCTGGTAGCCGACCGAAGAATTTCCTAATCAGTCCTCTCTCCTTATAACCGGGTATTTCAAAATTCATAGTTGTATTTTCATTCTTGCATATGTAAATTTTTTCCCAAATTGTGAGTTCCTTCGGTTTTTCCAATTGTTTAAGTAATTTTGTTTTGGTTTCTATTCTATGTTTTTCTGACCAGGCATGTGCAGCTATTGCAGATTTTTCGGCTTCTCCATTTTTAACATTTCTGAGGTGTTCTTTTAATCTTGTATTTAGATTCCTTTTTGTTTTTCCTATGTATATCTTTTCACAATCTTTTCAATTAATTTGATAAATTCCCGATTTTTTGCAGTCTTCATTCTTTTCATTTTTGTTGGTTTTTATTAAATTACCTAAGCTGTAATCATTTTTCGGTGCTAATTTAATGTTGAATTTGTTGAAAAGTTTTTGAAACTTGTCAAATGCTAAAGGATGGTATGTGAACTTCTTGAATTTTTTGCCTATATTTTTATCCGTCTGAAGAGTACTTTCATTAATGATTTTTTGTTCTTTGAATTTATTTATTTTCTTGGGTATCATCTTATCTTGAAATAATAAAAAATAAACAATATTAAAAAACCTCATAGTGTTATTTCCTATCTACATAACTTAACAAGAACGTATGCCACTTGGTAAAAATAAGAACGGCCAAAATAACGTGGATTGATGGTATTTTGAGCAGCATGAGAGAAAAATGATTGGTCGATGGAGATTGGAATTGCAGAGAGATGTGAAGGAGAATGACAGTACGTAGATTAATTGGGTACAGGAAGATGTGAAACATTTTGAAACCTGCCAAATAAATAAATTATATTCCACAATAGCAATAATAGAACCTTTGGCCCCCGCCATGTTCATGTATCTTCCATTTGGCCCACGATGCAAATAAGTTTGGCCGGCACTGCGCTATAGGAAGGAATATAAGCCAGAGTTAGATGAAACTGACTTAAGAATCATTATCCAATGAAAATGAAGTGGAGTTGATTACTTAGAGCACCTTGCATAATTGTTAAATTTCTTTAATTTAATATAATAAAGTTGGAAATTTTTACATCATCAGGTTTTCTTAAGGGGGTGATGGGTGAAATTTCTATTTTCTACATTTTTTGAGCTAGAGACTTGATTTTTTGTACAAACATTCACTGCATGATACATAATGATGTGTTTAAGTTTCATTCTTGTGAGGTATTTATTTTATGAGTTATTAAATATTATATTTTAAAAAATGTGCACATATTATAATTAAATGGGTTCCACAATTTTTTAGTAAAATGTCTTGATTTTTTTTACAAGACCCCTAAAATATTTAGAAAAACATCATGCATTTGAATTCTTATAATGTGAATACAAAGGGAGAAGAAAAATAATGTTGTACCTCATGCGTGGAATTACAAAAAAAAAATAATAATTGCATACATTTTATTTTTTATTTCTTAAAATACTACTTCAATCATGAAACCCTTGCACTACTTTGTTACCCATTGTTTTTAGAACATGCAGTAAATATTTGAACCTTCTAGGACAAATTTCTGAATTCCATTCAATTTTGAATGTACAAAAATGCAGTGAAAAATAAAAGTGTGGAAAAACAAGTTTTAAAGATTTGCATGCAGATAGTATTTAACTGGCACAGCCTTTTTAACTCTGATGTAATTTAGGGCACTTAGAAGAATCATAGGCCTCTGAAACTTTGCCAACACATACATTAGACTACAGGCAATTTTTTAGTATAAGAAACAAAAAATACCAATTTTGATCTCAAATGGTCAATTTTTAACCCATCACCCCCTTAATAAGAATCAAATGAATTGTGAATTATTCTTACCTCATACATCTATGCTTTTTAACGCAGAACTGCAGTATCGGGGAAACATATCATTCCCATCTTCAGCTGTTTTCACGACTGTCAATTTCTCATTATACCAGTAATTTTCTAAACTATCTGGTGTACTTTTGAAGAACTTGAAACATCCTTTGGAATTAACAGTTTGGGAATATATATACATTTAAAAAAAAAAACATACTAGAACCATGAACTTTGAGTTTCCGGACGAACCAAATTTGATTACAAAGTTCTCCATATAGCAAATAGAAAAAATCTGCAGTTGCTGCTCATGTTTGGTCTGAAAAATATAATATAAATTCAGACACTAAATTATTAAAACAGTTAGAAAATATAAAAGAGCTGACTATTTGGGAAAAAATCTTCATTCAGAAGAATAAAAACAGAGTTATGAATTTTCAAATACCGACGGAGCGTGACCTTGTTTGGAGGTTCTTTGGCCAACCACAGGATGGAGCTGACATCCAGGGTGTACAACATAAATCAAACCAGTCTGGACAAGCTGACAATAAAACAGAATTGTTTTGAAACATGTCCAAGAAAAAATCAACATTAATATTGAGGTAAGATGATCAGACTAAAAATAATATAACTTCATAAGAATTAAATTAATCGTGATTATAATATAACTTATCTGCTAGTTGCCACTTTAAGAATTCACACCCTTTACACAAGCACCTGTGAATTTTAAATTCTGAGTGATTGGGACATTTATGTGAAAACTGGGATGACAAGTCAGTCCATAATGGAATAAGAGGTTCAAAATATTTACTTTAGTTCTTTAATATAACTGTTTCATTCATTCATTATTCTAAAAATCAAGAACTTAAAACTCAAAACATGAATTCCCCCCCCCCAAAATGAATTAATCATTCATAGTTAAATATGGGAAATAACATTATGAGGTTCTTAATTCGTAAATTAGTGAGTCATTTAACATCTTACCTCATATTTTATGTTTCTTTAAACACGGGAACTAGTTTTCGAGAGTAGGATGTCTCTCATTTTCAACCGACATTATGACTACCGGATTTTCGTTGGAATCTCCATCAATAACGTTGCCATCTGGTGTTCATTTTATGAACTTTGAGATGAGATCATGTTCATCAGAAATCTCGAAATTCGTGGATCTAAATTTGTTCTTCTGAATATATATCTTTTCCCAAATTGTCAATTCTAAAGGTTTTTCCAAATGTTTTAAAAGTAGGGCTTCTTTTTCATTTTTATGATTCTCCAATATATATGCAGCACATAGTTTATTGGAGAATCATAAAATTGAAAAAGAAGCCCTACTTTTAAAACATTTGGAAAAACCTTTAGAATTGACAATTTGGGAGAAGATATATATTCAGAAGAACAAATTTAGATCCATGAATTTCAAGATTCCTGATGAACGTGACCTCATCTCAAAGTTCATCAAATCAATACCAGATGGCAACGTTATTGATGGAGATTCCAATGAAAATCTGTTAGTCATAATGTCGGTTGAAAATGAGAGACATCCTTCTCTCGAAAACTAGTTCCCGTGTTTGAAGAAACATAAAATATGAGGTAAGATGTTAAAAATTACTCATTAATTTATTAATGAATCATTCTTATATTTATATTTATTTTGTGTTTTTTGAAGCGCTAATTAACTCTTAATGTATATAGGTTGAAATAAATAATTTTACAATCACAATAATGCATGTTTTTAAAGTAAACAGTTTCTGTAACATCTGCAATATGTTTTTAATGAGAGAAAATATTTCTTTCTTATTATGACCTTTAGACATGTTTTGGACTTGTTTGGCCATGGTTGTGAGGCTTAGAATTCCACGGCATTTTGCCACAGCTGCATCCAGCATCCTCAGGGGGTTGGCTTGAGACTGGCTATTTTGTCGACCACCTGCCTTCTTTATACTGTTTCCCACAGTGCATTCTCTGTGCAGTCCATACTGTCATAAGTTATATCTAACTGCTGATTGGTGAGCTTCCACTGAACCAATGTGACTGATATCTGATGATCTAGGAAGCTGTTGGGATTTACATCTGCTGTTTTTTAGAGCTGGTATCCATCAGCTACGGCTGGATACATGTAATGAAGAAGAAGTATGCATATTTTGTTTATTTTTTATTATTTCACTCACCTCATACTTCATTTTTTATGAAGTATGAGGTGAGTGAAATAATAAAAAATAAACAATATTAAAAACCTCATAGTGTTATTTCCTATCTACATAACTTAATATACATATTTTGTTTACTTTAAGTGATTCTTCCTTACTGTTAAAACTTTTTGATGTTTAAATGTCTCGATGGCTTCTCATTGTAAACAGGTAAAATAGTTATATTTAAATTAATACTGGGAAGTAAACATTACGAGGTTATATCATTAATAGTGAGTGGAGAACATATTTTAATCGACTCAGCTCATACATTTTCAAACTTCTTTGATACCGACGGTTTCAGACAATATCATGTCCTTCTTCAGTCATGGCTTCCACTGATGAAATTCTGTGATTGTTGATTTCTCTAATGACATCACCTCTTGTGCTGCCATCTTTCGTTGGGATTATAAACTTTGTAATTAAATTTTTATCCACCGGAATATCGAAATTCATAGATCGATATTTATTCTTCTCAATGAATATCATTTCCCATATTGTCAATTCCAACGTTTTATCCAATTGTTTCAAAAGTTTCGCTTCTTTTTCAACTTTATAAAATTTTATAAAACTTTTGAAACAATTGGATAAACCGTTGGAATTGACAATTTGGGAAATGATATTCATTCAGAAGAATAAGTATCAATCTATGAATTTCGATATTCCGGTGGATAAAAATTTAAATACAAAGTTTATAATCGTGTCCACCGCTGTGGTCTCGAGGTAGCGTGCTGCCTTGTCACGCAGCGGGCCCGGGTTCGATCCCCGGTCAGGGCAGTTTTTCTGGGTGAGGTTTTTATGGGGTTTTTCCTCACCTCTAAGACAAATGTCAGGAAAACTTTAAGGCCCAAACGGTCCCCGAAATCATATGGCCATCATCTTTATCATCATTATCATGATCACCATCATCCTTCACCGGTGTGGAAAGCAACGGGAAGCTACCACACCTACACAATTCCCTAGTAAAGCTACAAGCATAGCATGAAAATGCTATGATTGCAGTGAAGGACCTGCCTTTGGGCAGAATTACTAATGGATGGATGGAGTTTATTATCATTGCCCTAACGAAAGATGGCAGCACGAGAGGTAAGGGTTCACTTAAGGAAATCAACATATCACGGAATTTTATCAGTGGAAGCCATTACTGAAGGACATGATATTGTTCTGAAACCGTCGGTATCAAAGAAGTTTGAAAATGAACCTTACGAGGTGAGTCGAATAAAATATGTTCTCCACTCACTGATTAAGGTAAAATCGTGT
The DNA here is from genome assembly GCA_030220185.1 of Diploptera punctata. Classification (NCBI taxonomy): domain Eukaryota; kingdom Metazoa; phylum Arthropoda; class Insecta; order Blattodea; family Blaberidae; genus Diploptera; species Diploptera punctata. Next base: position 1,475,464 of record JASPKZ010003833.1, read on the forward strand.
CTATAATTTGATAATATACATCTGTGTTGTGAGTAATTCTAAGAATTCTTTTCCGTCCACAGCCAAAAGGCCTTCACAAATGTCGACATGTCATAATATATGGACATTCATATGTACTCCGGCTGTGAAAAACCTATTTCATATATATTTCTTTTTTGTATCGGCAAAAACCCACCATCTCGTCCAAGAGAGAAGCAATTGTGTCTTCCTTGGGTGTGCTCGTCAAAAAGAATTAAAAAGAAGCAGGCTCTTCAGGCGAAAAAACGAAAAGGAGTAAGTGAATCAAGCCAAATAGAATATTTGAGGCTGGCGCAAGAAGGTTTTTGGATCCACCAGCCAGTATTAGAGTGTCTTCCAATAGTGGCTTGCCGGTAGACATGGACACTGTGAGTACATTAAAATATTATGTATTACTTCTTTTGTATTTAATTATTTTATTTTATCAGACACCATCAGGTTGTCTTAATGACATTTCTGGCATTCTCTCCTGGCATCTGCAGAATTGTAACCCACCTCTAAGGTAGGGTCTCCTGGAAGGCACAGTTACTACCCTGTTGATATGAAGGGTGATCTATCCATCCACAGTATCCATAGTAATTCTGCCCGAGGGCAGGCCCTGTGCATTCATAGCATTTTCATGCTATTCTTTGCAGCTTTACTAGGGAATTATAGGTGTGGTAGGTTCCCGTTGCTTTCCACACCGGTGAAAGATGGTGATGATAATGAATGCCGGAAAATTTTCAGGGACTGTTGAGCCCTACGCTTCCTGACATTTATTTGTCTTATAGGCGAGGAAAAACCCCGAAAAAAACTTCACCCCAGAAGCTTGTCCCGACCAGGGATCGAACCTAGGCCCGCTGCGTGACAAGGCAGCACTCTACCTTGAGACCACAGCGGTGGACATGATGGGTGATAAATGATGATAAAGCACCAGTAGAGTTCTTAGACCTTTACCCATCTGTGATGCACCCTTTTATTTGCTTTCCTGTGTGGAAGGAGGTCATTTTAGTCCTTCTAGAACACTGATTTATATAAATGCTCATAACTTTTTAAAATATTGATGGATTGGAATGAAATTTTTACTAGTTTCCTCAGAAATTAATGTAAAATTTAATACATATTATCATCATCACTCCAGGGATTAGGCAATTGCCCGTTCCGACTTCATATTGCATCAGCCCAACGTCTTCTAGGTCTTCCAACATCACGCCTTCCTCTTGCTTGATAATTTCTGGCTAACAATGGATTTTCGGCTGATTTCCATGAAGCTTCTCAGTAAGATAAATGTCTCCTGGAAGCGTTACGAGCGCTTCGCAGGACAAGGATGGTGGAAGGGCTGCTTCCTCTGAGCCTCCAAACATGCTCCTCTGGGTATCCACCCTCCAAGAGCGGGCTGCTTCTTCCGCTCTTCAAGCCCTAAAAGTTTAGCTGTGCTATTCCTTGTCGCCCTGTTGACCGTTGAAGACTTGACGAAGATGTGGCCGCCCAATATGGATACATATGCCATTCCTTCGTTGTGAGCTATACTTAGTTCCCCTCGCCTCTTACCCACCAGCAAGATTAACCTAAGTCAATCTTCCCCAGTAGAGTCGTCTGGTTCATCGGGTACTAAGCCCCCCACCACGTCAAGGTGATAGCTCTTGGGGGGGATTTAATACATACCATGTGGAATTCAGACGTGTATATAAATTATTTAAAAAATGTTTAAAATCTGATTTTTGCTGTCACGATACAAATTTTTACTAAATAATTTATTTTGCACACATAACTAATGTCAGAATGAAGAGATAGAGGAGTGAAATGAAGCTCAATCTTGTATCAAAGCAGTAGTAAAGTTTGTATTGAACTTTTATAGGAATTAATCACTATGAGGTTTATTTTAAGATAAATTAAAATGTTTGATACCTCTCCTCATATCCAATCTTGTATGTAGATCGCGATTTTGAAGCCTTAACGGCTTCATCTTCAGTACCATCTTCACGACTGATGTTATGTCAATCAGAAGAACTAGTTCTTCTTCCGTCTTTTGGTGGACCGATAAATCTCTGGATAAAGTCAGAATCCGCAGCAATTTCGAAGTTCATAAGTTATTCTTTCATGTTTTTCCACATTATAGTTGAAGAGAAAAATTATACTTGCTCAGTTAGCTCATTTGGTTAGAGTATTCACCTAGAGTGCAATAGGTCCTGGGTTTATGCCCCTGTCTGAGCGTATAATTTTTCTCTTCAAATATGATTTATCCATCATTGAGATGTATGAAATTAATAATAAAAACATTGAAAGAAGCCGTACTGGCTTTTATAATGTAGGTAAAATTCCCAAATAATTGTCTTCTTAACCCATTTGCTTCATATTTAAATGCTCAATGCATTTTCCCAGAAACCGGATTAAAGTTACCGTAAATTATATTGTCTATTTTCATACATTCAAAACAAACAAAATATAACGGTACTTGAGATCACAATAAGGGTGAAGGGCAAAAACACATTCCTCTACTATTCATAAATGTTAATAAAATATTATCTTGCCAAGGGATGTATAAAACATTTCAAAATATATAACAGCAGAGTTAAGCGAGTCTACCTCGTCTTTTGAGGCGAATGGGTTAATAAAGCTGCCATTTGCAAGATAGAAGCAAAGGTTTTATAGCATTTGGTGTGCAGGAATTACCAGCGTATATAAGAGAAAAAGAAATCCGTTTAGATTGGAACTTGCTCAGGTAGCTCACTCGGTTAGAGCATTTGCCTACAGTGCGAAAGGTCCTGGTTTCAAGCCCCAATCTGAGCATATAATTTTTCTCTTCAAATATGGTTTGTCCATCATTGAGATGTATGGAATGAACAATAAAAACATTCTATTTATTTTTAATAGTGAGTGGAACATATTTTTAATGACTCACCTCATATAATTTCAAATTTCTTTGATACCGGCGGTTTCAGACAATATCTTGTCCCTCTTTAGTCATGGCTTATTAATGATATAACCTCAATGTTTTTTTTTATTATTGATTTAACATTTCTCACTGAAAGATAAATTATATTTGAGGAGAAAAATTTTTGCCTAGACCGAGACTCGAACCCGGGACCTTTGGCTTGCCGGGCCAAATGCTCTACCAACTGAGCTATCGAGGCGAGTTATGATATAGATGCAAATTTTTCTCTTATATATGTTGTAATTCCCTCTCGCCAAATGCTTTTGAAACCATTGTTTCTATCTTTGCAAATGGTGGCTTCTTAGTTAAGAAGACATTTATTGGGAATTTAACATTACTTTATAAAGCTAGTAAGGCTTCTAATGATGTTTTTATTATTAATTTAACATTTCTCTTCAAATATAATTTATCCTTCAATGAGAAGTGTTAAATTAATAATAAAATCGTCAATAGAAGCCCTACTGGCTTTATAAAGTAGTGTTAAATTCCCAATAAATGTCTTCTTAACCAAGAAGCCGCCATTTGCAAAGATAGAAACAATGGTTTCAAAAGCATTTGGCAATAGGGAATTACAATGTATATAAGAGAAAAAATTTGCGTCTAGATCGCAACTCGCCTCGGTAGCTCAGTTGGTAGAGCATTTGGCCCGGCAAGCCAAAGGTCCCGGGTTCGAGTCTCGGTCTAGGTGAAAATTTTTCTCTTCAAATATAATTTATCTCATAATGTTTACTTCCCAATATTAATTTAAATATTCTATTTATTTGTTTCACTATTGTAGACACACTTATTTATCACAAAGCATTTATTAATAGCTAACTGTTTTTCTTTACAGTTGCCAGTACCTCCAAGCACAAAAACAATACTAGAATCAGATTTTGATTTTGTCACTGTTGATGATTGTATTCCTGGAAGTGATGCTGAAATTTTTGAAAAACTTGAGGAAGATCTTTTAAAACAAGCCAAGGTATGTTTCATATGTAATGCCACGAGTGATTTCCAAATTATCGATAATTTGGAAATCAAGAGTGGCATTTGTTAGGACTATTTAACGAATAAAATTAAGCTGTATACTCACAAATTATTATTTAACTATAGTCATTTTAAAATATTTATATATTTAATGTAAACGGCGATGTTTGAAAACAAATGAGAAACGATTGGTACGCTTCATTTGCTTCGTTTGTTCTCACTGCTACCAGATCATAACATTATTTATTGCCAAAAGATCGCAATTTTGTAAGAATGCACCCTAGTGGAGAAATTTATAATCAACATTATAGGTATTAATTAATTTCTGATGTCCTATGATGTAAATATATCAATTATATTTTTCTGCGTGATTTCCTGGAAAATAATTCATTTATGAAAGTGCAAACAATGGTTTCTTTTTTTTTTTGTGGTATAATCAATTGTTACAAATGTTTGTATATTATCTCTCGTATGCACTACTTGTTGACATTCATGCACTATATATACAATCTGGTAACCGTATTTCTTACAGAGTCAGTCACTGCAAAATAATGCTATGACCTATTCAGAATGTTAGAAAGGAGGTGCTTTCTTTATTATGATAAACTTTAGTTGGTAAATTTTAGGCGAAACACGAATGTGATTGGTTGTAAATAAAAAATCATTGAAATGTGATTGGTAATTGACTCCCATTTGGGGCATGAGTTAAATAGTCAATAAAATATATCCATTTCATCTAACGAGGGAACTGTCAACCATTGCAAGCTGAAATATACTTTGAAATTTCTCCCAGAGAAGCATTGTGATGTACCAAGGTCATGTCCAAAAGAAATCTGCCTTTTTTTTTAACTGCAGAGAAATCTAAATCAGAATCCAGCAATGATCAATCCACTGTATAGGGCAGATGGACACCCTGCTTGAGTAAGAGTGAAGTGGAGTGAGGCAGGATACTGTGTGGATAGCAGGTAATGAGGGTTCCAACCTACCAATTTGGGAGTTGTATTACTTCCCTACAGTCTAAATGAGAGATTTGGTGCTGGATTTTACTGCTTACAATTAAAAATGGTAGGTAATTTTTTTTTTAATATAAATTAATGGTGAAGAGAAAAATGTTTGCCTGAACCGGGAATCGAACCCCGTACCTTTAGCTTTCCGTGCTAATGCTCTGTCCACTGAGCTAATCCAGGCTTCACTCCCATCCAAGCAGAAATCCTTCCTTTACCTTACTCTACTGGTCCCACATTCAATTGCAATGAATCATCATTCACAAATACACAATGAATGGCTTCTACATTAAGAACACATTTGTTTCCTTGAAGAAAGGTCCCCGTCCGGAGATCCGAATGGGGGACTATTTTACCTCCGGATTTGTATTTCTTTTTCCAAGGCTTCATGTTTGTATTGGAGTACAATAAACTAGTTGTAACCGTTTAGTAGTAGGCACCACATGTGGTGGTTACGTCACCCATAGAGAGAAAGTAGGTATAGGAAGGAAGGAGAAATGAACCCCTAGGCCTCGAGTACTCTAATACCATCAGGGTCGAAAGAAACAAGAGGTCTATCTGACCACCAAATTGATGTATTCACAATTCAAGAAGCAAATCTCACACAGGAACAGTTACAATATTACCACTTCAAGGATTTTATTGTTCACATACTTCCTAAAGGACGACAAATAAGCAGTGGTATTTTAGTTGGAATTCGAACACATATGACTTCGTCCGTTCAAATTATCAAAGAAATGGACAATGTAGACAAAATTGAAATAATTAAAATTAACATATGGATAAATAAATCTCAGTACAATATATATTCAATTTATAATCCACCAAATAACTCCCCTAATCTTGAACATATTACAATAAACCCAAATACAATTATAATGGGAGATTTTAATGCCCATTCACGACGATGGGGCTATACCAAATCTAATAATGCAGGGAAAATTGTAGAAGACTTATTAAATTCAACACCCATAGAAATAATACACAACAAAGAGGATCCTCCAACATATATACATTACTCTGGTTCAGGAACTAATCCTGACTTACTCTTTGTATCTTCTAATTTATACTCCAAAACCAAAAAACAAATTGTAGAAGATCCTGGCTCAGGACATAGAGCCATCATTGCTACTATTCAACTGGGGAATAACAACTTACTTCCAATGCATCTTAAACCCAGGTGGAACTTCAAAAAAGCCAATTGGAAACTGTACACAGACGAACTGGAAACGAAATTTGAAAATCCTTTAAACGAATCACTTCAGTCAGATCAAATTAACAAATCTATATGCAAAATAATATTAAAAACAGCAAAAAAATATATACCACGAGGAATAGTTAAAAACTACAAACCCTTCTGGAATTCAAAATTAGAAAGAATGAAAATAGACCGAGATCTCGCTAGAAATAAAGCAGAAAAAACAAAAGACCCAAAAGATGTACAAAATTGGAGAAAACTGTGCGCACAACTCAAAAAAGAAATTAACAGCAATAAAAGAGAAAATTTTAATAACTTCCTCCAAAAAATGGATTATAGGAAAGATGGCCAGAAAGCATATAGATTTGTACACAATATACAAAATAAAAAAAGAACGGCAAAAAACACCATTTATCCACAACAACAAACAGATTACAAATGAAAGTGAAATAGCCAACAAATTCAACAAACACTACGCTAACACCTATACTTTGTCCTCAGAGAACAAAAAAGAACAAAAAACAATAAAAGAGAACCTAAAAAATTACATAAAATCAACAAGCAGTACAAAAGATAATATTTTTAATAAGAATTTCAACATTAAAGAGTTAAACATAGCCATTAATAGTTTAAAATCAAACAAATCTCCAGGAGCAGATAATATACATGCAGAATTTCTCAAACACCTTGGCAATAAAGCCAAAACTCAATTGCTCTCCCTTTATAATCTTTCTTGGAACACAAAAGTTCCTGATGATTGGAAAAAAAGCTATTATAATACCTATTTTGAAAACAAAAAAATCAACAAATACTTTTTCAAATTATCGCCCAATAGCACTAACTAGTGTAATTGTTAAAACTATGGAAAAAATGATTTCAAATCGATTAAATTGGTATTTAGAAACCAATAATTTACTTTCACCCAATCAAGCTGGATTTAGAGAATTACAATCAACAAATTGTACACCTAAGTCAAGCTATTAAAGACAGTTTCAACAGAAAAGAAGACACTCTGGCAATGTTCGTTGATTTCCAAGGAGCATATGACTCTATTTGGAGATATAAATTATTAGAAAAAATGCAGACTTTAGGCATTCAAGGGAATATGCTACTCTGGATCAGCAATTTTCTCATCCAACGGTTCATCGCTACTAAGTATAATAATCACCTCTCTAAATACCAACAAACACATCGAGGTTTACCACAGGGTTCTGTACTCAGTACCATTCTCTTCAATATCTACATTAATGATCTACCTAAGCATATAGAAAAGCTCGAAACAAAAACCCTACTTTTTGCTGATGATGTTGTAATATGGGTCTCCAAACCGAAAAACCAAAGTCAACAATTAATAACCATAGCCCAACAATCACTAATACAGTTAGAGAATTGGACATCCCAGAAATTAATGAAGATAAATATACAGAAAACAAATTATCAACTATTTACATTAAGAAAGAAACCACTACCCATCACTCTGAAATTGGAGGGTGAATTATTAACTCAAACACATGAAGCAAAATATTTAGGAATAACTCTGGACACAAAATTAACATGGAAGAAACACATGGAGAATATATGTACAAAGATAGAAACAAGGTTACCATTATTAAAACGATTAGCAGGGAAAAAGTGGGGTTGCAACACACAAACCCTAAACACCTTCTACCAAATGTACATAAAACCTGTACTTCAATATTGTGAAGAAATCCTAGTAACTACTAAAGTGGAAAAACTTAATAAATTGCAGAACCAAATCCTCCGTCTGATAACAGGAGCCGTTAAAACAACACCAATCACTGCCATGCAAATCTTAACAAATAACCCAAACATAGCATCTGAAATTGAGAAAACAGCAATCACACAGTATGAAAAATTTTTAAGGCTACCCCATAATAACTGGACCCAAAGAAAACCACAAGTATGTTTAAAATCTCAGCAAAGCTTCCTAAGCATTGTACAAGAAATCAAACAGAAATTGCAACTTCCACATTCAAAAGAAAATATGCAGATGAGAAACAACCCTCTAGAATTTTTGGAAATCGAATATAACCTTCATTTAACAGAAGACATCAAGAAATCTGAAACTCCTCCATATATTTTAAAACAAATGTCACTGGAAATAATAAATCTAAGATACCCAGCTCCTGAATGGATACATATTTTTACAGATGGCTCCAGCCTACCAAATGACGGTGGCACTGGTGCTGGTGCAGTATGTCCACTTTTTTCCTTTTATCGTAAACTAAACACAAATTCAACAAACTTTGATGGCGAAATTCTAGCAATTTTCTTAAGTTTACAAAATCTTTTATATCACATCCAAAAATTTACAAAAGTTGTAATTCTATGTGACTCCAAAGCAGCCATTCTTGCTATAACACGAGACACAACACCCAAAAGCATCAAAATTATCGAATGTCACAAAATGATAAAACATTTATCCCGTCTACATAAAAAAGTTGTACTTCAATGGATTCCGGCCCATTGTGGAGTGACAGGCAATGAAATAGCCGATTTTCTAGCCAAGAAGGGTAGCAAAATTGTTTCAAACCCAACTTCTGCTCCAGTTTCCTTTCACTCTATCAAAAGAATTATCTCAAATAAATACATCAATAAACTTAGAGAAGAATACACCACCAAAACATCTGGAAAGGAATGGGAAAATCTACAAGCTTATGACATTACTACATTACAAAGAAAATCTGCAGTAGCAACATTCAGACTGCTAACGGGACATGACTGCTTGAATAAACACCTACACAGAATTGGCATAACAGATTCACCTAAATGCCCTTTTTGCAATGTAAATGAAGATATGGAAAGAAACCATCTCCTCCGTTGTCCAGCCTTTGTAGAAGAGACCAGCCTTTCTGCTAAATATTGGAGTGCAAGAGAGCGAATGATTTCATTATCAAGTGCTCGACATTAGATACCAACCAACCATAAGAAGACATGAAGGGACTCCACACAGCTATAGCATTATTTATTAAATTGATATTGAGAAGCTAAAGCTATTACTATGATAGAAATAAGTAAATTAATGAACACAATTAAATTATTGTAAATTAATGGTAAAGAGAAAAATTTTTGCCTGAACCGGGAATTGAACCCCGAACCTTTAGCTAAAGGTTCGATTCCAGGTTCAGGCAAAAATGTTTCTCTTTACCATTAATTTACAATAATTTAATTTAACCATTTTTCACACAAACAAGCAGTATTTAATAGTTTAACACACAGACTTGTGAATGTCCCCATGAGCAAAGAGAATTACAATAAAGAGAAAGAACACATCATAAAATTTGCGAACGATAATGGTTTTCAAGAGAAGATGATACACAAGAAAATAAATAAATTTAAAGAACAAAAAATCACTAATGAAGGTACTCTTCAGACAGATAAAAATATTGGAAAAAATTCAAGAAATTCACATACCATCCTTTAGTATTTGACAAGTTTCAAAAAATCTTCAACAAATTCAACATTAAATTAGTACCGAAAAATGATTACAGCTTGGGTAATTTAATAAAAACCAACAAAAATGAAAAGATTGAAGACGGCAAAAAATTGGGAATTTATCAAATTAATTGTAAAGATTGTGAAAAGATATACATAGGAAAAACAAAAAGGAATCTAAATACAAGATTAAAAGAACACCTCAGAAATGTTAAAAATGGAGAAACCAAAAAATCTGCAATAGCTGCACATGCCTGGTCAGAAAAACATGGAATAGAAACTAAAACAAAATTACTTAAACAATTGGAAAAAACCGAAGGAACTCACAATTTGGGAAAAAATTTACATATGCAAGAATGAAAATACAACTATGAATTTTGAAATACCCGGTTATAAGGAGAGAGGACTGATTAGGAAATTCGTCAGTCAGCCATCAGATGGCACGGAGGTCAGTCTACATGATAGAAGGCAGTTGGATGTCAGTTGTGAACGTGACACAGCATTGAGAATGTCACAAATGTTGTGATGAAACCTAGGTCTGCAAGAAGTTATGAAGTATGAGGTGAGTGAAATAATAAAAAATAAACAATACTAAAAAACCTCATAGTGTTAATTCCTATATACATAACTTAATAATTGTGTTCATTAATTTACTTATTTCTATCATAGTAATAGCTTTAGCTTCTCAATATTAATTTAATAAATTTTTTTAATACTACCTTGGTACATCACAGTGCTACTCTGGAAGAAATTGAAGGTAGATTTTGGTCTGTAATGGTTGTTTTCCTTGTAAGATTAGTTATTAAAAATATGTGTGTGTGTGTACTGTATAGGCAGAGAAATTGGGATGAACATCTTAAGAGAATTATATTTGAAGAGAAAAATTTTCGCCTAGACCGGGACTCGAACCCGGGACCCTTGGCTTTCCGGGCCAAGTGCTCTACCAACTGAGCTACCGAGGTGAGTTACGATCTAGACACAAATTTTTCTCTTATGTACGTTGTAATTCCCTCGTCCCAAATGCTTGAAACCATAGCTTCTATCTTTGCAAATGGCGGCTTCTTAGTTAAGAAGACATTTATTGGGAATTTAACACTACTTTATAGCCAGTAGGGCTTCTATTGACGATTTTATTATTAATTTAACACTTCTCATTGAAGGATAAATTATATTTGAAGAGAAAAATTTTCGCCTAGACCGGGACTCGAACCCGGGACCCTTGGCTTTCCGGGCCATACCTAGAACAATTAAATTAATGTTTTTATTACGTCACCTCATATCCTTTTTCTTCTATACTGCAGTTTCGGAGCTTATCTCCATCATCAGTAGCCTCTGGTCGACCGGTGTTATGTCGTTTCTTGGCGGTTTCCTTCTTACTTCTATCGGTGGACCGATGAGCCTCTGGATCAGGTCAAAATTTGCGGGAGTTTCAAAATTCATGAGTTTGTCTTTCTTGTTTTTTTGGATGTGGATTTTTTCCCAGACTGTGAGTTCCTTTAGTTTATCTGTTTGTTTGATTAGGCTATGAATTGGAAACTTCACACCTCATTTCAACTCATAAAATATATATATTTTTTTTTATTTGAAGAGAAAAAATATTGAATTTTTAAAGGAAAAATCACTATGAGGTTTAATTTAAGATTTAAATTAAAATTCTTTATACCTCACCTCATATCCAGTCTTCTAATTATACTGATTTCAAAACTTATGTGGTTTCATCTTCAGTTTTATCTCGACCGACGTTATGTCGTTTAGGAGAACTGCTTCTAACTCACTATTACTGAACATAAGGACTAAGAAGCAGTTCTCCTTAACCTTTAAACGCCCACGAGCCCATATGCTGGGTTTTAAATTGTACGTCCAGTCTGCCCGCAGACCCAGCTTATGGGTTCTGAGCAGGCGGAGCTGTTTGGTTGCTTGAAATTATACTGGATAATACTACTTTTGTTACATACCTTTTTTCTGGGTTATCAGATGCTTGGCAACATGATGTGAAGATAGCATTTGTTTATTAAAGGTTTGTTTTTCTATGATAAGTCTCGAAACAATCACCAATTCACAAACCGACATCACACTTTTTACACTTCACTTGCACATGTTTTCTGATTCCCCGTGCCGAACACACACGACAAATTAGTATTTGTAAAGCTACCGACCAATGTTGACTAAAGTTAACTTGAAGTCATGAAATGTCTGTACTCAATATACTAGGTCTACCAGGGAGTCGTCTACAGGGTGTTCTACCAGCCTGTTCCAAAAAGTCTCTGACAAGTCTTAAATCTCTATGTGTTAATATTTAATTTTAGGAAGTTATATTTTGAGGTTATTTTAATTATATTATTTTTAGTCTGGACATCTTACCTCAATATTAATGTTGATTTGTTCTTGGATATGTTTCAAAACAATTCTGTTTTATCATCAGCTTTCCCAGCTTTGAGTCTGGGAAAGCTGAAGATAAAACAGAATTGTTTTGAAACATATCCAAGAACAAATCAACATTAATATTGAGGTAAGATGTCCAGACCAAAAATAATATAATCTCTATGTGTTGTTTTGGCACCAATGAAGTCAGAAGAAGAAAACTGTTTAGAATGGTTAAGTCTAACAAATGGAAAAATAATTTCTTGGTTGAGAGAACCAGCTATAACGGCTGGGGGACTCGACATGCTGACAACATGTCATCCATGCACTGGCTAGATGATCATCTACCTTTGTGAATGACACATGTGGGTGTGAGGCCAGCAGCTGGCTGGTTGGCTAAGGGCCTTCTAGGCCTGTTGCACCTTATTACTATTATCATTATTCTTAGATTATTAGGCATCCTTTTTCTCTTAAGTCTTACTATCCCACATGTTATATCCCATTAGAATAATTAGTCCAAGAAAAAGGTACATTTCTGATTCTGTCACGTCAGGGGGAAGAGTACAGTTTTCCTCACGAACCCAAGACCCTACCCGTAAGTCAGATGTCTCACAGGTATAAGTGTCAGTTGATTGTAGCTCGTGATTGGCATTGTCACAGTCCGACAATTTCTTGTATTTCAGCAGAACTTAGTGATTTTGTACCAGACATATCGTAAACTTCACTCTGAGTCACAAAACTATGAATGAATGTGGGCTGGTGTTGGAATGTGACCTTTTTTTTTTTCAAAGCTTTGGAGGAAAACTGACCGGATGCAACATAACACGAATTCTAAACAAAAGATTGCAAGAGGGTTGGAATATACCTAAATATATATACAGTTTTTCACTTCTAACCTGATTCAGAACACTCTAAAATCCATAAAGTTATTTGGCAACTATCATGAATTTAAAATTTCTCTCTATGGTATAAAATATTACTATGAGTTTTTGCCGTGAATATCACCGATTTTACAATAATATTTAACTTTATAAACAATGTTTGTGACCCCCACAGATTTTAAAATATGAGTTAATAAAATTAGCGAAGTTATAGTCAAAAGCCAAGGAGTTTAAAAGCTAGGCGGACATTTAAACCCGGGCAGCCTACCGCTACCTGGCCATTTAAACTTGGGCGCTTAAAGGTTAATGACATAACATTGGTCGAGATATTACTGAAGATGAAACTACCTAGGTTTTGAAACTGGTATAATTAGAAGAATGGATATGAGATGATATATAAAGAATTTAAATTTAAATTTAGGAACATGTATGTCTGAACCTGGATTTGAACCTGATATCTCCGGTTCAGGCATATATTTTCTTTTAAATTCATCGGAAAAAATTTTTTGAAAACTCACCTCATAAATTTCGTGCTTTTCATGAAACCATGGCTTCAAGCAAAATCTCGCCCATCTTCAATCGAAACTCCAACTGATGAAATTCTTCTGCAATTGTTTTAAAAGTTGGATAAACCTTTAGAATTGGCAATTTGGGAAAAAATAAATAAATATAGATCGATGAATTTTGATATTCCTAATGAACAAAATTTAATTTCAAAGTTTATAAAGTAGAAGCCATTCATTGTGTATTTGTGAATGATGATTAATTGCATTTGAATGTAGGACCATTAGAACAAGGTAAAGGAAGGATTTCTGCTTGGATGGGAATGAAGCCTGGATTAGCTCAGTGGACAGAGCGTTAGCACGGAAAGCTAAAGGTTCGGGGTTCAATTCCCGGTTCAGGCAAACATTTTTCTCTTTACCATTGATTTATAATAATTTAATTGTATTTGAAGAGAAAAATTTTTGCCTAGACCAAGACCGAACCCGGGACCCTTGGATTTCTGGGCCAAGTGCTCTACCAACTGAGCTACCGAGGCGAGTTACGATCTAGATGCAAATTTTTCTCTTATATACATTGTAATTCCCTCATGCCAAATGCTTGAAACCCTAGCTTCTAACTTTTGCAAATGGCGGGCAGCTTCTTAGTTAAGAAGACATTTATTGGGAATTTAACACTTCTTTATAAAGCCAGTAGGGCTTCTATTGACGATTTTATTATTGATTAAAACTTCTCACTGAAAGAGAAATTATATTTGAAGAGAAAAATTTTCGCCTAGACCAAGACTCGAACCCGGGACCCTTGGATTTCCGGGCCAAGTGCTCTATCAACTGAGCTACCGAGGCGAGTTACGGGTTCGAGTCTCGATCTAGGCGAAAATTTTTCTCTTCAAATATAATTTATCCTTCAGTGAGAAGTGTTAAATCAATAATAAAATCGTCAATTTAATTGTGTTCGTTAATTTACTTATTTCTATCATAGTAATAGCTTTAGCTTCTCAATATTAATTTAATGTTTTACCTGTTTTTTTGAATTGAGTGGATTGAGGATAGCAAGTCTGGATGTCTGGGTTTGATGTGTTTCATTGTGTTTACAGATGTGCCTCACTACACGAGATCATTTTAAAGCTATAGGAGATGTAGCTAGTGCAAATCGTTTTGAGCAGCTGGCAGTACATTCTAAAAAAGATTTGGATGCTGTTCGTTGTGCTCACAAACGCAGTGAACCAATTCCCAAATTCCATTACGAAGCCAGAAGTTTTTCAATTGTGCAGTAAGTAATATAATTCTGTTAATGGCATACTGCTCGGTCCCGTAGCTTGCCAATGTGGTTCAACAATCCTATTTGAATCTTCATCACACTATTCATGGTGAATTATACTTGTTAGGGATTGTGATTAAATTTTGAGGAAGTTGCTGAATTCAAATACTTAGGAACAATAATCACAAACAGGAATGAGATGCACAAGGAAATTAAACATAGGCTCAATTCTGGAAATGCATGCTATTATGCATTACAGAGACTCTTGACTTCCCAACTCCTTTTAAAAAACGTTAAACTGAAAATATATAAAACTTTATTAAGTTGTGTAGATAAGAAATAACACTATGAGGTTTTTTTAATATTGTTTATTTTTTATTATTTCACTCACCTCATACTTCATAATTCCTAGCAGACCCAGGGTTTCTTCACATCATTTGTGACATTCTCAATGCTGTGTCACGTTCACAACTGACGTCCAACGGCCTTCTATCCTGCAGTCTGCCAAATGTCAAAATTTGAGTTGAGATCAGCGTTTTTGTCTGTTAGAATGCTACAAACATATGTCTGATGTTTTTTAAGAAATAAGATATATATCAATGTTTTTCATAAGTAATGCCACGAGTGATTTCCAAATTGAAGTAAGGAGTGAATTTATCTAGAGAATTTTGAAATCAAGGGTGGCATTTGTTAGGACTATTTAAGAATAAAATTAAACTGTTTACTCACAAATCATTGTTTAACTATAGTTATTTTAAAATATTTATATATTTAATGTAAACGGTGATGTTTGAAAACAAATGAGAAGCGATAGGTACACTTCATCTGCTTCTTTTGTTTATCACTGCAACCAGATCATACTATTTATTGCCAAAGGAACGCAATATTGTTAGAATGCTCTCTAGTGGAGAAAAAATGAAACACATCAAACTGTATATTAATTCATTTCTGATGTCCTATGATGTAAATATGACAATTATATTTTTCTGGGAAAAAATACATTTAAGAAAGTGCAAACAGTGGTTTATTTTTTTGGTGGTATAATAAATTGCTACAAATGTTTTTATATTAACTCCCGCATGCGGCAGGTGTTGACATTCATGCACTATATATACAATCTGGTAGCTGTATTTCTCACAGGCTCAGTCACTACAAAATAATGGTCAGACCTGTTCAGAATATTAAAAGGAGGAGCTTTCTTTAATATGGTAATTATAACAGTGATAAATATTTCGTGAAACACGACTCTGATTGGTTGTAAAACAGAAATCATTGAAACGTGATTGGCCATTGAGTCCCATTTGGGGCATGAGTTAAATAGTCATCAAAATCCGGGGCCTTGTGGTTAACTACTGAGGCCAGACCCAGCTGAGATCAATAGATTTTTTAGCATGTGAAAAACCTCAAGGGACAAGTCCTCTAGGAGGGACATAACAGTCTCGAGTCTGAAGATTTTTGGGCTCATTAAAGAACTGCGATCGGCCACGGTGGACTAGTGGTTATCCTCCTTGCCTCTGGTCCTGAGGGTCGCAGGTTCAAACCCAGCCGGAGTCGATGGATTTTTTAGGATGGAAAAATCCAAGGAGCAAGTCCTCCGTGAGAGACTTTAAGCCGTGGCTCCCGAGTCTGAAGATTTTCAGGCTCGTAAAAAAATCCTTAAGCCTGAATGAAAAGGCCTCTAAGCAAAATTTACTGAATTTTCCCGTCCTAGTACTACCTTGGTTTCCTAGATGTCAGTATGAGGCGGAACGCTGACCACGAGCCACTCAAAAAAATGACATCTATACGAAAACAAGTGTAACTAAATTAATATGGTTCAAATTCTTCCCTGTAGGGGGAGAGCGCCTAAATCTCTGTAAAGGGAAAACATGGGCTTACAATTACAATACAATTAAAGAACTGCAAGCTTAAATTAGAACTCGGAACAAAATTATTTAGTTAAAAGGGTTCAATGATATACTATCATAACCCATAAAAAAGCATTGATGGGATGTGTTGTTATTGGTTCTGTGAGAATTCTAGGACGATTATATCATTCAACTCTTTCCACATGCAATGTAACTGAGTCCCATAAAAATATGAGATTCTAAGAATTGTGGCTTTAGTTATAACATGAAAAGTAATATGTTTCATTATCAAGTCCCGGTCTGAGCGTATAATTTTTCTCTTCAAATATGATTTATCCATCATTGAGATGTATGAAATTAATAATAAGAACATGTTTCATTATATTTCAGATGCTGTACAGATCTTGGTGACAATGATCTTGAACTTACAATAGTACAAGGAATCAATTATACAGTTCCCAATCCCAAAGATGTTGATACGTATGTCAAGTTTGAATTTCCATATCCCAGTGTGAGTATGTGTACGTGTTTAACTTTCACAGGGAAAGAACACTATGAGGTTTAATTTAATAATTAAATTAATGTTTTTATTACCTCACCTCATATCCTTTTTCTTCTATACTGCAGTTTCGGAGCTTATCTCCATCGTCAGTAGCTTCTGGTCGACCGGTGTTATGTCGTTTCTTGGCGGTTTCCAAACCGCCAAGAAACGACATAACACCGGTCGACCAGAAGCTACTGACGATGGAGATAAGCTCCGAAACTGCAGTATAGAAGAAAAAGGATATGAGGTGAGGTAATAAAAACATTAATTTAATTATGTGTACGTGTGTGTGTATAGATATATTAAAGATCAAATTAAAATGCTTCATTAATAGTGAGCAGAGAACATATTTTTAACATCTCACCTCATAAATTTCAAGTTTACTTGAGACCAATGGTTTCAGATGACTTCTCATACCTCTTCAGTCATGACTCCCAACATTAATTTAAATATAAGATGCTTCATACCTCACCTCATATCCAGTCTTCTAATTAGACCGCGGTTTCAAAGCCTTGGCAGCTTCATCTTCAGTAATTTCTCATCGACTGATGTTATTAAATTATTTTCAGTCTGATCATCTTAACCTCAATATTAATGTTGATTTGTACATGTTTCAAAACAATTCTGTTTTATCGTCAGCTTGTCCAGATGGTTTTATTTATGTTGCAGACCATGGATGTCGATGTCAGCTCCATCCTGTGGTTGGCCAAAGAACTTCCTAACAAGGTCACGCTCTGTCGGTATTTCAAAATTTATAACTCTGTTTTTGTTCTTCTGAATGTAGATTTTTTCTCAAATAATCAGCTCTTTTGTATTTTCTGTTTTAATAATTTAGTGTCCGAATTTACATTATGTTTTTCAGACCAAACATGAGCAGCAACTGCAGATTTTTCTATTTCCCCATTTTTAATATTTCTTGTGTGTTCTTTGGTTCTTACTTTTAGGTTTCTTTTTGTTTTTCCTATATATATCTTTTCACAACCCGTGCATTTGGGAAAAAATCTACATTCAGAAGAACAAAAACAGAGTTATGAATTTTGAAATACCGACGGAGCATGACCTTGATTGGAAGTTCTTTGGCCAACCACAAGATGGAGCTGACATCGACATCCAGGTTGTGCAACATAAATCTAACCAGTCTGGACAAGCTGACGATAAAACAGAATTGTTTTGGAACATGTTCAAGAACAAATCAACATTAATACTGAGGTAAGATGATCAGACTGAAAATAATATAATTAAAATAACCTCAAAATATCACTTCCTAAAATTAAATATTAAGACTGATGTTATGTCGATCACTGACATAACATCAGTCGATGAGAAATTATTGAAGATGAAGCTGCCAAGGTTTTGAAACCACGGTCTAATTAGGAGACAGGATATGAGGTGAGGTATGAAGTATTTTAATTTAATCTTACATTAAACCTCATAGTGATTTTTTCCTATAAAAGTACAATATATTCATATGTTTGACTTTAGCAATAGAAGCTAATTATAACATAAAAAGAAAAATAAATGTCTGAGTTGGAATTTGAACCCGAGACCTCTAACTCTATATGCTAGTGCTCTACCAACTGAGCTACTCAGGAATCGTAACACACACATTTATTTTTCTTGTATGATAATTCTCAATTCACGAGAGGCAGTTGGATATCGGTCCAGCTGTCATTTAGTAATTACTCTAACAAGTAAGCATGCTAAGATATTTTTATGCTTACTTATTATAGTAGCCACTAGATGACAATCAATTGACAATTATAATTTAAAGTAGGATTTTAACATTATATTTAATTAATGTTGGGAAGTAAACATTATGAGGTATAATCATTAAATTCATCGGAGAACATATTGTTTAAACAACTCACCTCATAGGATTCATGCTTCCATGATATCGCGATTTCAAACATAGTCATGTTCATCATCAGCCATAACTCCAACTGACGAAATTCTTCGGCCGTCAACTATTCTATTGTCGCCATCTTCAGTGCTGCCATCTATGAACTTCGAAATCAATGTAATTTCGTTAGGGATATCAAAATTCATTGATCTATTTTTGTTTCTCTGAATGTATATCCTTCCCCAAACCATCAATTCCAAAGGTTTCTCTACTTGTTTTAAAAGTTTAGCTTCTCTTCCAATTTTATGATGTTCTAATAAACTATGTGCAGCAATTGCAGATTTTTCAATTTCACAATTTTTAATATTTCTGAAATGTTCTTTTGTCCGAATTTCCAAATTCCTTTTTGTTTTTCCTATATAAACTTTATTGCAATCTTCACAATTTATTTGATAAATTCCAGATTTCTTACTGTCTGGAACATTGACTTTTTTATTGGTGCTTATAACATTACCTAAATATTAAAATTAAATTATTGTAATCAATTTGATTACAATAATTTAAAATCCACATTCAAAAGGAGAAGATTTTTCTCGATCTTCATTTATCTTTTTTGATAAAATTGAGGCTAAGCTTATTTATGTACATTAATTTACTTATTTCAATCATAGTAACAGCTTTAGCTTCTTAATATTAATTTAATTAAAATTAAAAGTTAATAATTTTGTGTTACAAAATTCTTTTCATACCTAAATATAATTTTAAATAAAAATTTTTAAATATTTCATTGTTAGTTATTGTCAAATAAAAGAATAAAAATCTCTTAAAAATAATAAAAAAAATATGTTACTACTCTCCGTCCATGGAAAATGTAGAGAAAGTTGTTCGAAATAAGCCATCTGTGTAGGAGGCGTGCAAAATACATGGCCAATGAAGTGCTGGTGAGAGAACAGATCACGTGACATTATTGATGTGCTGGAGGGAGAACAGATCATGTGACATTACTTCACTTCGCTGTAGAGTTTCAAGCGAGAAAGATATCTAATTGGAAAGCTGGCACGGCATTATGTTCTGGAGAAAGCAAGATTGTTTTTTTTGGGGGGGGGCAGCAGTCACAATCTTGTTCATACAACCATTTTAAAAAATCTAACAGCGAAACAAGTGGAGACAGTTTTATCAAAATCTATATAAAACTCAATGTTCATATTATTTGTTTTTAAATAAACATCTTAATGATGGACAAATTATATTTGAAAAGAAATATATATGCCTAGACTGGGGTTTGAACCCAGGACCTTTGACTCTCTATGTCAATGCTCTATCCAAGTGAGCTACCTAGGCCTCCAATCTAAACACGTATTTTTCTCTTATACATAGTTAATTCTCTACCTCAAATGCTACGATTTTTGCAAATGGCGGCCTCTTTATTAAGAAGACTTTTTATTTTAATTCCCAATGAATTGCCAGTGAGTTAATTAATTTGTTAGTATGTTAATATTATTCATTTTTAAACATCTTAATGATGGACAAATTATATTTAGAAAGAAAAATATACGCCTAGACTTAATAAAGAAGTCGCCATTTGCAAAAGATCGTAGCAACAGTTCGTAGCATTTGGGGTTAGGGAATTAACTATGTGTAAGAGAAAAATACGCATTTAGATTGGAGGCCTAGGTGGCTCAGATGGAAGAGCATTGACATAGAGAGTCAAAGGTCCTGGGTTCAAACCCCAGTCTAGGCGTATATTTTTCTTTTCAAATATAATTAAGAGGTTTGTTTAATAATTAAAACATTTTGTCTGTTCATTCTCACCTCTTAGTTGTTTTTGTCGAACATATGTTTCAGAGCTTCTTAGCCCCATCATCAGCATCTGCACTCTAATCGCTGATGATGGGGCTAAGAAGCTCTGAAACATATGTTCGACAAAAACAACTCTAAGAGGTAAGAATGAACAGACAAAATGTTTTAATTACATAATTTTATTTTATATTTTTTTAAAATAATGAATCAGAGAAATCTTTTTTACATCTCACCTCATATGAGAGAGGTTTTATGAGATGAAATGTAAAAAGATTTCTCTGATTGATTATATAAATTGTAAATTACCTCATAGTGTTACCCCACCATCATAATTTTTATTAAAAAAACATAAATTTGTTTTTGTTTTATATTTGAAGAGAAAAATTTATCCTTCAGTGAGAAGTGTTAAATTAATAATAAAATCGTCAATAGAAGCCCTACTGGCTTTATAAAGTAGTGTTAAATTCCCAGTGAATGTCTTCTTAACTAAGAAGCCGCCATTTGCAAAGATAGAAGCTACGGTTTCAAGCATTTGGCGCAAGGGAATTACAACGTATATAAGGGAAAAATTTGTGTCTAGATCGCAACTCGCCTCTGTAGCTCAGTTGTAGAGCACTTGGCCCAGAAAGCCAAGGGTCCCGGGTTCGAGTCTCGGTCTAGGCGAAAATTTTTCTCTTCAAATATAATTTATCCTTCAGTGAGAATTGTTAAATTAATAATAAAATCGTCCACATAATTTTGTATTTACAGGAGGATCCACCAAAGGATCGCACATCGCTAGTAAAAGACACAAATAACCCAGAATATAATGCCATTTTCAATTTAACAATCCATCGAAATGTCCGTGCTTGTCAGCGTGTGTTCAAGCGACATAGCATCAAGTTGGAAGTTTGGTCCAGAGGGTGAGTACATCACAAATATTGTTTTTAAATTTTATTAATGTGGAGGGAAAAAGTTGTTTTATTGTTGCTAATAATCATCACATACATAAAATAAAATACTAACAAATTATATTTGAAAAGAAAAATATATGCCTAGACTAGGGTTTGAACCCATGACCTTTGACTCTCTATGTCAATGCTCTTCCAAGTGAGCTACCTAGACCTCCAATCTAAACTCGTATTTTTCTCTTCTACACGGTTAACTCCCTAACCCCAAATGCTACGAACCGTTGCTACGATTTTTGCAAATGGCGGCTTCTTTATTAAGTCTAGGCGTATATTTTTCTTTTCAAATATAATTTGTCCATCATTAAGATGTTTAAAAACGAATAATATTAACATACTAACAAATTAACTAACTCACTGGCAATACTGAACCTATAGGTTCATGACCATTTGAAAATGAACCCATAGATTCATAACCACATGAACATAAGCTCTCCATACATCTCTATCCTGAGCCAACATTCTTCAATCATTTCCTGTGCAATTTACCTCCTTCAAATCATGATTAATGTTATTCTCCCACCTCATTGTTTCTTTAAACACAGGAACTAGTTTTCAAGATAAGGATCTTTCTCATTTTCAACCGACATTGTGACTACTCATAATGTCAGTTGAAAATGAGAGAGATCCTTCTCTTGAAAACTAGTTCCCGTGTTTAAAGAAACACAAAATATGAGGTAAGATGTTAAAAATGACTCGTTAATTTACATATTTTAACATTGTCTATCATCTGATGTCTTTTTCTGCCTCTAACCTTGTTTCTATTGACCATTCCTTCTAGGGCATCCTTTCAACAGGCAGTTTCTTCTTAGGCAGTGGCCAATCCAATATCTTTTCCTCTTTAAGAGTTCCATCGTTGTTCTTCCTTCACCCACTCTGTCTAGCACATCTTTATTTTTTATTTTATCTGTCCATTTTATTCACTTCATCCTTCTCCATATTCACATCTCAAAAGCTTCCAGTCACATTTCCTCATTCCATCTTAATGTCCAAGTCTCTGTACCATACAATGCTACACTCCACACAAAGCAATTCACTAGCCTCTTCCATAATTCTTTTGCCAAAGGTCCGCAGAAAATGCTTATTGTCAAAAGCTTTTTATGCCATTGCTATCCTCTGCTTTATTTCTTGACCGCAGTTCATGTTACTGCTGATAGTACAACCCAAGTATTTGTAGCTCTCCACTTGCTCATTGGCCTCATCTTTAATCCTCATGTCTACCTTCCATGGTTCTTCTTCTTCTTCTGCCTTCCAAGTACTAGGCCAAGGCCTGTTACGATCCTATAGAAAATTTTCCCTCCAGCATTTCATAGGACGGCCTTCCGGGAAATTCTCGTATAAGATTTGAAAGCAAATGGACTATGTACGTGATTACTAAGGTATTAATTGATGCATCTTGCATTAAGGTTTATCACATTTTGACAAAAACTGCTTCTCTAAAAAAATTAAATTACATGTGGTTGCAACAACAAATGAGAAATTAATAAATTATTTTAACATCTTACCTCATATTTCATGTTTTATCAAACACGGTAACTATAGTTTTCAAATGATCTTGTCATTCATTTTCAACTGCCATTATGACGTGTTTCCCAATTTTAACTTTGAACAAATGAGAAACTTTATATTCACTTATTTGAGCAAAACTAAGTAGTAACCACTGGTTCAAGGGTTGTTTTCTCCACAATTGATTAACTTAGTTTAAATTAAACCAGTTTAAGTTTGATCCTTCCGGGAAATTCTCGTATAAGACTTGAAAGCATAATAATAGTCCCTTCGATTGGTTGCTGGCCAAAGGAAGGCAAGACCAGTGATGGGGCTGCCATCTTATAGCCTCTGGTCAGGCTTTTCTGGAGAAGAAAAGAAAATAAAGGAAAGAAGAAATGGAAGAAAGGAAAGACTCCCTAGCCCTCGGATGCCCTAATAGCGTCGGGGTCGAAAAAACAAGAGTTAACCAAGAGAGGTTAGATAGTAAAGTTAAAAGAGTGCAAAACACAAGTAAGTGGAAGAAATGTTTTGCACAGCTTGGGCACCTTGTGGTCGCCATCCACATATCCCCTAGATGAGGACTCCTTCCTATAATCAAGCCTTTGTATTATTTAATGCTTGAAAATATAATTTAGCTCCATCAGCATGTTCCTCAGTGTCATTGCATCTTCTGCTAGAAAAACCATATCATCAGCAAATCTTATCACTTAATAAAATTGTAAGTCCCCGTTGAGTAGTTGTTATCCTGCTTGTCTCGATTCCAAGATTTGCAGGTTCAACTGGCTGGGGTAAATACATTTTATGAGGACATAAAAATCCTGAACATGGCTTCCTTTGAAAGGGAAGTAAAGCTGTGGATCTCATGTAATAGATTTACTCAAGCTTGAAAAAGTGGCCTCTGGGCAAAATTTGTAAGTCCTTTCACGTCCAGATTTGAATTGCAATGCTAATATTGAGTTTGTACTGCAATTAATATTTAATTTTAGAAAGTGATATTTTGAGGTTATTTTAATTATATTATTTTTAGTCTGATCATCTTACCTCAATATTAATGTTGATTTGTTCTTGAACATGTTTCAAAACAATTCTGTTTTATCATCAGCTTGTCCAGACTGGTTTGATTTATTATATTTGAAAAGAAAAATATACGCCTAGACTAGGGTTTGAACCCAGGACCTTTGACTCTCTATGTCAATGCTCTTCCATCTGAGCTACCTAGGCCTCCAATCTAAACGCATATTTTTCTCTTATACATAGTTAATTCCCTAACCCCAAATGCTAGGGGCCGTTGCTACGATTTTTGCAAATGGCGGCTTCTTTATTAAGAAGACTTTTTATTGGGAATTTAAACATTACTTATAAAACCACCTTTGAAAAAATATAGGAAATTCACATATCACCCTTGAGTACACAATAAATTCCAAAAGATATTTGAGAAGTTTAATATTAAATTACCACCGAAAAATAACTACAGTTTAGATAAACTAATAAAAACTAACAAAAATGAAAAAAACTGATAAAAATAAAGAGTCAGGAATATATCAAATTGAATGCATGGGTTGTGAAAAGATATATATAGGAAAAACAAAAAGAAACCTAAAAATTAGAACCAAAAGAACACATAAGAAATATTAAAAATGGGGAAATAGAAAAATCTGCAGTTGCTGCTCATGTTTGGTCTGAAAAACATAATATAAATTCTGACACTAAATTATTAAAACAGTTAGAAAACACAAAAGAGCTGACTATTTGGGTAAAAATTTATATTCAGAAGAACAAAAACAGAGTTACGAATTTTGTGGAGCGTGACCTTGTTTGGAGGTTCTTTGGCCAACCACAGGATGGAGCTGAAATTGACATCCAGGGTGTGCAACATAAATCAAACCAGTCTGGACAAGCTGACGATAAAACAGAATTGTTTTGAAACATGTCCAAGAACAAATCAACATTAATATTGAGGTAAGATGATCAGACTAAAAATAATATAATTGTATTCCAATGCTAATGTTAAAGGATGTCATTAAATAAAATATTAATTAAAGAAATATAATTTAGGATAATTTCTGTGAAATTAAATCCAAATGTAATGAACACACTTTGTGTCAATAATTAAGCCGTGTTTGATAATGTTTTGGCCTGATTATCTCCTCCATTATAATTTATTTGATAGTAATAAATATTATTTTCACTCAAAGTCTTCAAGGGTGTTCATAATTCTTGTGCATATTTTATTTGTGGTATTCGCAAATTTGACCATATTACACCGTCCCTGGAACAATTATCGTGGCTTCGGCTAAGAGATCGTAGACTGTCCATTCCCTATCCCTTCTCTATAAAATACTTCACACATCATCGCCTAATTATTTATCTCGGTGCTTCATTAGACAATCTGACACACATAACCTTGACACTCGATCCCATCAGCACATTGTCCTTTATATCCCTCCTCATCACAATGTGTATTATTCATTATCTTTTACAGTCTCACTTATCAAAATGTGAAATTCCCTTCTGCCCTATGTCAGAGACTGTCAAACTATAACATTCGTAAATTAATGAGTCATTTTGTAACATCTTACCTCATATTTTATGTTTCTTCAAACACAGGAACTAGTTTTCGAGAGAAGGATGTCTCTCATTTTCAACCGACATTATGACTACCGGATTTTCGTTGGAATCGTTGTAATCTCCATCAATAATGTTGGCATTTGGTGTTGATTTGATGAACTTTGAGATGAGGTTCATCAAATCAACACCAGATGGCAACGTTATTGATGGAGATTACAACGATTCCAACGAAAATCCGGTAGTCATAATGTCGGTTGAAAATGAGAGACATCCTTCTCTCGAAAACTAGTTCCCGTGTTTGAAGAAACATAAAATATGAGGTAAGATGTTAAAAAATGACTCATTAATTTACGAATTAAGAACCTCATAATGTTATTTTCGATATTTAACTATGAAACTATAACATTGTTTGAAAATAAACTAAAGAATTATTTAATAACAAACTAACTTACACTCCTCACTGATAGTATTCTTTTAATAATTAATACATTCAATTATTTATGGAAATAATATTAAGATTAACAAATATTTTCATTTGTTTAATATTGTATAATCGTAAAATTAGTTTTCTATATCTCATTATTTTTCTTTGTTTTTTTATATACGTTAGACAGGGACAGTCCAACAACAATTTAATTTATCTTGCTTGAATACATTTTATTATTAGTTTTAGTTTTAATCTTAACTATCATTAACATGATTGTATTATAGATCGTAATATAATAGATATTATCTTATTGATCAAATCTTCATTTAGTATTTAATATTAGAGTTAATTGTGATTGTTATATTCTATGTAATATATGTTTGTCCTGGTGAGTGGAAAAGAAGGGCACATGACCTTAACTCCACCAGGCTAAATAAATAAATATTTAATTTTAGGAAGTGATATTTTGAGGTTATTTTAGTTATATTACTTTTAGTCTGATCATCTTACCTCAATATTAATGTTTCTTTTTTTTAATAAATTTGCCAGGAAAGGTGATAATGGGTTTCCCATTGAGAGCCCTGATTTTTGTCTATAGAAACTCCCATTGAATGTAAAAAAACATTTGGTCAATGCATAACTCAGTTAATTTCAAATAATCTTCTTTGATCTCTCTGTCTATGTTGTTTTTACTTAACCAGTTGTTCAATATCTCCAAAGTTTTTTGTTTCGGTACATTTGTGAACAATGAAACGACATCAAAGGAAACTAACCTATCTGTAGGTTCGATTTCCACTTTTTCTAATTTCTTAACTAATTCCAATCAATTTTCAATCTGCAGACTTTCACCTTCCCTGGCAAATTTATTAAAAAACATTAATATTGAGGTAAGATGATCAGACTAAAAATAATATAACTAATTATAGTAGTGGTGATGGTACTCAGGAAGTTGACAATAGATTATTATTCTTGGCTTCCTAACAATATTTTGCTAATATTCTATGCTTTCATGGCCGGTGTCTTGATTCTTGTTTAGTTGGTCTTCCGGGGTGAACTAGTTATGTAGCACTGGTTGGTAGATGTAACTTTTCCATAGAGGATGATGGATTGTTACACTAAATACGGTGTTGGGAATGGATAAACAGGTGTCAGTCTCTCTTCTTAGGCCAACTGGTATGATATTTATTGTTTTTAATTTTCCCCAGTTTTTGTCATTTCTCGCTTTGGTAATATAATTATTCTACAGTTTTATTGATATTTTGTTTAATGAGTAATTTATATGTATCTATTAAAAAATAGTATGGGAAAGTAAACTGAAAATGGAAGAATTGTTCTTGGTGATGAACTAGTGCTTGCTTAGTTTGTGAATTTAAAGCTGGTTCGGATCTAGAGTTTTTCAAGTACAGTAAAACCTGTCTACGAAGGAACATGACAGTTCCTTAAATGTATTTCCGTCTTGGCAGTTTTCCTTCTTATAAAGGGTTTCCAAATTATAAGCTTGAATTTTCTGACGCAGTGTAAGGGTTTTACATGCACACTTTAAAGACATAACGTATTGACTGAAATACAGACAAAATAGTTTCATGTAACACAGCTCAGTTTGCACGGCAATTCAAAACAACTTTATTACACAAAAGTGAGAAGGAACTTGACTACAGGAAGACTGAAGAGTTTCCCAACTCCCTCACAGGTAACGTAAGTAGGCAAGGAAAAGCAAGGATATCCCCGCAATACAATGGCAACACAAGAAGGTAAAACGATATAATGCAGAAAGCGTCATATACATAATTTTCATGTGTGGTCATTAATACTGTAATTAGAACGTGCTTAAGAATAATTTTCTGTCTTATTGAAGTAAAAATTAACTACTGGTACTTCAAAAACCATTTGTTTTCGCGTTATGAAGGTTTCCAGCTTATACAGGATGATTTTACATATAAAATCTGGAGATTTTTTCCGTCTCTACAGATATCCTTATAAAGGTTCCGGCTAAGACAGGTTTTACTGTAGTAAAAATCCTAAGTATGGGTTCCTTTGGAAGGGAAAGAAAGCCATGTGTCCTCTGTCTAGATTCTCAAAACATAAAAGAACCTCAAGCCGGAAGAAGAGACCTCTGGAGAAAGATTTGTTATCCTTTTCACATTCAGAATTGTTATCCTAACATCCTTAGTTGTTAAAGGGCACAGTTACATAAAATAACAAGAGTATAACATGGAAGGAAAACTAAGCAAGATTTTAGATAACAGGAGTTATCTCAACACATATTTGTTGTTTCTTGAAGACCCAGGTTTCAACACATTAAGCATCATTATCAATTCTTTCTAACTAAACAAAGAATTGATAATAATGCTTGACACGTCAAAACCTGGGTCTTCAAGAAATGTACAAATATGTGTTGGGTTGTGAATATTCTAACCCTGATTATTTAAAATAAATCTCATAGTGTCACTTCCTTTAAATATTAAACAGAGTTTATATATATTTAAATTAATATTGGGAAGTAAACATTATGAGGTTATATCATTAATAGTGAGTGGAGAACATATTTTAATGAAAAAGAAGCGAAACTTTTAAAACAGTTGGATAAACCGTTGGAATTGACAATTTGGGAAATGATATTCATTCAGAAGAATAAATATCGATCTATGAATTTCGATATTCCGGTGGATAAAAATTTAATTACAAAGTTTATAATCCCAACGAAAGATGGCAGCACAAGAGGTGATGTCACTAAAGAAATCAATAATCACGGAATTTCATCAGTGGACGCCATGACTGATGAAGGACATGATATTGTCTGAAACCGTCGGTATCAAAGAAGTTTGAAAATGTATGAGGTGAGTCGATTAAAATATGTTCTCCACTCACTATTTCAGAGTTTAGATGTTTAAAAATTTGAAACTTAATTGATAAATAACAGAGAAAGATGCTATGATCATGTGTTATGAATTCAGATTGTATAAACCCATAGAAAAATTTTAAACCAATCCATTTACAAAGAATATACAAAATATAATAATTAATATATTTACAAAAACTTGAACTGAAAAAGATGACATCAAGTTCACAAGATATAATCCCAAATGAAGTTTTGAAAGCAATTCAACAGACTACATTTAGAATGAATTAAATAATGGGGAGTGATTGTTTACAAAAAATGTACCTACGTTAGTGTATATAGATTTTACTTACATAATTGTAAATAACACTGAACAACAAAAAAAGGAAACTTTTTTTGTCTCAGAAAGAAAAATATGTGATTCTGATAGTATTTTTTCTCCTGAATGTTGGTTATTCTCCATCATGCAAGGTTTCCAAGAGACAGGCATTTATAATTTCAAACACTTTAATATTTTTTACATTCGTAACTACACAATATTCGAACATTCGGACTCACGTAAAGTAAGAAAGTAAGAAATGATGATTTTCTGCTATATTTCACCTGTGGAGCATCCCTCTTGATGGTCCAACAATAATCAGCCAGCATATTAGGATTCCATTTGCCTTGATACCTCTTTTCCATAGCTGAAATCTCCTGATACGCTGGAGGGAAAATTTTCTATAGGATCGTAACAGGCCTTGGCCTAATACTTGGAAGGAAGAAGAAGAAGAAGAAATCTCCTGATTAAAGTGTTCCCCATGCTCAATGCTCACTGCGCCAAGATTTTCCAGGAAAAAATCTAGGTTTATTAAAAAAATAATTATTTAAATCCATTAATTGAAATTGAAATAAAAAAATACTCCGGGTGATGGAGAAATTCCAAATACATATTTGAAAACACGATAAAAAACTGCATTAAGTACAACTATTGGTACTCATGAGAAAAAATCATGTTGACCAGTGATATTTTAATATTTAATCTGGAAACAAAATAATCTTCTTCTTCTTCTTCTTCATCCTCTACGCATGAAAGCTGGCAGCTTGTTGGTGTTCATTCACTACAGGTCCGGGGTATGGTGACGTCCTTCCATCGTAGTGTGGTCTTCCTAATGGTCTTTTCTGCTGAGGTGTCCAGTCACATACTTTCTTCACTAATCTACTGTTCTCCATTCTATCTATGTGATTGTTCCAATTTAGTCTTCTATCATTTATCCAAAGGTTTATAGGTTCAATTTCACATTCTTCTCCAATAACAGAGCTGCGAATTTTCTCTCTCAGCGATTTTCCTACGATTTTCCTTAAAACTTTCATTTCGATTGTATCATTGATTTGTTTTGTTTTTTGAGTTTCTGTTCACATTTACAACCATATGTTAGAACTGGTCTTATGACAGATTTGTAAATTCTTACTTTTGTATCTATTCTTAAATGTTTATTTTTCCAAACAGTATTGTTTAAACATCCCAATATTTTGATGTTTTTATTATTGATTTAACATTTCTCACTGAAAGATAAATTATACAGGGTGGACCGCTCGAATGGACCTAATTTCAATTGCTTGTTACTGGCAAACGGTTGAAGATAGAAACTTAAAACAACGTTCATAGTACAGAAAAACTCACCAAGTTTCGAATCCTGTCGGTAGATGGCACAAAGATACGTTTCTCGTTCTTAGATTTAATTGTTTGTGAAAATGGCGACTCCGCAGATGAAAGCGCAAGCTGTTTTGTGGTATGCGGAGTTTAAATCAATCATTAGAGTTCAAAGGGAGTTCCGGCGTGTGTTTAACCGTGATGCTCCAACTGCTAGAAGCATAAAGAAGTGGCGTGATACATTATTAGCTACAGGATCTGTGTTGAAGAAGCATGGTGGTGGTCGCAGAGCATCCGATGAAATGGTAGCAAATGTTCAAGCCGCATTTGAGCGAAGCCCCCGGAAGTCATTAAGAAGAGCTTCGCGGGAACTTCAAATACCAAAATCGACATTACAACGGATTGTCCACAAACGCCTCAAACTGCACGCATATAAAGTGCAGTTAGTGCAACGTCTGGAGCCGAATGACATGCCGAAACGAGTGGAATTCGCCAATACGATGCTGGACCGTCTCGGCGCTGATCCTGACTTCATGACCAAGATTTTCTTCTCGGACGAAGCCACTTTCCATTTGTCAGGCAAGGTAAACCGGCATAATGTGCGGATCTGGGGATCGGAGAATCCTCACGCTATTCAAGAGCATGTTCGTGATAGTCCGAAGATGAATGTTTGGTGCAGTTTGTCACATAATAAGGTCATTGGACCGTTTTTCTTCGCCGAGAAAACTGTTCGTGGTACCACATATCTTGACATGCTGGAGCAGTTCTTCTTTCCACAAATTGAACAACTGCAGCCTAACATCGTTTTCCAGCAAGATGGTGCTCCTCCCCACTGGTCCAATGAAGTTCGTACGACTTTGGACAACATTTTCCCTGGCCGTTGGATTGGTAGGGGAGGACCAATCGCGTGGCCCCCGAGATCTCCCGATTTAACACCACTGGATTTCTTTCTCTGGGGCTATGTCAAAGATAAAGTTTACACCACCCCAGTCAAAGACCTTCGTGATCTTCGTGAGCGCATCATAGAGGCTATTGAGAACATTCCAGAAGACATACTCCAACGTACTTGGCAAGAAATTGTTCATCGCTTTGATATCGTCACAGTGACTGCTGGGGCTCATATAGAGATGTGGTGATCTGGATATCAAAACTTGGTGAGTTTTTTTGTAATATGAACGTTGTTTTAAGTTTCTATCTTCAACCGTTTGCCAGTAACAAGCAATTGAAATTAGGTCCATTCGAGCGGTCCACCCTGTATTTGAAGAGAAAAATTTTCGCCTAGACCGAGACTCGAACCTGGGACCCTTGGCTTTCCGGGCCAAGTGCTCTACCAACTGAGCTACCGAGGCGAGCTACTCAAGTCTCGGTCTAGGCGAAAATTTTTCTCTTCAAATATAATCCCAATATTTTGTTTGCATTATTTGCTTGGTGGAGGATTTCATCTGTTATTCTGTTGCTGCTATTAATTTCTACTCCTAAATATTTGAATTTCATGACTTGTTCTATACTTTTCCCTTCTATTTCTAATTTAACACGTCGTGGGTCCTTTGATATTGCCATTGATTTGGTTTTATTTGTTGAGATTTTCATGTTATATTTTGCTGCAGTGATTCTAAATTTGTGTAATAGGATTTGTAAATCATCTTCACTTTGTGCAATTAGAATTGTGTCATCAGCATAGTTTATTATCTTCAGCTCTTTGTTACCTATTTTAATTCCTTTTCTAAACAAAATAATAATCTAATTTAAAAGTCTGCTTTAAGTACAATTTACAATTAAATTAGAAAATTGATAGGAAGTAACACTACTGACAGAGAAAGAACATATTACAATTGAGAGAGAAAACATGAATTGAGGTATAAATTACTGATTCATTTTCTTTGATACAATTCACATGGTAATACCAGATCTAACTCAGGCACAATCTTTGTAATTAATTATCTAAAAGAACAAATTGCTTAATGACATATCAGAAGACGAAAACAGCTAAAGCATGATATTTATCATATTTAAATTAATATTGGGAAGTAAACATTATGAGGTTATATCATTAATAGTGAGTGGAGAACATATTTTTAACACGTATTACGAATTAAGAACCTCATAATGTTATTTCCCATATTTAACTATGAATATTTTTAACAACTCACCTTATACAATTTCAAATTTCTTTGAGATCATTGGTTTCAGACAACTTCTCGCCCCTCTTCAGTCATGACTCCAACTGTTGGAGCAAGACTGAAGAGGGATGAGAAGTCATCTGAAACCAATGGTCTCAAATAAATTTGAAATTGTATGAGGTGAGTCGTTTAAAAATATGTTCTCCACTAACTATTAATGATGTTGATTATTGAAAATAAAATAAGCCTATAGTAAATTCAAGATGTGTATGAAGCGAAGTATGACTGTGAAGTGGAAAATGAATGAAAAATATGGAGAACACAGTCACAAAATTACTGAAGATGGAACTGAAGTAGAAAGTTCCAAAACTAGTTTAAAAAGAAGAAGAATGTGAGGTGAGTGATAAAAGTTTATCACAAGTAATGCCACGAGTGATTTCCAATTTATCTAGAGAATTTGGAAATCAAGAGTGGCATTTGTTAGGACTATTTAACGAATAAAATTAAGTTCTTTACTAAAAAATAATTATTTGAATATAGTTACCGGTTGTTTTAAAATATTTATATAGTTAATGTAAACGGCGATGTTTGAAAACAAATTAGAAATGTGAGGTTATGTATATTCACTGCAAGTCAATCATATTACTCGTATTTATTGCCAAATAGGATCGCAATATTGTAAGAATGCACTCTAGTGGAGAAATAATGAAACACATCAAACTATTATAATCAACATTATAGGTTAATCATTTATATTTTGAATAAAAAACTCAGTAAAATCAGTGAATCTATTCATTATTTGCTATATTCAATGTATTTGTTGGAGAAAAATAATGGTCTAACCTGTTCAGAATATTAAAAAAGGAGGAGCTTTCTTTATCACAAAAGCAGGAGCTGATAAAGAGAAATCCATAAAGAGCGAGGTGAAACACAACTGTCATTGGTGTAAAACAGAATTCATTGAAACGTGATTGGTCATTGACTACCATTTGCGACATGAGTTAAATAGTCTAAATAAATAAATGAAAAATATGGAAATTATTCTGAGTTGTTTTTTGACTCACCTCATATTTCTTGACTTCTATGCAGACCCAGGGTTTTGTGAACTTGGTTTTGCATTGAGAATGTCACAAAAGCAGTGACGAAACCCTGGGTCTGCATGGAGTCAAGAAATATGAAGTGAGTCAAAAAACAACTCAGAAAAATTAAAATAAACCTCATAGTGTTATTTTCTACTACATAACTTAAGAAAAATATGAAGTTCATAAGAATGCTGTTTTTTTTAAAGGCTGTTGAATTTTCTAGAAAATAAAACTCTTAGATATAATATTATAATAAAACATACCTTTAACCACTTTCTGATGAATTGGACCCAAGATTAATAAACAACTTCAATAATCTCCCCATCCCAAAATTTTGGCTCTTCTTTTTCAAAAACTTGTTTCAGACAATTTTGCCACTATGCATTCATAATGCATCAACAATGTCGCACAAAAGCAATGAAACTAGGTCTGCATAAAATTCAAGAAATATGAGGTGAGTCAAAATAACCATTTCATGAATAATTAATGCTGTTAAGGCCTAAAAAAAAAGGCTAGAAAAGGACCAATAAGCCAAAAAAAAAGTCCAGAAAGGACACATAAAACGCACCATTTTCTGGCCTACAACGACCCAAAATGTTATATTAAGTTGAGCCTCGTCTTCAAATATAAAGTGAAAAAAAGGATTTTTCCTTAAGTTCCGAGCCAGTGTTATTTATTTGCATCATTCCTCTTTCATCCCAAATTAAGTATGGTAAATATCTCTTTTTACACGCTTTATATTAGCTTGACCTGTATTATCTATCTATGTAATGGAATCTTTCAATGCGATTTTCACCCACTTAAAATCATTGGATCGACTTGAAATTTTGTATACTTGTAAAGGACCCATGACAATACAATAATTTCATATTTTGTTTCTAAACTCCTGGCCAGAATCATCAGAAAATAAAAAAAAAGTGTCTTTGTATCTATGTAATGGAATCTTTGAACACGATTTTCACCCACTTAGAAACTTTGGATCGACTTGAAACATTGTATACTTGTAAAGGACCCGTGACAATACAATAATCTCATATTTTATTTCTAAAATCCTGGCCAGAATCATAAAAAAAAAATGAAAATAAAAACTGGTATAATAGGTTGCGGACTTGTCGACTTCTTAGTTAATCGTTGTAAGAGCTCAGTTGGTAGAGTGGTGAACTCTAGCGGATTATAATTTCAGTAATCCATAGGTGGCTGATTCAAATCCGGCTGGGATGTTTTTTTTTTAGAAGAGTATTACTTTTAGCGCATACTACAATAGTATCGAATTTAAAGATATTTACATTTTTATCTTATTCTGTAAAGTATTAGAACTAAAAAATGAAAAATAAACAATAGTTTTAAAAAACTAAAACAATATGCTTTATTAGGAAACCGAACTAAAAAAAATGAAAAATAATTTTAATTTACAACACGCTTGGGATAAAATTAAAGTGGTCAACAAAAAAATCATCTCCAACACATAAACTAGAGTTATCAACAAAAAGAGAATAATTTTACCATCAAAAGCATGGGGTGCTTTTTATGATTTTTACATTTTCTTCTTAGAGACTTTACTTTTACCAATATCTGTTTATTATCATATATATTAATTGATATAGAGAACCCCACGCTTTTGATGGTAAAATTATTTTGTTTTTGTTAATAACTCTAGTTTTATTCTATATGTGTTGGAGATGATTTTTTTGTTGACCACTTTAATTTTATCCCAAGCGTGTTGGAAATTAAAATTATTTTTCATTTTCTTAGTTCGGTTTCCTAATAAAGCGTGTTGTTTTAGTTTTTTAAAACTATTATTTATTACTTGTTGAAGTCAAATTTTGTGCCTGTAGGCAATCATCTTGTTAGAGTAGTGAACCCAGTTCTGTTTCTGGAACTCTATTAAACATGTAGAGCCATAAAATGTTGTGACTGCTGTATTTGATTTATACTGTTGTGTGTTTCCTGATATGTTTTGTAGTTGCTATTTTTGTTCAGTGTGTACACTATTTCTTAGAAGAACTTTTTAATATTGATTGTTTCCTTATAGAGCTATGTTTCTATAGTTGGTAGAGATAGTATTTTGGATAAAGGACCTATCCACCTCATATAGAACTCTTTTTTTTTATGTTGTGGGATCAAAATGGTTCTTTGTAGTTTATCATTGTATATTGCATTGTCCAAAATAGTATTTTATAATGTTTTTTTTTTTAATTTTATTTTCAAACTATATTGCATGTAAGAACATTTTTAATCAACCAATTAGGCATAAAATTAAATTTACTAACCAGACCCTAATATATAATATATTTGAATAGCTATTTGTTGAGTTGTTGACTGTAGCAGTAATGTTTTAGACTTACATTCAGGATGTCCCAGTGCAGACCAACTTGACTGAGGTTTTTTCCTGGTTTTCCTCAGTCATGATCAGGTAAATATTAGGTTGGAATTTCATTACTGGAGCAATTTAATCATATTCACCATTTTCAAAAATAGATGCGACATGAAGTTAGATGTTAAAGCATCTAGAAATAAGTAAAATAATAAGAAGTAGCCATTACATAAATTACTATATTTTTATAAGACCCTACAAACAATTAATAAGAATATTTGAAGAGAAAAATTTTTTTCGCCTAGACTGGGACCCGAACCCGGGACCCTTGGCTTTCCGGGCCAAGTGCTCTACCAACTGAGCTACCAAGGCGGAGTTACGATCTAGACGCAAATTTTTCTCTTATGTACGTTGTAATTCCCTCGCGCCAAATGCTTGAAACCGTAGCTTCTATCTTTGCAAATGGCGGCTTCTTAGTTAAGAAGACATTTAATGGAAATTTAACACTACTTTATAGCCAGTAGGGCTTCTATTGACGATTTTATTATTAAGGGTCCTGGGTTCGGGTTCGGTCCCGGTCTAGGCGAAAATTTTTCTCTTCAAATATAATTTATCCTTCAATGAGAAGTGTTAAATTAATAATAAAATCGTCAATTAATAAGAAGTTAAATTGTGTGGTAATTGAATTGTTGCCCTGAAAAGAAAATAAAACTACAAATTGTTATGAAAACAAAACAAAAAAATGTATAATATTTATTTTGAGGCTATTGCCTTTATCATATACTTTTTAATCTCTCATCCTATTGATTGGACATGCAGCCAATTTGAATGCAAAATAACATGCTAATAACCAAATATTAGCAATTTAACACAGAATTGAGTGCAAAAGTGATCTATCTCTATATAGTGGGAAAATGATATAACACATTTACTAAAAATGCTATAATAAGAAATAGAAAATACATATTGAACACCGATTCAGTTTTCAGTATTTATTTTCCATTTAATGTTATTTTGTTACATTCTTTGTGTCTTTCTTGTTTTCACTCAATTTTTCTAACATTCTGATTAGATTTTTTTTTTTTTAACTTTCACAGGGAAAGAACACTATGAGGTTTAATTTAATAATTAAATTAATGTTTTTATTACCTCACCTCATATCCTTTTTCTTCTATACTGCAGTTTCGGAGCTTATCTCCATCGTCAGTAGCCTCTGGTCGACCGGTGTTATGTCGTTTCTTGGCGGTTTCCTTCTTAACACCTTAGAAATGTAAAAAAGGGGGAAGTGGACAAGTCAGCAGTAGCAGCCCATGCTTGGTCTGAAAAACATTTAATAGATACAGAAGCTAGCCTAATCAAACAAACAGATAAACTAAAGGAACTCACAGTCTGGGAAAAAATCCACATCCAAAAAAACAAAAAAGAAAAACTCATGAATTTTGAAACTCCCGCAAATTTTGACCTAATCCAGAGGTTCATCGGTCCACCGACAAAAGTAAGAAGGAAACCGCCAAGAAAACGACATAACACCGGTCGACCAGAGGCTACTGACGATGGAGATAAGCTCCGAAACTGCAGTATAGAAGAAAAAGGATATGAGGTGAGGTAATAAAAACATTAATTTAATTATTCTGATTAGAATTCACGGAACTGTGGTGGAATGAATTTTCACATGTGCAATAATTGTTTTTCTGCACTGCTACTTGTGACTAGATTAACTGGTTCCGCCATTTTGGTACATAGAGATCACTATTTGCTTGAAAGCCTACTTTTAGCAGTAAATAAAAAAGGTCTAGAAGAGAATATGGATAATTTTACATATACCATGCCGTGATACTCTCCGCATAGATCACTAATCCACTGAAAACTCAACTTTTGAATTTTTGTGGGTTAGATCTCTTTTCGGGGCAACTATTCAATTACAAAAGTAGAATCAGAAATGCACATCTCATTTCATGTCCAGGTAAGAAAATTTGAGGTGAAATTATATATCTGTGATTTTGTGTGTGTGTTTCTAATGCCATCCACTGCACTTTACAATTTCTGATTTTATTATTATGCTAGATTATGATTCATATTGCTTGATTCATATATTATTTTTATACTGTGTGTGTATCCAATACTCAGGATTTGACAATGAAGCCATTTTCCTCTTTTTATACTTTTTACAATGATAGAAATTATTCTTTAAATAGGCCTATAGATTCCAGAATGAGGTTCATTTAGCCGTAAGTATCTAACTACTAGATTTTGGATTTTTCTGAAAGAATAAATAAAATCAGATGACATAAATACAAGTTTCATGAAAACTTATACCACCTGCAAGAAATTAACTGTGCCTAAAAAGTCTATTTTATTCATTGGTTTCTATTTTGTGTTTGTGAGCCTAATATTGTGTTTTAAAATTAAATTTACATATTTTATCCTAGTTGAGCATTGCCAGATCTCTGAAAAATTGTAGAGATTTTAAGAATTCTATCAAAACATCAAAATAATGTAAAAACTTTACAATGATTTGACTTTGTTGCTAATATTGTGATTGTTATATTCTAGTGTAACATAGTCCTGGAGAGTGAAAGAGAAGGCCACATGCCCTTAACTCCAGTACACTAAATTAATAGATAATATATTTATTAAGTCAATTAACTTGATTTTTTAATTAATTTCATAATTCTTATGTCCCTTTCAATGTTAATGTGCTCTATTTTCAATTTACACACCACTTTGGCAGACCTTTGTATACCCTTCAACAAAAAAAAATGAGTCATCTCTTGAACACACATTTCTTCTAAGTCATACTCGGCACAGCGTTGGGTTCAAACTAGGAAACTAGTCATAATTGTGCAGTCCCTGAGCTACTGTGTTATGTGGCATGAACGGAAGACTCTCCTACGTGTCCTGATAGCTCAGCGGTAAAGCACGCGGTCACTGTTTTTGTTAATGAAGGTTGCAGGTTCGCATCTTCAATTATGCAGTTTTTTTGTGATATTTGTATTAAAACGTTTTATGAATTAAATGCATTTTATTTTGACATTTGAATTAATCTATACTTTTTAAGTTCATAATTGTTTTTTATACCGTTGAGGTTATAACAATATTAAATTATATATTTTTTTACCTTGTATACTACTGTCTTCCTCGACTATTTAAAATTTTCGTTGATTTCACTCTAGGCCTTTCGATGCATACTTCATCTTCTGGAGTTGTTGTAGTAGTATTGAATTAACTGTATGTCTAATAGAGGGTTTTGCTCATTAGGCATATTTTCGTTAAGAATGTTTGTATTCTTGGCCTTCTTGATAATTTTGATTTTTTCTAAAATGTTAATTTTATGTGTGTTATTTTCTCTGTGTATAATTGATATTGTATTATCGATATTGTTGAAACTGTGGCCGCTTTCTGAAATGTGTTTAGCGAAATTTGATTTTATTGTTAAAGGAGAAGGCAAATCAAATTTTGCTGTTCACCAGATTTGAGTCCAATGGAAAATGTGTGGGCTAAGATAAAAATAGAGATGAACTCTAATTGGCCTGCAGATGCACAAAAGACGAAAGATGACTTATGGGCACAAATTCAAGACACCTGGGATGCTCTAGCCGGTCATCCACGTGCCTGTAGAAATTTGATTGCATCAATGCCCCGCAGATTGAGGGCGGTAATAGATGCTGAAGATTCATACACCCGATATTGATTTTGTTAAAGTTTTCATTTTAAAATATATTATTTTCTTTTCTCATTTACTTATTAGAAGAAGGTTTTAATTTATGTTTTTGTGTGTGCATTAAAGCCATAAAACTCAAATATGAAACTACATTACAGGCAAAATGCTATTCTACCATTCCATTAAAAAAAAACATAGAATGGGAATCGAACCCGTGAGGTTACGAATGCAGACAATGTCTATTAAACCTCTCGACCACGGAAACTAACTAAGCCAAACTCTCTCTTTAATGTTGCTTGAGTGTGCACTGCATTAACTAGCAAACAACCCAGTACAATTATTGAAAACATGTTGATGTGAATATGGCTTTTGCGAGCGCTCACGAAGTTCCCCAATCGATTAATAGTATCAGCGGATGACTCATTTTTTTTTTATCTAAGGGTGTACATAGATTATGTGTTCTTGTATTGTGTGCAGAGAAAAGTATAGGATGAGTGTATGTTTATGTAGTGTTGTATGATGCAAAGAAGGGAGAAGATGAAATCTGGTGCCAGCACATAGCCTACTCCTGTTGAAAAACACAAAGAGGGCACCAGGCTAATGTTCCCATCCAGTTGAACAAATTGCTATCAACAATACCACATGCCTTCTCAACATATGTACTATGAAGTTATTTACAATTTAATATAGGAATCTGGTGCACAATCTAGCAATTAAATGTTATACACTACTTCTTCTGGAGTGATATAATGTAGAATTATCTTAGGTGCCTCAATCAACATCTTTTAAAGCCTAAAAATTCAAAGTCAACTGATTCATAAAAGTACACTATGAAGTAATATTATCAAGAGATTGAATCAGCTCACACAATTTGATGTCAGATGTATACCTATATATTTCAGCTTCAACTGTGATGCATTGAATTCCAGTTTAGAAAACTGAAACTAAAGAGATCATCACTAAGGCTAGAATTTTTACATAATATTAACATGCAAAATATGTACATATTTATGTAATAACATAATGTAAAATATGTAAGATTACATACAAATTCCTTAAAATATGTAATATTAAATACATTAAAATTTAATTTTATATAAATTTATATTAATTGTTAACTTTAAGACAGATCAAATTTGAAGAAATGGGACAGTTAAATACTTGGATATTGTCATGTTTATATTATAAAATATCTCACTACAGGTCTTAGGGATATTGGGTGGTTAAGGTTACCATCTTTCTAGACAATCGGCAAGATATTTCAGCCTTGTGCAATAGTCGTCTTTACCTGCACAACATAGTGTGGTATTAATTTTTATAGGCTGGATCAACCCCAGGGTCATGATGCCACCAGAAAATTAAGGAGCTTAAAAATCCTGACTCTCAATTTTATAGCTTATATATTGCTTTAATCAACTGTACCATGGTGTGCCCCCTATGTATTTCTTCATACTATCCTCAAGATTTCAGAGTCTTCTGTATCTATGTTTATCATGTTTAGTAAATGGAATTCTTCTTTGACCGTTTCTCAGCAGCTTTTGTATAGCTTGGAAAAAAAAAACAGTTTCAGTGTACAATCAGGTATCTGCGTTTTTTAATGTAAAATATTATTTTAAATTATTTTTCACTTATGACAATTTTTTTTAATTAAGTGGCATAATATGTAAATTTACATAACAATCTACATAACTTAATTACATAACAATCTTTAAAATATGTAAAAATATGTAATTACAATCAAATATGTAAAAATACTTAATGATAAGTTTTCATATGTGATAAGTAAGTAATTTATTGAGTGTTTAAGCACAAATCATTGAATTTGAGTCTGTCACAAAGCATGAAAGGTATTTAGAATGCTGTCACATTAACTGGGGTGTTTAGTTCAAAGCAAATGCTGTAGTATTCTGTGTCTGACAATTTTTTTCCCAGAAAACTCTTCTATTTAGCATGGTTTGTGTTTTTAAAAACCTCAAATCAATAGTGTTTTTTGTTTTGTTTTTGTTTTGTACATTGCACTGCAAACATGGGAAGAACGAAAAACATTTGTGAAGATCAAGAGCAGATCATTTATGATTATCTACTATGTGTCATCAATAATGACATTGTAGAAAGAGGTCCATAAAAGAAAGTGCTATCAAATTTGTCGTTTACAGGAGATCCATTGAGAGCATATGAAAGCAAGGAGAGAACTCTGTAATTAATAATGCCATTGTTGCCAAGGTATCCTTTAAAATGAAAGGAAGAGACATGTTCAATTGGATTCATATTGATGAAAAATAGTTTTACAAGACAAAATAAATGGAGTAATTTTACCTTGGAGTAGAGAAACATGATCCACACTGAACTTATGAGAAATAAAAGCTTAATTGGGAAAGAGACGTTTCTAGCGGCCGTGACTCGTCCCCGTCTTCATTCAATATTTAACCAGTTCTTCGATGGTAAAATTAGACTGTTTACATTCTTGTATCAGTAGCCACCAAAATGGAGTAGCAAAAACAGACCTAGAGGAACATGATTAGAAAATTTATCCAGTCGGTTACAAAACATGAATACAGACAGAACATTAATATAAGAAATTTGGGAATTTTTACATTATGAGGTTTTCTTAATAAGAATCAATGATTCTTAACAGACAGACCGTGCCTAACCTTACACCTGTGTTGTCCAATCACATCCATGATCTCAGTTTCTACAGTACCATACAGTCTGTTCAACATCAAACGGCTCCATATACAGTAGATGGACTTATTACTGCAGTCGTGAAAGCCTTTGAGGACTTTTCTTCTGAGACTCTTTCCTGAGCCTGCAACAAGTCATGATTGATGCATGAGAATGCATGAAGAACGTTCATGGAGAAAAACTGCTACACACTGCCTCACATGACTCTGATATTGTCATTTCAGTTTGTGCTGTTTTAGATGACGAGTGACTCCAGAGTACCATCTTCTAAATACTTTAGTCCTCTAGTTTCTGCTGTTCATGCTAATAAATAACTACTGAAGGAAATATGGATAATATTTATGGACAGAGGTTGTATAAAGAAAGTTGATTTTGCCACATTATAAATGTTTTAAACTGAAACATTTTATAAAATAAATTCCTTGGCACAACATTTCTAGAAGGCCCTTAGCCTACCAGCCGGCTGCTGGCCTCACATCCAAATGTGTTAATCACAGAGGTAGATCGTCTGGCCAGTGTAGGGGTGACATGTGGTCAGCATGTCTAGTCCCCCAGCCGTTATAGCTGGTTTTCTCAACCTGGAACCGATACTTATTGTAGCTACGCCGTAGCATAGTGGTTAAGGCACTGCGCTACAAGCCGGAAGGTCGAGGGTTCGAGTCCCGGTGGGGTCAGGATTTTTAAACTGATCCAAACCTTCTTGCGGCACTATGGCCCTGGGGTCGACTCAGCCTCTAACTGAAATGAGTACCAGACGCTTGTTCTGGGGTAAAGGCGGCCGTCACGCAGGGCTGACACCCCGGCTGACATCAAGTGCCGATTGTCAAGAAAAAGTGGGAGCCTTAACCTCCTACTACCCCAAGGGCCTCCTGAGGCCTGTAGTGGGATCACTTTACTTTACCCAAATGCCTCACGATGCTGGGTGGGCACCGGTCCCATACTGGCTGAAATACCATGAGAAAAATTTCTTCCCCCATGGAGACTTGAACCAGCGCAAGTCCCATAGCTCTGTGCCAAGGCTTCCTGCCTTAACCACTCAGCTACGGCACAGGACAATATTTTATGCACTACAAAAATGTTTTTAAATTTCCACCACTTTAAAAATATTAACTTTTTTTAAGAATTAACACTATGTGAGGTATTATTTGTTTAAGTAATTACTTAAATTTAACATGGGAAAACATGCTGAAACATGGACGTTGAAGCAAAAACCACAGAAATAAATTATTAGTCAAAGAAATGGACCTTTTTAAGAAGATCGGCAATAAATCAAAATTAGATAAAATAAAAAATAATACAATAAGAGAAATAATGAATGTAGAAAAGGATATTGTACAAGAGATTGAAGAAATCCAACTAAGATGGTGTGGACATATAATGAGAAGAAGGGGCACAGAAACAAGTATTGAAATGAATACCTGCTGAAAAATGGAAATGTGGTAGACCAAAGCCAGCGTGGATAAAGGAAATTTAAGACAACATGAAGAAGAGAAATATGACAGAAGCAGACATGCAAGACCGGGAAGTGTGGAAGAAAAAAATTGTGTATTTTGGTTGGGGATATCTGTGTAAATAACAGAAACAATTATATTTGAAAAGAAAAATATACGCCTAGACTGGGGTTTGAACCCAGGACCTTTGACTTTCTATGTCAATGCTCAGATGGAAGAGCATTGACATAGAAAGTCA
This sequence comes from Diploptera punctata, assembly GCA_030220185.1. Lineage (NCBI taxonomy): Eukaryota > Metazoa > Arthropoda > Insecta > Blattodea > Blaberidae > Diploptera > Diploptera punctata. The sequence continues at coordinate 1,519,507 of JASPKZ010003833.1, forward strand.
AAGGTCCTGGGTTCAAACCCCAGTCTAGGCGTATATTTTTCTTTTCAAATATAATTTGTCCATCATTAAGGTGTTTAAAAACGAATAATATTAACAGAAACAATCCTGAAATAAAAATAAAAAACTTACATTTAAAAATATTGCATATGTATAAAATAGAAAATAATATTAACAATGCTGGATAAGGTGGTAGCATGTCTGCTTCCTGACTAGTGGGCCCAAGCTCAATACCAAGCAGGGTTGAAAATTTTAATATTTAATTTTAGGAAGTGATATTTTAAGGTAAGATGATCAGACTAAAAATAATATAATTGAAAATTTTAATTGTAAAATTAAAATTAATTTAACTGTAAAATTTTCAATCTCCGTGCTAGGAGGGATAGTGTGTACAATTTTTAATTGCTAGAATGTACACCTTATTCTTGTATTAAATTACAATTCATTTCTCTGTACATGTTGAGAAGGCATGTGACACTGTTTATAGTGATTTGTCAGTTGAATGGGGATGTTAAACTGCTGGCCCCCTTTGTGCTTTTTGACAGGAGTAGGCGAATGGGAATACAGGGTAACTGCTGAAAAGTGGAGAGGCCCTCAAAAGTAAGTAAGGTTAGATGCCGGTACTAAGTGAAAACTTCTCCCTTCTATTCATCATCATCCCTCATACAACACAGAAACTTGTTAAGTTATGTAGATAGGAAATAACACTATGAGGTTTTTTAATATTGTTTATTTTTTATTATTTCACTCACCTCATACTTCATAATTCATAGCAGACCCTGGGTTTCTTCACATCTTTTGTGACATTCTCAATGCTGTGTCACGTTCACAACTGACGTCCAACGGCTTTCTATCCTGCAGACTGACCTCTGCGCCATCTGGTGGCCGACCAAAGAATTTCCAAATCAGTCCTCTCTCCTTATAAATGTTAAAAATGGAGAAACAGAAAAATCTGCAATAGCTGCACATGCCTGGTCAGAAAAACATAGAATAGAAACCAAAACAAAATTACTTAAACAATTGGAAAAACCGAAGGAACTCACAATTTGGGAAAAAATTTACATATGCAAGAATGAAAATACAACTATGAATTTTGAAATACCCGGTTATAAAGAGAGAGGACTGATTTGGAAATTCTTCGGTCAGCCACCAGATGGCGCAGAGGTCAGTCTGCAGGATAGAAAGCCGTTGGACGTCAGTTGTGAACGTGACACAGCATTGAGAATGTCACAAAAGATGTGAAGAAACCCAGGGTCTGCTATGAATTATGAAGTATGAGGTGAGTGAAATAATAAAAAATAAACAATACAGAAACATATACTTGTCCTATACTCCTGTCTGTACACAATACATAATCTACACTAAAGTGGTCTGCCAAAGTGGTGCATAAATTGAAAATAGATCACATTAAGACCATCTCCTCATCCAGCATGGAACCCAAAGTACAACAGTTGCATTGGATGGCATTAGAATGTACACGTACATACTTTATATTATGTATATAAAAATAATCTTACTGAATAAGGAACAGTTGCAACTCACACTACATTGTCTGCTGAATGCAGTAAAATAGCAAAACTATGTAAATGCCGACAATGCAGATGTTCACTGCGCAATGCAATGTATGTGAATTACTTCTGTTCACAGATTGTGTCTGCATAGTTTGTTATGTTGTCAACCAGTAGGAGAAAATATTTCCAGGTAATGCCATTATGTGGGTGTAAGAATGATACATTGATGGAAGATATTATTTTTGCCCAAGTTGATAGAAAAGGGCATAATTTTTCAATTAATATGTAAAAGTCATTTTAAGATTTACAATTTGTAATTTACTTACATTGTAAAAGTCGTTTTATGATTTATGTAAGATTGCATAAACTTGGCACGGCTGATTTCCTTGCCTGTAGAGCGAATGTCAATTGGTATGAATCCTAAAGAAGCAACTAACTTCATGAAATAAGCTAATATTTTAAGAAAACATATATTGCATGTTCAGAAGTATTAATTAATTATGCATAGTAACCTAAAGCCAGATATTTACCCATACTCTAATAACAGCGAGAGATTATTTTATTTTAATATGAATATTTTATAATTTATTTTATGTGCAATAAATATTATTTAAGATACTATCAATATGAACAAAGATAGAATTCATATTTTTTATACATTCATCATCATCACAGTACATTCACGAATTTAGGCCATTTGTTGACCTGTTTTGGTCTCAAGAGAAACTCCATCCAGAAGTCTTTTGACTGGACGTCCTGGTCTTCTTCTTCCTGCAGGTTGATATCTTAACATTTGTTTGGGTATTCTGTGATCTTCCATTCGATGAACATGTTGCATCCATCTTGACTTATAATCAGAAATTTTGTTTTCTAAAGATTCCATGTGTAATTCTTCTAAGATGTCTTCATTTTTTTGTGATCTAGTAGTGTATATCCTGCAGTCCTTCGAAAGTATCTCATTTCAGTAGATCTACGTCTCTGTATATCCTTCTGTTTCAACGTCCATACTTCGCTACCATACAAAAGAGTTGGAAGAGCCAGTGTTGTTGTTGTTATTATTATTATTATAGTCTATAAGTCTGTAGTCATTTATGTATTTTTTAAGTTCATGTTAATTACTACGACTGGTTGGAGAAAACCCTCAGTGATGAGGAAAATTCTGAAAATGAAAATGAAATAATTCATTACACTAAAAAGCGTGCAAGGCCAAGGACTTGAACCTCAGTTGTTGTAATGATAGTGCAGCAAGTTGTAAACCACTTCTTTAAAAGCCAATTGTGAGTAGTAATTATTAATGAGTTGGTTATTTTGACTTGCCTCATATTTCTTGATTTTTATGCAGATATGGTTTTGTCGCTTTTGTGCAACATTGTCAATGTATTCCAACTATAGACAATGTCACGCAAAAGCGACAAAACCAGGTCTGCATAAAAATCAAGAAATGATGAGGTGAGTCAAAATAACCAACTCATTAATAATTAAAAGAAACCTCATAGTTGTATTTCCTACATATATTAAATACGAGTGGGTAAGCTGTAAAGAATGATTGATATTTAGAAAAATAAAGATTATAGTCCAACTAAACCATATGTTCTCATGTCTACATTCCAGAAGTCAATATATCACTTTAAATAGTAGGCCTCCCTTCATCTTAGAAAATTTCATATGACCTAATTTGAAGCTGCACAGAGCATGTCCCCTTGTTATTTTTCGTTATACAGCTTGTAAATTTCTTCTACCTATGACATTGCCCAATGTTGAGCCATAGCCTCTCTTTGTTAGGAGTTGCTAGACCAAATTAATTAACTTACCTAATTTGCCCACAGATGTCATGAGTGGCATGCAGTCAACGTACCAATTCAATGAGACAACTATCAGGCAACTAAGGTATTACTAGGATGTTAAGATCGGTAAATTTTGCTTAGAGGCCTTTTTATTCAGGCTTAAGGACCTTTTACGAGCCTGAAAATCTTTGGACTCAGGACCCAAGGCTTAAAGTCCCTCCCAGATGACCTGCTCCTTGAATTTTTCCATCCTAAAAACATCCATCAACCCTGACCGGGGATGAACCTATGACCCTTGGGACTAGAGGCAAGGGGCATAACCACTAGTTTATCGCAGCAGATGTAAATTTTTTAATGTTAATCTCAAAATATGCATGGTTGGATTTATAGTTACATATATTAAAGCATGGGGGCACGCCGTAGCGTAGTGGTTAAGGCACTGCACTACAAGCCGGAAGGTCGAGGGTTCGAGTCCCGGTGGGATCAGGATTTTTAAACTGACCCAAACCTTCTGGCGGCACTATGGCCCTGGGGTCGACTCAGCCTCTAACTGAAATGAATACCAGATGCTTGTTCTGGGGTAAAGGCAGCCGTCACGCAGGGCTGACAACCTGGCTGACATCAAGTTCCGATTGTCAAGAAAAAGTGGGAGCCTTAACCTCCTACTACCCCAAAAGGCCTTCCGAGGCCTGTAGTGGGATCACTTTACTTTACTTTTTATTAAAGCATGTTTTTGTATGCTCCTACATGCTTATTAACAGATGACATTTATTACACAGAATCATAATTAGAACATATTCAGTATGACTATTTAACTCATGCCCCAAACGGTAGTCAATGACCAATCACGTTTCATTGAAGTTTGTTTTACAACCAATGACAGTCGTGTTTCACCTTGCTATTTATCTACTTCCGTTCATCATATTAAAGAAAGTTTCTCCTTTTTAATATTCTGAACAAGTCAGAGCATTACTTTGCAGTGACTGACTCTCGAACAAATACGTTGAATATAGCAAATAATGAATAGATTCCTTCAAACTACACATTTGATAATTGTGTTTTTAAATAATGATTTTACAGAGTTGTTTCCTAAAAAATATAATTAATAACCTATAATGTTGGTTATAATATACAGTTTGATGTGTTTAATTTTTTCTCCACTAGGGTGCATTCTTACAATATTGTGATCCTATTTGGCAATAAATAATACAATCTAGTTGCAGTGGATGAACAAATGAAACTAACCAAACATTTCTCATTTGTTTTCAAACATCACAATTTACATTAAATATATAAATATTTTAAAAGAACTATATTTAAATAATCATTTGTGTGTAAACATTTTAATTTTATTTGTTAAATAGTCCTAACAAATATCACTCTTGATTTAATTTGGAAATCACTTATGATAAATATTTAATTTATTTTCAAAATTCTTGATGAACTTCAATATGTTACTACCTTTTAGTATCCCATGACATCAGCTATTGCAAGTTCAATTCAATTCTCTCCTGCCATATCCTGAACTCCTAGATCTTGTCTATTTTACACAGTTGTATCATTTCATTCTAGGTCATTTTGTATTCTTTCTCCCTTCATCACACTCCTGCATCCATTCATAAGCAACTTACCTATTGAAGCCTTTTACCTTTAATACAGCTCAGGTCATTGGTTTTGGATAGTATTTCATTTTCTGAGTTACTGCATTATTCATTATCATTATCATCCGTATCATGACAGCTGCCGCCGTCTTCCGGAAACCTAATGCCATTTCTCTCTGTCCAGCCATTCCTGGAAACCTAATGCCATTCCTCTCTGTCCAGCCATTTCCGGAAACCCGATGCCATTCCTCTCTGTCCAGCCATTGATCTTCCTCCAGTCCTCTGATAATCATAGCCGCTTTGCACATCATCTAACCAGATTTGGTCTTCCTCTCTTCTTCCTTTCCATTGGGATCCATTCCATAATAATTTTAGGCAATCTTTGCTCTGGCATTCTTTTGACATGGCCATACCACTGTAATATTTTATTTTCTATAATGTCTATGATGTCCGGCTCCTCTTGTACACCAATAATTTCCCTTATTTCTTTATTTTGTATTCTATCCATTCTAGATTTTCCAGCTGATCTTCTTAAAACATTCATTTCTGTACTTAAAATTCTTTTCATTTCCCTGATATGAATTTACCTAACTTCAGCACCGTATGTTAAAATGCTCTGAACTGTAGTTTGATATATTTGTGATTTTCTATTTTTTGTAATATTTTTGCTCCACTAACAGAGTTTAAAGCATTTATTGCTTTTTTATTTGTGCAATTCTATTTTTAATTTCCACTGTGTTATCACCTGAATGGTCTAATTTTGTTCCTAAATAAGTGCATTCAATACTAGATTTTAGTTCTCCATTGTTGAAATTTATATTTCCATATTTTTCTCCTATACACAGATATTTAGTTTTCTCTATATTTATATAAAGTTCCCATTTTTCATGTTTTTCATGATCTTGTGCTATTAATAACTAGCAGTCTTCAAAAAGAGTGAATATACATGCTTATTTTGGATTGGTAGGTCCGTTTTTTGACATTTTTTCTCCAGTCTCTTAGTATTCTTTCAAGATAAATTTTGAATAGAGTTGGAGATAAATTGCAACCCTGCCTGAACCTTTTGTAACAGTAAATCCCTCTGTGATATGATTTTCAACCTTTATTTTCGGAATTGATCCTTTGTATAATGATTTTATAGCTTCTATTAATCTTTTAGTAATGAGGAATATTATCATATGCTTTAAATCAACAAAAATTAATGTACTGCATTATTCATCCATTTTAATTTTTAATTAAACATAAAAGTAACATTTTTAAAATTTTGTTCCACCCCCCTTTTTTACATGTTTTATATTAGCTTGACCTGTATCTATCTATGAACGGAATCTTTCAACACGATTTTCACCCACTTAAAAATATTGGATCGATACAATAATTTCATACAATTTTTCTAAGATCCTGGCCAGATTCATGAGGACATCAAAAAATAAAGACCAGTATAATAGGTTGCGGAGGACATATCGACTTTTTAGTCTATCGTTATGGTAGCTCAGTTGGTAGAGTGGTGGACTGTAGTGGTATATAATTTCAGTAATCCATAGGTCGCTGGTTCAAATCTGGACCCATCAAAAGCGTGTGGTGCTGTATATCAATTAATATATTTGATAATAAACAGATATTGGTAAAAGTAAAGTCTCTAAGAAGAAAACATAAAAACCATAAATAAAAAGCATTTCACGCTTTTGATGGTAAAATTATTTTTTTTTTGTAGATAACTCTAGTTTTATTCTAGATGTGTTGGAGATGCTTTTTTTGTTGACCACTTTAATTTTATCCCAAGCATGTTGGAAATTAAAATTATTTTTAATTTTTTAGTTTGGTTTTCTAATAAAGCGTGTTGTTTTAGTTTTTTTAAACTATTATTTATTTTTAGTTATTTCTGCATTTGTTCTATCTTGACTCTTGATGTTTCATGTCGATGCTTTATCATCATCAACATAATTGGCATAACAATCTTCTTTGGACCACAGCTTTGTTCTGAAGTTTGTACCAAGATTCTCTATCAAGGCATAGCCTTCGCCAATTTCTCTTACCCAGAACTTTTACATCCTTTTTTATTCCATCTTCCCACCAAAGTCTTTTCCCTTCCATATTTGTGTTAAGTATTTTATATAAAGGTAAGTGATCATTAGATCTTATTGTATCACCTCTCATCTCAGTATGTGTATTTTTATATGTGTAACAATGTCCATAATTGATTATTGGGCCAAATATGGCTCTCAAAATTTTCCTTTTCAAAACACTAAATAATTTTTCATAATTTTTGCTCTTAGGACTATGTCTCAGATCCATAAGTTAGTACAGGTTTAATGTGAGTTTTGTACAATTCAATTTTTCGCTAATTGGACAGCATTATGCATCAACTGGCTATGCCATTATGTAAGTTTTGAGAAAAATACATCATCATCATCAACAACAAGGATTAAGCCCAATGGCCAGTTCCAATCTCATTATAGGTCGAATTGGTCCTTCCATCTCTTCAATGATCTTCCCAACTTTCTTCTCCCTTTTGGTTTACTAGAAAAGAAACTATTTTGAAGTTTTACAAAGTATTGGCAGTTCCATCTCTTATTTATGGATGTGAAACCTGGACATTACAAAGGATGTGAAACCTGGACATTAACAAAGGCAGATAGTAAACAAATAGAGGCTGCTGAAATGAAGATGTTGAGAGCAATAGCAGGATACGAAAGGACCGATAAAAAGAAAAACGAAGATATAAGAAAAATACATTTAAAGTTTAAATCAATCTTCACTATTTATTGTTGTGCCAAACTAACCATACTGGATATTGCAAGTTATTTTTCATGTTTGACAGTTATGCATCAACAATCTAGGAGCAGGAACATTTGGCACTTAGCTGCATGATGCATAATTTAGATTAGCATTTATGAAGATCTGGTTTCATAGCTGTTTGTTGCAAAACATAGAATCTGATAGGACTGATTGCATTTACATTTTTCTTTAATAATAAGGCTACATTTAAAGATTTGGCGCTACACTTACTTTGTGAGCCGGTGCAACAGATGGCATGAAAATATAATTTTTTTTAAATGACACTTAGCCGGTTGATGCATAACATCTTCCAGTTGGTAATAAGTTATGATCTTCATTTTTTCTTAGTCCATGAAGACATCTGTTAGCTTGAAAAATGTTTCTTAATTTCTTCTGAGCCGTTTTGATGTGAACCTAAATGTGTAAATGATTTATTACAAAATTAAATTTATAATAATTATTAACCAAAATGTGGCCATATTTCCATATAACTTATACTATCTTTTCTTTCCTTGGTTATAATTTATAGACTCACATTTTTTGCAGCCAATTTCAAAGCACTAAAAGCTTCTTTTAATCTTGCAATCAAATCAATATAATCTGGATAAGCTAAAAATTATATATATTTTGTGAATGTTGGACCATTTGTTTGAATTCCAGAATCTCAGATTGCCGTTTCTAGAGGTCGATTAAATAAAACACATGATAATGCATCTCTCTGACAACATTATTCATGGTTATTGTTTCTCGTCAATTCTAATAAGGTTTAATTTTATATATCCTATGATGGATGCTTTGTTGTTGTTATTATTTTAAAATGCAATAGGAAGTAACATTAAGAACTTTGGTTAATAATAAGAGTGTGTAATCGCTGACAATGGGGCTCAGAAGCCTTGAAACATATGTTTGACAAAAACAACCATAAGAGGTAAGAATGTACAAACAAAATGTCTTAATTATTATTATTATTATTATCATTATCATTGATTTTGTTATTATTGTCATTTTTATTTTTGATTTTTTTTTTTTTCCCAAATGCCCCAGGTTGTCTTTCGACATTCCTGGTTTCTCTCCTGGCATGGCGTACTTGTAACCCACTTCTGAGGTTGGGGCGCCTGGAAGGCGGGGTTACATTACCCCGATGATATGATGGGGGTGATGATGATGGTGATAATGGTGCGCCAGGAGAGTCCCTAATCCTAAACTTAACCTAAGATGAATATGAATGATGATGATTGCGATGGCCATATGATGTTCGGGGACCGTTTGGGCCTTAAAGTTTTCCTGACATTTGTCTTACAGGTGAGGAAAACCCCCGATAAAAACCTCACCCAGAAAAACTGTCCCGACCAGGGATCGAACCCAGGCCCGCTGCGTGACAAGGCAGCACGCTACCCCGAGACCACAGCGGTGGACATTTTTCAGATTGTTTCAACTGATATTGTTTCTTTATTCCCAATTTCCAATTCATTCACTCTAAGATGTCCTCTTTCAATCCCTTTCCTTTCATGAATACCTTGGTATCAATTCTTCAAACTGTATTTCCAGCATCAAATCTCTTTCTTCCTGATGGCACCTACGAGGGTGAATCAAATATAAACCGGAATTGTTTACAATTTTATTGAATTAACAAAAAAATACAAAACCACCACCTCATTTTTCTACATAGTCTCCTGCATTTCCAACACACTTTTGCCATCGAGTTGGCAACTTTTTGATGCCGTCCTTGAAGAATGAGGGATGACGTGTAGTCAGCCAGTTATGCACGAACTCCTCTACCGCTGCATTGTCACCAAACCGCCTTCCTCCCAGGTCTTCTTTCAGTGGCCCAAACAAATGGTAGTCACAGGGTGACAAATCTGGACTGTAAGGAGGATGTTCCAGAGGTGTCCAATGCATTTTTGTCAGTTTTTCGCCAATTTTTTTGTTCCTGGATGAGGAGCCGAGGAACCCACCTGGCAGACAATTTTTGGAATTTGAGTTCTTCACTGATGATGGCTTGAACACTTCCAAAGCTTATTCCAACGTGTGAAGCAATTTCAGAAATTGTTACGCGCTGATCCTCCTCAATAAGGTCCTGTACAGCACGAATGTTGTCTGCAGTGATGCTTCTTCGTTGCTGTCTTTGGTGGGGCTCATTTTCCACTGAATCCCGGCCCGCTAAAATTTTTTTGTGCCAATCATACACTTGTGTCTTCGAAAGGGTTGCTTCCCCGAACTGTGCATGGAGCCTTCTCAAAATTTCAGAAGGTTTAGTGCCTTCTTTCGCCAAAAACATTAATAATAATGTGTTGCACAACAGATGTGTGTACCTCTTGCTCGCTCTTCGGAGTGCGACACATCAAGATCCCTACTCCAGACACCCCCACCAACTTCCCCTCCAAACCGCAACCTTTGCAGTTTGCTACCAGAACCTCCAGATACAAATTCCGGTTTATATTTGATCCACCCTCGTATACCAAAGTCTTCTTTTGCCATCTTGTGTTGTTCATCCTAACTGTGAAAGCAGGCATACTATAGGGTCTTTCATATATTCCACAATTTTTAAAAATGTAATAATTAAGTCAATGTTTTTTTTTAATTTTCACCTACATACACTCCCATTTAAGTGCGGAAAATTGTATCAGGCATATGTCCACCTCCACTGTTTTGGCAGCCAGTTACTTGGCCTATGAAGTTTGTGATGACCCTTTCACAGACATCTCTGTTGGTGTCGTTGATGACACGTTGAATTTGTTTCTTAAGTTGGAGAACTGTTTGTGATTTGTTCACGTAGGCTTTGTACTTCACATAACCCCATTAAAAAAAGTTACATTGAGTAAGGTCGCAAGATCTGGGAGGACATTCCAAGTCGACATGAATTGAGATCACAGACTTCATAGACCAAGTAACTGCCTGCCAAGTCAGTGGAGGTGGACTTATGCCTGATACAATTTTCCGCACTTAAATGGGAGTGTATGTAGATGAAAAAAAAATTTTTTAATGCATTTTTGACTTAATTATTGGATTTTCAAAAAATGTAAAATATATGGAAGACCCTTTACGATCTGAGATATTACAATGGGCTACATTAAACTTAATTGCTATTCAAAGTAGTGACTTGAAAGAAGAAGTCAGATATGAGATTTACTTTTATTGTAATTGTCAGTGACGCACTTAGCTTTCTGTTTTTAAACATTTCCTCTCATTATTGCATTATAACATAATCTTTTAGTTATATTTAGTAAATAAAATATTTCAACATGCATAAAATACAGTTTCTATCATCATCATCCTGCCAGGTATTAGTCCTAGAAGAACTGTTACAGCCTGAGAAAGCGGTTTTCATGCCATCTTTTCATAGGTCGACCAAGTGACCATTTCCCATTTGGACAGTAGTTCATTATTGCCTTGGGGATCCTGGATCTAGCCATTCTTGAGACATGTTCCTTCCAGTTTAGCTGATATCTGGAGATGTAGTCCAGTATTGGTGACACATTAAGTTCTTGAAGGATTTCTACATTTTTCTTTCAATCCATTTGGTGTAGCCAGCTGTTCGGCGCATAAATTTCATCTCACAAGCTGTTAGTCTGCTTTCATCTCTCGTCCTTATAGTCCACGCTTCACTCCCATAACATAGGACTGGTCGAGCCATTATTTGATAAAGACGAGTACGAGTTGATTTTTGCACTTAATGAAGGTTTTAAAACTCTATTAATGATTCCCATTGATTTGTTGAATTTCACAATTTTCTCTGGTAAATCCAAATTTTCAACAAAAGAGAGTTTATATCCTAAATAAGTAAACTCATTAACTCTTTCTAAAATTTTGTTATTTACACAAATTTTAGTTTCTATCATCAAAATTAATTCATGTAAATTTAAGTCAGCTGTTATTGATTTACTGGTAAAGGTTTAGGAAACAAAGAATATCTCAACTACATGGAAAAAGCTTAAATAATGTCTGATTAGGTGGCGTCCATATATATTTTTTTTTTCTTTTTTTTTTGACCAGCCTCATGGGCTAGTGGTCAGCATTTCCGATTACAGTTCATGAGGTCCCGGGTTCGATTCCCGGTCAAACCATACAAATTTTTCGTTAAAGGGAATTATTCCTGTGGTTGTCCATGGTCTGGAATTTAGGTTAAGAACTTTACTGATGCTTCATTGTCATTTATTACCCATCACATCATCGGGGTAACGTAACTCTGCTTTCCAGGTGCTCCAATCTAAGATATGGGTTAGAATTCTGCCAATGCAAGGGGAGAAAGCCAGAAACAGAAATGTCATAAAAGACAACGTGGCTGCATTAGACAACTTTTTTTTTCTTTATCATAAATAAATAAAAAAATGGAGGAAATTCCTCATTACACTGCTCAACAGTGGTTTTGTTGCCCTTGATATAAGATTAATTTAGGATATATTTATGCTCACAATTCAATGATTTTGGAAGATTTGCTCTGGTTTTTTAAAAATCTTTATTTTCATTTTACACTGCAAAAGTCGGAAAATATGAAAAAATATAACACATATATTTATAATGTCAATTGTTTTTTGAAAAATTAGTATGCACTGACGTAAATAGAAAGAAAAATATCGAAAACCCATGTTATACTTCAGTGAAATGCCTTTTATAAGATTTTCTTGTATAATTTTTAAGGGGCAATCTCTTTTTAAAGACCAGCAGTAATCTGCCATCATATGACGGTCGCATCTACCCTGATACCTTTACGCCATTACTTTTAGATCCGAGTTAAAACGCACTCCTTGTTCATCGCTATAATTTCCTAAATTATGTGGAAATCTATCTAAGTGACTGTGGAGAAGGTGTAACTTTATACTGATATTTGCTCCCAGAATCTTGAAGCTTGTCAACATGTTTTGCACAATTTCTTTATAATTTGGTGCTTTATAGTTACCTAGGAAATTCTCTACTACCAATACAAAACCCTTCCAAGCTTCCCAAGCTTCACTTTCAGGAACAGTCATAACTTTGATAAAATTTGCATCTTTCATCAATTGCAGAATTTGAGGACCATAAAATATTCCACCTTTTAACTTTTACATACTGAGCTTAGGAAATTTTCTACAAATGTATTTGAAAGAAACATTTTCCTTCCTTGTCCAACGCTTTGACAAATTGTTTTATCATATCCAGATGCACGTCATGAGTACTTTAATTTTGTCAAATAACTGAGATCACGGCCGATGTGTGGAGTGAGGGGTGCGAGAGTGGGGATCACATGATGTTTGTATCTGTAAAAAAAATGCGCACAAATCAAATCATGACTGGAAACATAAATTTTATTAGTAACAAGCCGTTTACTGTTTAAGATATAAGATATGCAAAAATCATAAAAACTAGAGCACATCCAGCACTTTCATGAATATATTCGTAAACTGTGCACTTGAAAACATAGAAATTCGCTGAGATATCCAGGGCAACAAAAAAAATTTTTTTTGTTGAGCTGTGTTATTGGTACCATCTTATCTTGTGTTCAGTCTTATTTGCTGTGAAATACACTGTTCCCTAAAAACAATATTTCTATTAAGTTATTTTATTTTTTTATTATTTAATATTTTAATAGTATTTAATAGTTTAACACACAGACTTGTGAACGTTCCCATGAGCAAACAAAATTACAATAAAGAGAAAAAACACATCATAAAAATTGCAAAGGATAACGGTTTTGAAGAGAAGATGATACACAAGAAAATAAATAAATTTAAGGAACAAAAAATGATTAATGAAAGTACTCTTCACACAGATAAAAAATATTGGTAAAAAATTCAAGAAGTTCACATACCATCCTTTAGTATTTGACAGGTTTCAAAAAATCTTTAACAAATTCAACATTAAATTAGCACCGAAAAATGATTACAGTTTAGGTAATTTAATAAAAACGAACAAAAATGAAAAGATTGAAGACTGCAAAAAATCGGGAATTTATCAAATTAATTGTAAAGATTGTGAAAAGATATACATAGGAAAAACAAAAAGGAATCTAAATACAAGATTAAAGGAACACCTCAGAAATGTTAAAAATGGAGAAACGGAAAAATCTGCAATAGCTGCACATGCCTGGTCAGAAAAACATAGAATAGAAACCAAAACAAAATTACTTAAACATTTGGAAAAACCGAAGGAACTCACAATTTGGGAAAAAATTTACATTTGCAAGAATGAAAACACAACTATGAATTTTGAAATACCCGGTTATAAGGAGAGGGGATTGATTTGGAAGTTCGTCGGTCAGCCATCAGATGGCACGGATAGTGTCTGCAGGATAGAAGACTGTTGGACGTCAGTTGTGAACATGACACAGCATTGAGAATGTCATAAATGATGTGATGGAACCTAGGTCTGCGAGGAGTTATGAAGTATGAGGTGAGTGAAAGAAAAAAATAAACAATATTTCTATTATATTTGAAGAGAAAAGTGTTTGCCTAGACCGAGACTCGAACCCAGGACCTTTGGCTTGCTGGGCCAAATGCTCTACCAACTGAGCTACCGAGGCGAGTTGCGATCTAGACACAAATTTTTGTCTTATATACGTTGTAATTCCCTCTCACTAAATGCTTTTGAAACCATTGCTTCTATCTTTGCAAATGGCGGCTTCTTAGTTAAGAAGACATTTATTGGGAATTTTAACATTACTTTATAAAGCTAGTAAGGCTTCCAATGATGTTTTTATTATTGATTTAACATTTCTCACTGAAAGATAAATTATATTTGAAGAGAAAAATTTTTGCCTGAAACCCGGGACCTTTGGCTTGCCGGGCCAAATGCTCTACCAACTGAGCTACCGAGGCGAGTTGCGATCTAGATGCAATATTCAAATATAATTTATCTTTTAGTGAGAAATGTTAAATCAATAATAAAAACATCAATATTTCTATTGTTCACAGTTCCATACACAATTTGGTCATATGACAGGTAAATGTAGTAACACAGTTCCCCAAATAGACAGAGTTGATGGATATAAATACCTTATGCAAGTCTGTTTATAATCATCTGGAACTTAGCTTGCAATTAGAATATCAAACATCTGTGAGCACCACATTGATTGTGAAATAAACTATCAGATGTAACATTAGTGACAAAAAAATTACATACATTTTAAGTAAATGACTACAAATGATAATTAAAAATATAGTTCTTAAATCAGTAAATACTAATGCTAGGGGTCACACTCCTTACCTCACCTCAACATCTACTCCTTTCCATAATATCCAGGGCATAGTAGAAAAATGAGGGTTTGTTATTGGAGAGCCACGCAAAAACTTTGAAAAAAGAAGTGCAGATTTCAATGACCAATCATGTTACAATAATTTTTTATTTACAACCAATCACAGTCATGTTTTGCCTAAAATTACCAACTTAAGTTTATCATAATAAAGAAAGCACCTCCTTTTTTAACATTCTGAATAGGTCATAGCATTATTTTGCAGTGACTGACTCACTAAGAAATACGGCTACCAGACTGTATATATAGTGAATGAATGTCAACACATACCACATGCGGGAGTTAATATAAAAACATTTGTAGCAATTGATTATGGCAGCAAAAAAATAAACCACTGTTTGCACTTTCTTAAATGTATTTTTTCCCAGAAAAATATAATTGTCATATTTACATCATATGACATCAGAAATGAATTAATATACAGTTTGATGTGTTTCATTTTTTCTCCACTAGAGTGCATTCTTACAATATTGCGTTCCTTTGGCAATAAATAATATGATCTGGTTACAGTGACGAACAAAAGAAGCAAATGAAGCGTAGCAATCGTTTCTCATTTGTTTTCAAACATCGCCGTTTACATTAAATATATAAATATTTTAAAATAGTAAAGTAAGTAAAGTAAAGTGATCCCACAACAGGCCCGGAGGCCCTTGGGGTAGTAGGAGGTTAGGGCTCCCACTTTTTCTAGACAATCGGCACTTTTTATGTCAGCCCTGCGTGACGGCCGCCTTTACCCCCAGAACAAGCGTCTGGTACTAATTTCCATTAGAGGCTGAGTCGACCCCAGGGCCATAGTGCCGCCAGAGGGTTTGGGTCAGTTTAAAAATCCTGACCCCAACGGGACTTGAACCCTCGACCCTCCGGCTTGTAGCTCAGTGCCTTAACCACTACGCTATGGCGTGCCCCTAAATATTTTAAAATAACTATATTTAAATAATGATTTGTGAGTAAACAGCTTAATTTTATTCGTTAAATAGTCCTAACAAATGCCACTCTTGATTTCCAAATTATCTAGATAAGTTCCTCACTTCGTGAGTCGTGAATTTATCGATAATTTGGAAATCACTTGTGGCATTACTTATGAAAAACATTTATATATATCTTATTTCTTAAAAAACATCAGCCATATGTTTGTAGCATTCTAACAGACAAAAACGCTGATCTCAACTCAAATTTTGACAATCAATTGAGTTGGTGTTTACTTGATGAAAATCCATATTTATTAATTAAATAAAAATAAAACGTAGTTTTATTTGATTTTCATATTTATTATATAATTCAGTGACAGCTGTTTCGGTACACTGTACCTTCTTCACACATGTTAACAAATTATGAATTGTGTTCCAACCGATCTAAGCAACAATACAACAATATTTATTTAAATTTTTAAATTTAACAAAGGGGATTCATTCAAATCAAGTTGAGAATTTAACAGTTTTTTACTACTTTTAAACTTATTAATTTCTACAGCCTCCAAAAGATCTAACTTCTTACCCTTATCACAAATATGTAAAATTTCAAAATTTGGATCGAAACAATGATTAAATTGGAATAGGTGGTTAGCATAGTTTGATTTTCTAAATTTCTGTTATATGCTCTCATGTGTTCCTTTATCCGAGAGATAAAAGGTCTACCAGTTTGTCCTATATAGATATATATATATATATATATATATTGTAACAATGTCCTATATATATATATATATATATATATATATATTGTAACAATGTCTATATAGGACAAACTGGTAGACCTTTTATCTCTCGGATAAAGGAACACATGAGAGCATATAACAGAAATTTAGAAAATCAAACTATGCTAACCACCTATTCCAATTTAATCATTGTTTCGATCCAAATTTTGAAATTTTACATATTTGTGATAAGGGTAAGAAGTTAGATCTTTTGGAGGCTGTAGAAATTAATAAGTTTAAAAGTAGTAAAAAACTGTTAAATTCTCAACTTGATTTGAATGAATCCCCTTTGTTAAATTAAAAAATTTAAATAAATATTGTTGTATTGTTGCTTAGATCAGTTGGAACACAATTCATAATTTGTTAACATGTCTGAAGAAGGTACAGTGTACCGAAACAGCTGTCACTGAATTATATAATAAATATGAAAATCAAATAAAACTACGTTTTATTATTATTTAATTAATGAAATTTTG
This sequence comes from Diploptera punctata, assembly GCA_030220185.1. Taxonomy (NCBI): domain Eukaryota; kingdom Metazoa; phylum Arthropoda; class Insecta; order Blattodea; family Blaberidae; genus Diploptera; species Diploptera punctata. The sequence continues at coordinate 1,536,572 of JASPKZ010003833.1, forward strand.
ACATTTGGCAGATCTGAAAAATATATATTTAGTTAATTTTTGATACGTATATGTTGCAGGGGATTCTTCAGAAGTGATTCATTGATTGGGACGGTGAATGTTAAACTTCTTCCTCTGGAAACTAAGTGTATAATACATGATTCCTTTGATGTAAGTATTTTCTATTAAGTAAAATAATTGTCATACATACAGTGGTTTGACAAATAACTTTTAAAATATATTGACTGAGGCTTTCACAGCCAGAGTTATTATGAAGATCTTGAACAAGATTTCTGGGCTGTAGGCCGTGGCCTAGAGGCTTGAAGTCTCCCGACGTTTCGCCAGAGACTGCATCCGACATTGTCAAGGGTTGTCTTGAGACTGGAAATTTTGTCAACTGCCTGCCCTATTTATATACAGTGTGATTATAAAGTCCCAGTACATTTTGTGGATAACGTAGCGCAAATAAAACAAAAATTATAAGGTAGTTTCTACTATCAAGTTAGTGTTCAACATAACCTCCATCAATCTTAAAACATGTTTCCCAACGACGCACCATCGCCCGGAAAACATGCACCAACATATCCTCTGTAATCATTTCACTCGCTTGGCGTATGCGTTCTTTCAGCACTTGCAGATTAGAAAACTTGGTTCTGTACAGTCCCGTGCCGTAGCCAAGCGGTTAAGGTAGGAAGCCTTGACGCAGAGCTACGGGACTTGCGCTGGTTCGAGTCTCCATGGGGGAAGATATTTTCTCATGGTATTTCGGCCAGTATGGGACCGGTGCCCACCCAGCATCGTGAGGCAATTGGGTAGCTACAATAAGTAGCGGCTCCAGGTTGAGGAACCAGCTATAACGGCTGGGGGACTCGACATGCTAACCACATGTCACCCCTACACTGGCTGTTGATCATCTACCTCTGTGATTGACACATGTGGATGTGAAGGGCCAGCAGCCGGCTGGTAAAAGGGCAACCGCTGAAAAGTGGAAAGACCCTCAATCGGTTCTGTACACCTGTTGCTTGATGAACCCCCAAGCAAAAAAGTCCAGGAGTGTGAGGTCTGGCGAACGAGGTGCCCAGATACGAGGAGATGCCCTTCCAATCCACCTTTTGGGAAACCTGTCATTGAGATACCCGCGTATAGCCAGAGCAAAGTGTGGTGGTGCTCCATCTTGTTGCAACACCACTGTATCAATGATACCATCTTGCTGTAACTGTGGCTGTAAAAAAAGTTGCAACATATTAAGATACACGTCTCCCGTGAGGGTTTCATTTGGAATCTGTCTCTAACTTCTTCGTACGACTGGCCTCATAAACGCGCAGCAACAATCTCTATCCGCGTTTCAATGGTGAACATATTTGTATCTTTCGAATGGCTGTAACAGAAATACGATATGTAAGCGATTTCTTTAAAATATACTGGGACTTTATAATCACACTGTAGTTCACTGCGATGTGTTCTCTGTTCTACAACAAGAAGCCATCGAGATACTCAAACATCAAAACAGTTTTAATAGAAAAAAAGAATCATTAAAAGTCAATGAAGCATGGATACCGGTTCTAAAAAATGCTAGATGCAAACCGCTACAAGAACAGTCTACTAAACCTTCAAACAGCAACCTCATTGGTGCAATGGATGTCCCTACCGCTAACCAGTCAGAAGACAGATACAATTTATGACAGAACGGATCACACAGAGAACACATCGTGGTGAACTGTATAGCCCTAAATAGAGCAGACAATCAACAAAATTGCCAGTCTATTGACAACGCTTGAGGATGCTGGACACAGTCTCTGGCGAAACGTTGGTCTCTAGACCACAGCCAATAGCCCAGAAATCTTCAAAATCTTCATAACTTTTTTTAATATTTTTACATTTTGATGAACTGTAACCCTACTGTTCTAAACCCATTTTTAGAATTTGTCTTTAACAAGATTACAAAATTGAATAAATTTGTAGGAACAATAAATAATGTTTCCCGCGCCGTAGCCAAGTGCTTAAGGCAGGAAGCCTTGGCGCAGAGTTACGGGACTTGCACTGGTTCGAGTCTCCATGGGGGAAGAAATTTTCTCATGGTATTTTGGCCAGTATGGGACCGATGCCCACCCAGCATCATGAGACATTTGGATCTCAGTTGGTAGAGTGTTGGCCTAGAAAGTCAAAGGTCCTGGGTTCAAGCCCCAGTCTGAGCATATAATTTTTCTCTTCAAATATGATTTATCCATTATTGAGATGTATGAAATGAATAATAAAAACATTGAAAGAAGCCGTACAAGCTTTATAATGTAATGTAAAATTCCCAAATAAATGTCTTCTTAATAAGGAAGCCACCATTTGCAAGATAGAAGCAAAGGCTTCATAGCATTTGGTGTGCGGGAATTAACAGCATATATATGAGAAAAATTTGTGTTTAGATTGGAACTTTCTCAGATAGTTCACTCGGTAAAGCATTTGCTTAGAGTGCAAAAGGTCCTGGGTTCAAGCCCCAGTCTGAGTATATAATTTTTTCCTTCAAATATAAATTTTAATCTATATATTAAATTTGGGAATTTTTAACATTATGAGGTTCAATTCATAAGAATTAAATGAATCGTGATTATTTCTTACGTCATACTTCTATGTTCCTTTAAACACAGCACTGCAGTTCGGCGACTCCTTGTCACCATTGTCAGCTGTTTTCACGATTGTCAATTTTTTCTTTTGTCGATAATTACCCAAACTGCCATCTGATGTTCTTTTTAAGGAATTATTTTCTAAACTGCCATTTGGTGTTCTTTTGAATGAATCATTTTCTAAACTGCCATCTGTAGTATTTTTGAAGAACTTTGTAATCAAGCTCGGTTTGTCTGGAATTTCAAAGTTCATGGTTCTAGTATGGTTTTTTGAATATATATTTAACAATTTTATTATTAATTTAACACTTCTCATAGAAGGATAAATTATATTTGAAGAGAAAAATTACAATGTACATAAGAGAAAAATTTGCGTCTAGATCGTAACTCGCCTCGGTAGCTCAGTTGGTAGAGCACTTGGCCCGGAAAGCCAAGGGTCCCGGGTTCGAGTCCCGGTCTAGGCGAAAATTTTTCTCTTCAAATATAATATATTTAACAGTTTGGAAAAAAATATATATTCAAAAAACCATACTAGAACCATGAACTTCGAAATTCCAGACAAACCGAGCTTGATTACAAAGTTCTTCAAAAATACTACAGATGGCAGTTTAGAAAATGATTCATTCAAAAGAACACCAGATGGCAGTTTAGAAAATAATTCCTTAAAAAGAACACCAGATGGCAGTTTAGATAATTATTGACAAAACAACTGATGATGGTAACAATGAGTCGCTGATACTGCAGTGCTGTGTTTAAAGGAACATAGAAGTATGAGGTAAGAAATAATCACGATTCATTTAATTCTTATAAATTTGAATCTGTTTAGATTTATGGAAAATAATGTTATTAAAATTCATCGGAGAACATATATTGTTTAAACAACTCACCTCATAGGATTCATGCTTCCATGATATCGCGATTTCAAACATAACTCCGAGTTATGGCTGATGATGAACATGACTATGTTTGAAATCGCGATATTATGGAAGCATGAATCCTATGAGGTGAGTTGTTTAAACAATATGTTCTCCGATGAATTTTAATGATTATACCTCATAATGTTTACTTCCCAACATAATTAAATAATGTTATTATTAATATATATTTCAGCTGTTGGAAGGACGGAAGCCGGTGGGTGGAAAATTAGAAGTGAAAGTTCGTGTTCGTAATCCAATACTTATTAAACAAGTAGAACAGGTTCAAGAAAAGTGGTTGGTTATTGATAACTTTCAGTGATGGAAGGTGAAAATGAATATTTGTGATGTAAATAAGTGATTATATTTATAAAATGTGAATAATATTTTTGCTATAATTGAGAATGTTATCAGCAAAGTCAGTATAAAGTTCCAGCTTACATAATTATAAGGGAAAATATGAAACTATTGACGACTTCAAATCAGATTTTTATTGTAAATTACTATAAGGCTAATTTTAATGATCTGACATTGCTATGTGTCCTGAAGACTCCAAATGGCAAGCTGTTTGCACGAAAGTTAATACAATGCAAGATTAAGAAATAAATTGCCCGTTATTATTACTTATTTTAGGAATTCACACTATGAGGTACATTTATTAAGGTAAAATTTTATCACTCCCCTCATATTATTCTTCGTATTTTAATATAAACTAGTTTTAGAACTTTGTTTCCGTTCCATCTCCAATATCTTCTTGACCTTTTTTATATATTAAATTTGGGAATTTTTAACATTATGAGGTTCAATTAATAATAATTAATGATGACGACAACGTGTCACCGATACTGCAGTGCTGTGTTTAAAAAAAATAGAAGTATGAGGTAAGAAGAAATCATGATTCATTTAATTATTATCTTCTTGACCGTTGTTATGTTGTCTTGAAGAGCCATCTTCATCTCCTTCCATTGGCAGACTGAAAAACCTCAAAACCAGATCATCAGGAGAAATTGATGAACTTTGAAATTCCCAGGGAGAATGACCTGGTTTCGAGGTTTTTCAGTCTGCCAGGAAGGAGCGAAAGATGGCTCTCTAAGACGACATAACAACGGTCGTGAAGATACTGAAGATGGAACGGAAACAAAGTTCCGAAACTAGTTTACATTAAAATAAGGATAATAATATGAGGTGATTGATAAAATTTTACTTAAATGTCTGTTATTATATTTGTTATCTCAGCTTATATAAGAAATCTATTGGGATTAATAGGTTCATAATATAATATTATCAGTGGTCTCATCATCATATTCAGTGTTACAGCCCATTGCAGACCCAACTATGCACCTCCATCCATCTCTTTCCTCCGCCTTCCTTCTCCATCCCTGGACTCCCACAGTAATCTTGACTTGCTTAGTTTGGGGATTCTCAACAAATCAGTGATCTCACACACATGTATTAAGCATTGGGGACATGCCATAATGTAATTGGTTAAGGCAATGTGTTACAAGCTGGTGGGTTGCAGGTTCAATTCCTAATGGAATCAGTATTTTTTTAACTGACAGAATTATGACCCAGGGGTTGAATTCATACTTTAATGGAAAAGAGCTCTTCACATATGAGGGGCTCAGTGGAATAAGGGCCCATCCCAACCAGTGGTTGATTTTAGTTATATGCAGATTATGTATCATCTGGCCATCTTCTGTTAATCTTTAGAAGCTCATAATTCTAACTTTGCTCAAAAGATGGTAAATGTGACTTTATGTGTAAGAAAAATTTTTAACTTCTTCACACGCGTGGGAAATAAAGGCGCATCCCTACTTCTGACACGTGACTGTACATTGTCCGCTACTCTGTGGTCCGCTCTAATACTGGCTAGCATTGCCGGCAAATATCAGTAAATGCAGAATGGCTGATGCGGCAGGTTCTTGTGCGAATGGAAATAGTGTAATAAAATCTAAGAAATGAGAAAGAAATGTGCAAGAGTGAAATAAAACAAACCAGAACATTTTATGCAATGGTGGAAAGGAATATATATCGGCCTGAATCAGTTGCTGTCCCGCGCCGTAGCTGAGTGGTTAAGGCAGGAAGCCTTGGTGCAGAGCTATGGGACTTGCGCTGGTTCGAGTCTCCATGGGGGAAGAAATTTTCTCATTGTATTTCAGCCAGTATGGGACCGGTGCCCACCCAGCATCGTGATGCATTTGGGTAGCTACAATAAGTAGCGGCTCCAGGTTGAGAAAACCAGCTATAACGGCTGGGGGACTCGACATGCTGACCACATGTCACCCCTACACTGGCTGATTATCATCTACCTCTATGGTTGACACATGTGGATGTGAGGCCAGCAGCCGGCTGGTAGGCTAAGGGCATTGTAGGCCTATCGCACCAGGAGTTTTTTTTTTTGTATCAGTTGCTTCAAGAGATGCGGACGAAATTGCTAGTTGTTTATTAAAAGCTGTGCCACAGATTGAAAAAAAGTGCTAATAAAAAGAAACTTATAGTGTATATAGTGATCATGTGTTGTTCAAAACAAGATTTTTACAATAATGAGACTTTGACTGTACATGATTAATTGTGGTTGGTTTGAAGAAATTGAACATACATTTCTTGTACCAGGTCGCACTTTCCTTATTGTTTATTTTTTATTATTTCACTCACCTCATACTTCATATGTTTGAAGCCGCCATCTTGTTCCAGTTGTTTACGTTATTCTTGTTTTCCTATGACTTGATAGCCAACTTTATTAAGTTATGTAGATAGGAAATAACACTATGAGGTTTTTTAATATTGTTTATTTTTTATTATTTCACTCACCTCATACTTCATATTGAAGCCGCCATCTTGTTCCAGTTGTTTACGTTATTCTTGTTTTCCTATGACTTGATAGCCAACTTTATTAAGTTCCCTGTGATGCTGACTTTGGTGTGACTGAAAAACTTAAAAGAAAAACACAAGTGGTTTATATATCTGAACAGTGGGCTCACCTCATAAGAAAGAGTTGAACAAAGGAACCATTCACAGTAATTGAGATAAATGCAGAAAATTTAAAAAATTGGATAACTTAAATAAATGTTCACAAAGAGAAATGTGACGCTGGACAAGCATAAGGTAGACATCAGAAAAGCATCTCAGTTTCGTTTTGTGGAAAACAGACATATAATGTATGTAAAATCCGGTTTCGGTGACTTGGCTTTAGAGGAAGTAATAAGCCTTAAAAAAAGGGAAAGGAAAGTGTCCTGTATTACGAGATGTAATATTCACAATAAAATATCCTAATGGTAGGATGATAAAGAAGACATCATGACTCTCATGATATTTGTACCACCTGGGAAATGGACAGCTAATGACAAATGAGGGAAATTTTGAGGAAGTGGCTGAATTCAAATACCTAGGAACAATAATCACAAATAGGAATGAGATGCACAAAGAAATTTAACATAGGCTCAGTTCTGGAAATGCATGCTATTATGCATTGTAGAGACTCTTGATGTCCCAACTCCTTTCAAAAAACGTTAAACTGAAAATATATAAAACTATTATTCTACCAGTTATATTATATGGATGTGAAACATGGACTCTTACTTTAAGGGAGGAAAGGAGATTACGAGTATTTGAGAATAAAGTACTTAGGAAAATTTTTGGACCAAAGAGAGATGAACAAACAGGTGAATGGAGAAGACTACATAACAATGAACTACATGGTCTTTATAGGAAGCCAGATATAACAAGAACAGTTAAGTCTCGTAGACTGCGATGGGCAGGACATGTTGCACGTATGGGGAATGAAAGACTTGCATGGAAGCTTCTTGTAGGAAAGCCGGAGGGAAAACGCCCAGTTGGTAGACCAAGAATGAGGTGGGAGAATAACATTAACTATGATTTGAAGGAAGTAGATTATACAGGGATTGATTGGAAAGCAATAGCTCAGGATAGGGATGTATGGAGAGCTTATGTCAACATGGCCATGAACCTACGGGTTCGATAGTGCCAGTGAGTAAGTAAGTAAGTTGTGAAAATTTCTATCGCTATACATTAATCAAAATAAACCTCATAGTGTCACTTCCTTTATATATTAAGTACATTTCTTATTCGTTTACAGGAAGGACACTCATACTGACAATTGTATAAAATCTTCAGGTTTCAATTATACTACGCATAAACATGCAATTTTCAACAGTTTGATATGTAGATTATTAAATGTTCAACTAAATTAAGAAGATTTTAAGAAAGAATACAATCACATTTTAAACATAGCTAATTTAAATGGTTTTGGAAATGAAATAACTATAAATATTAAGGTAGAATATGTTTATCACTCACCTCATATTGTTCTTCTTATTTGATTATAGACTAGTTTCGGAACATAGTTTCTGTTCCATCCTCAGTAACATCACGACCGTTGTTCTGTCGTCTTGAAGAGTTGTCCTTCTCTCCTTCCATTGGCTGACTGAAAAACCTCGAAACCAGGTTTCGAGGTTTTTCAATCAGCCAATGGAAGGAGAGAAGGACAACTCTTCAAGACGACAGAACAACGGTCGTGATGTTACTGAGGATGGAACAGAAACTATGTTCCGAAACTAGTCTATAATCAAATATGAAGAACAATATGAGGTGAGTGATAAACATATTCTACCTTAATGAATATACCTCATAGTGAGAATTCCTAAAATAAGTAACTATAAATAATTATATTATTTTTGGTCTGGACATCTTACCTCAATATTAATGTTGATTTGTTCTTGGACATGTTTCAAAACAAGTCTGGGAAAGCTGACGATAAAACAGAATTGTTTTGAAACATGTCCAAGAACAAATCAACATTAATATTGAGGTAAGATGTCCAGACCAAAAATAATATAATTAAAATAACCTCAAAATATAACTTCCTAAAATTAAATATTAACTATAAATAAATTAAAGAAATTCAGGCAACAAAAAACATCCTGAAATCTGAATCAAAGAAAGGAAAACAATTGAAGAAATACTTATCATCCTGAAATACATAACAAATTTAAAAAAAAATTCAAGAAATTTGATATAACATAAATAAATTTAGCCTTGGTATTCTATTAATAACCAATAAGAAAGTGAACACCCCAGATAGTAAAAAATCTGGAATTTATCAAATTAGTTGTAAAGTCTGCAATAAAGTATACATAGGAAAAACAAAAAAGGAATTTGTATACTCACACAAAAGAACACTTTAGAAACATGAAAAATGGTGAAATTGAAAAATCAGTATTGCAGCACATCGTTTGCTGGAGAGTCGTATAATTAAAAAAGGGGCTAAACTTTTAAAACATTTGGAAAAACTAACAGAAAGTGAGTCTGCGAAAACAGAATAAACATAAATGTAACTTTTTTAATCAAAATTAAAGTGAGAAGTAACACTATGAGATATTTTCAATTTATGAATGCGTTGGAGAAAATATTTTTTATACAGAAGACTCTTTATTATCCATGTGCGCATATTATCTGGTTTGCAGATTATCCGGGCATGACTCTTCCTATGTATATTTAAAAATGAAGATAAATATTGTACTGTATTTTTTATTGTTATTAAAAGAGTCTTTAAAAATGGAAAATATAAATTTCAACAATGGAGAAGAACTAAAACCTAGTATTGAATGCACTTATTTAGGAACAAAATTAGACCATTCAGGCGATAACACAGTGGAAATTAAAAATAGAATCGCACAAACAAAACAAGCAATAAATGCTTTGAACTCTGTTTGGTGAAGCAAAAATATTACAAAAAAATAGAAAATTACAAATATATCAAACCATAATTCAGAGCATTTTAACATATGGTGCTGAAGTCTGGCAAATTCCTACCAGGGAAGTGAAAAGAATTTTAAGTACAGAAATTGATGTTTTAAGAAGATCAGCTGGAAAATCTAGAATGGATAGTATACGAAATAAAGAAATAAGGGAAATTATGGGTGTACAAGAGGAGCCGGACATCATAGACATTCCATCCATCTATAGTAATTCTGCCCGAAGGCAGGTCCTTCACTGCAATCGTAGCATTTTCATGCTATGCTTGCAGCTTTACTAGGGAATTGTGTAGGTGTGGTAGCTTCCCGTTGCTTTCCACACCTGTGAAGGATGATGATGATGATGATGATAATGATAAGGGTGTTGATGATGATGATGGCCATATGATTTCGGGGACCGTTTGGGCCTTAAAGTTTTCCTGACATTTGTCTTACAGGTGAGGAAAAACCCCAATAAAAACCTCACCCAGAAAAACTGCCCCGACCGGGGATCGAACCCGGGCCCGCTGCGTGACAAGGCAGCACGCTACCTCGAGACCACAGCGGTGGACTTCATAGACATTATAGAAAAGAAAAGATTACAGTGGTATGGTCATGTCAAAAGAATGCCAAAGCAAAGATTGTCAAAAATTGTTATGGAATGGATCCCAATGGAAAGTAGGAAGACCGGAGAAAACTTGGATAGAAGGGGTACAAGCAGCTATGAATATCAGAGGAATGGAGGAAGATCAATGGATGGATAGAGAGGAATGGCGTTTGGTTTCCGGAAGACGGCGGCAGCTGCCATGATACTGGATGATGATGTTGATGATGAAAAAAGTCTTTACTTTTAAACGTGCTACTGTAAACTGCGCTTAGAAACTCGCACAATAAAGATAACTTCATTCATAACCCCCTCCCCTGACGCGTATAATGGTATCCACGGCATATTTTGAGAAGGAAGGACTACCTGTTAAAGCTGTCCTACTTCTACACAATGCACCTGCTACCCAAGTTCAAGTGAGCTTATATCTGATGATGGTCAGATTATTATGAAATATCTGCACCATGTGTTACATCTCTGATTCAACCCATGAACCAAGGTGTGAAACCAACCACAATAGAACGATCGTGGAATAAACTCATGCCAACTAAGAATGAAGAAGACTTTGCAGTATTACTTCCAAAAACTGTGACGATGCTACAAATATAGCTCACTTGTTGAAAGAAGTTGCTGGCTGTGAAAACGTGGATGAAGTAAATGTGGCTGAGTGATACGTGTGAACAACATTGAATGATTAATAGTGAGTGGAGAACTTATTTTTAATGACTCACCTCATATAATTTCATATTTATTTGATATGAGGTGAGTCGTTTAAAAATAAGTTCTCCAGTCACTATTAATGATCCATCCATAGTAATTCTGCCCGAAGGCAGGTCCTTCACTGCAATCATAGCATTTTCATTCTATGCTTGCAGCTTTACTAGGGAATTGTGTAGGTGTGGTAGCTTCCCGTTGCTTTCCACACTGGTGAAGGATGATGATGATGATGATAATGATAAGGATGGTGATGATAAAGATGATGGCCATATGATTTCTGGCTTAATAGCTTTAGCTTCTCAATATTAATTTAATAAATAATGCTATAGCTGTGTGGAGTCCCTTCATGTCTTCTTCAGGTAGAAGCCATTCATTGTGTATTTGTGAATGATGATTCATTGCAATTGAATGTGGGACCAGTAGAGTAAAGGTAAAGGAAGGATTTCTGCTTGGATGGGAATGAAGCCTGGATTAGCTCAGTGGTCTGAGCATTAACACAGAAAGCTAAAGGTTCGGGGTTCGATTTCCGGTTCATACAAAAATTTTTCTCTTTACCATTGATTTACAATAATTTAATTGTGTTCATTAATTTACTTATTTCTATCATAGTAATAGCTTTAGCTTCTCAATATTAATTTAATACTGTATTGCATGTTTATTGTTAGAATAACTTACTTGGATTAACCGTGTTTTTTGATTTTCCATGCATATCACGGTCCCAATTAACACGAATAATCATGAGTTTGCTGTATCTCACCTCATCTGAGGCTTGGTTTGAAACTTGAAAGCAAATGTAAATTTTTCACGCAATGGGTTGCTGGCCCACTTAGCTTTTGTGGACTTCAAAAAAGCTTTCAACAAAATCGGTAGGAATAAACTGTTAGAAATTTTAGCTGACAACAATCTACCACATCATATTTTAAATGTATACAATATCTATAAAACAAATTTGATTTCAGTTTGAATCAATAACACACAAACAAAATGGACCGAAATTAATAATAAGACAAGGATGTGCCTCTCACCCTTGCTCTTTATCATATACATGGATAGAATAGTTCAAGATTGGCGACAGATGAGACACGGTTCAATTCAAATTAATAGAAACCATAAAATAGACTCCCTGCTTTTTGCAGATGATTTGGTATAATAGCTTCAACAGAAACAGATTTACAGTATTCTATACACAATTTTAATATAATTGCAAAAAGGTACAATATGGAAATCAATACAAAAAAAACTAAAATGATTTCCTTTTGTGGGAAATACCCTATACCTAGCAAAATTGTTTTGGACATTGAAATTTTAGAACGAATAAATTAATTTAATTATTTGGGTTATTTTTATTTAATTAATGTTGGGAAGTAAACATTATGAGGTATAATCATTAAAAATCATCGGAGAACATATTGTTTAAATAACTCACCTCATAGGATTCATGCTTCCATGATATCGCGATTTCAAACATAATCATGTTCATCGTCAGCCATAAACAGTCGGAGTTATGGCTGACGATGAACATGATTATGTTTGAAATCGCGATATCATGGAAGCATGAATCCTATGAGGTGAGTTATTTAAACAATATGTTCTCCGATGATTTTTAATTTGGGTTATTATTTAACTTTTCAAAATGAAGCAAAGAAAATCACAAATTTCACAAAAACAATGGGGATAATTAACAGTATAATGAAACCATCTTTAGTACAAAAGAACACAAGATTACGGCTTTATACAGTTCTCGCAAGCCCAGTATTAAGATATGGTAGTGAAGCATGGACAAAACGAAGAAGAGATGAAAGCCAAATAACAGCAAATGAGATGTGATTTATGCGCCATACAGCAGGCTATACAAAGTGGGACCATAAAAGAAATGAGGAAATTATGGAAGAGTTGGATGTAGAACCCATTCTCCACCATATACAAAACTACCAGAACAACTGGAAAGCCCATCTTCAACGATTCCAAAAGCCATGCTTCATTACTTCCTCCAAGGCAAAAGATCGCTGGGACGTCCAAAAAACAGCTGGATGGAAAATTCCTCTTTGAGAACATAAGAGGCCACATGGCCTAATACTTGCATGGATTATGTTGATATCTCACCTCATAAAGTTGCATGCTTTCGTGATACTGGTTTCAAAAGTCATTTTACTTTCATTTACAGTCAAACTCCAACTGTTGAAATTTCACCGTTAACACCATCTTCCAAATTGCCATCTGGTGTCGATTTTATGAACTTGGAGATCAAATTATTCTCGTCGGGCATTTCAAAATTCATGGGACTATACATTCAGAAGAATAAATATACATTGAGAAGAATATCTAGCAATAAAACTAAAATAATGGCCTTTTGTGGAAAATCCCCAATACCAAGCAAAATTTGTTTAAATAACAAAATTTTAGAGAGAGTTAATGAGTTTACTTATTTAGGATATAAACTCTCTTTTGTTGAAAATTTGGATTTATCAGAGAAAATTGTGAAATTCAACAAATCAATGGTAATCATTAATAGAGTTTTAAAACCTTCATTAGTGCAAAAATCAACTCGTACTCGTCTTTATCAAATAATGGCTCGACCAGTCCTATGTTATGGGAGTGAAGCGTGGACTATAAGGACGAGAGATGAAAGCAGACTAACAGCTTGTGAGATGAAATTTATGCACCGAACAGCTGGCTACATCAAATGGGATCGAAAGAAAAACACTCAAGAGATCCTTGATTTCATTCGTGGAATAGACCAATAAGTAGAATTAGTAAAAATATAAGACTAATAATTAGTCATGATTTTGCATTGCAGTATTTGTATTGAACGTTAGTTGGTGAGATTGTGGTACAGTTGGTGTTAATATGGCTTGTCATGCCTGTAAACGTTTGTGAGTGCTTGATACTGATTACCTGGACTTTGTACGTAGTGTTCTGGGCAGTGATGCGAGTGAATGTGGGGATGAAAACAATCCTGACTAATTTTTCAGAACTAGAACATAATGCAACATAAATCAAACCAGTCTGGACAATCTGACGATAAAACAGAATTGTTTTGAAACATGTTCAAGAACAAATCAACATTAATATTGAGGTAAGATGATCAGACTAAAAATAATATAATTAAAATAACCTCAAAATATCAATTCCTAAAATTAAATATTAATTACAGTGTTATTTACTGCAACCTAAAAGTGAATCTGCATGGATGTGTCTTCATTATATATCTGTGAAGTGATTAGGTGATTATCAGTGTTTATTAAGGTAGAATATTTTTATCACTCACCTCATATTGTTCTTCTTATTTGATTATAAACTAGTTTTGGAACATAGTTTCTGTTCCATCCTCAGTATCGTCACGACCGTTGTTCTGTCGTCTTGAAGAGCTGTCCCTCCTTCCATTGGCTGACTGAAAAACATCGAAACCAGGTCATTCTCACCGGGAATTTCAAAGTTCATTAATTTCTTCTTGAACATTCAAAGTCAAACTATAGAGTTCACTATGGAAAAGGAAATCAATGGAGAAATACCATTTTTAGATCTCAACTTAAAATGGAATGAAGAAAATAAGATAGAATTTGGAATTTACAGAAAGAAGACACATATAGATAACTACATAAAAGCTTTAGGTTTCAATCACATAGCTCACAAAGAAGCAGTTTTCAATAGTTTGACACATAGATTAGTGAACATACCAATGAACAAAGAAAATTATGAAAAAGAAAAAGAACACATAATCAACGTAGCCACGAAAAATGGTTTTGCAATAAAAATGATACTCAAAAAAATAAACAAGTTCAAAAGACAAAATTTATTAATCAAAGCACTCTTCTAAAAGTAAAAGAAGATAATGTAAAATTTAGAAAATTCACATATCATCCATTAAAACACCACAAGTTTCAAAAACATTTTTAAAGATTTCAACATAAGGTTAGCACCCAAAAATGACTACAGCATCAGTAGACTGATTAGACCTAATAAGAATGAGAAAATTAAAGAAGAAAACAAATCAGGGATTTATCAAATTAAATGTGAAGAATGTGAGAAATTCTACATAGGAAAAACTAAAAGAAATTTGAAAACTAGAGTGAAAGAACATCTCAGGAATGTCAAGAAAGGGGAAGTAGAAAAATCTGCAGTGGCTGCCCATGCATGGTCTGAAAAACATCTTATCGAGAAAGAAGCTAAATTATTAAAACAAATAGAAAAACCTAAAGAACTTACTGTTTGGGAAAAGATCTACATTCAAAAGAGCGAAAAGAAGAAATTAATGAACTTTGAAATTCCCAGTGAGAATGACCTGGTTTCGAGGTTTTTCAGTCAGCCAATGGAAGGAGAGAAGGACAGCTCTTCAAGACGACAGAACAATGGTCGTGACGATACTGAGGATGGAACAGAAACTATGTTCCGAAACTAGTTTATAATCAAATAAGAAGAACAATATGAGGTGAGTGATAAAAATATTCTACCTTAATGGAAGGAACATGTCTCAAGAATGGCTAGATCCAGGATCCCCAAGGCAATAATGAACTACTGTCCAAATGGGAAACGGTCATTTGGTCGACCTATGAAAAGATGTCACGAAATCCGCTTTCTGAGGCCGTAACAGTTCTTCTAGGACTAATACCTTGCAGGATGATGATGATGATGATGAAATATAAATAAACTCTTAAGAATTAAATTAATGTTTGTACTACCTCACCTCATATCCTTTTTCTTCTAGACTGCAGTTTCGGAGTTTATCTCCATCATCAGTAGCCTCTGGTCGACTGGTGTTATGTCGTTTCTTGGCAGTTTTCTGAAAACCACCAAGAAACGACATAACACCGGTCGACCAGAGGCTACTGACAATGGAGATAAGCTCCAAAACTGCAGTCTAGAAGAAAAAGGATATGCGGTGAGGTAATAATAACATTAATTTAATTCTTAAATTAAACCTCATAGTGTTCTTTCCCTGTGAAAGTTAAATAAATAGATAAACTCTTAATTGAACGAAGAAACAACTAAACAATATTAAACTCGTAATTACTATTTATTCCTTAAGAGAATGAATCAGAAATATACACTTCACCTCATATCATCTGGAACATGTCTTGGTAAACATCTTCACCAGTGTCAACCAGATGTGACCATTGGAAGTCTTATAAATTCTTTACTCTTGATTATGGATAGTCAAACCTGAAAATTAAATTCTTAAAAAAATTAATTATTTTATCTGTTTTTCTGGATGTAGATTTTTTTTATCATACTGTTAGTTTTTTTTTTTACTTACCTTATATTCTATAATTATTCTCTTCAATATCTACATTAATGATCTACCTAAGCATATAGAAAAGCTCGAAACGAAAACCCTACTTTTTGCTGATGATGTTGTAATATGGGTCTCCAAACCGAAAAACCAAAGTCAACAATTAATAACCATAGCCCAACAATCACTAATACAGTTAGAGAATTGGACATCCCAGAACTTAATGAAGATAAATATACAGAAAACAAATTATCAACTATTTACATTAAGAAAGAAACCACTACCCATCACTCTGAAATTGGAGGGTGAATTATTAACTCAAACACATGAAGCAAAATATTTAGGAATAACTCTGGACACAAAATTAACATGGAAGAAAAAAACACATGGAGAATATATGTACAAAGATAGAAACAAGGTTACCATTATTAAAACGATTAGCAGGGAAAAAGTGGGGTTGCAACACACAAACCCTAAACACCTTCTACCAAATGTACATCAAACCTGTACTTCAATATTGTGAAGAAATCCTAGTAACTACTAAAGTGGAAAAACTTAATAAATTGCAGAACCAAATCCTCCGTCTGATAACAGGAGCCGTTAAAACAACACCAATCACTGCCATGCAAATCTTAACAAATAACCCAAACATAGCATCTGAAATTGAGAAAACAGCAGTCACACAGTATGAAAAATTTTTAAGGCTACCCCATAATAACTGGACCCAAATAAAACCACAAGTATGTTTAAAATCTCAGCAAAGCTTCCTAAGCATTGTACAAGAAATCAAACAGAAATTGCAACTTCCACATTCAAAAGAAAATATGCAGATGAGAAACAACCCTCTAGAATTTTTGGAAATCGAATATAACCTTCATTTAACAGAAGACATCAAGAAATCTGAAACTCCTCCATATATTTTAAAACAAATGTCACTGGAAATGATAAATCTAAGATACCCAGCTCCTGAATGGATACATATTTTTACAGATGGCTCCAGCCTACCAAATGATGGTGGCACTGGTGCTGGTGCAGTATGTCCACTTTTTTCCTTTTATCGTAAACTAAACACAAATTCAACAAACTTTGATGGCGAAATTCTAGCAATTTTCTTAAGTTTACAAAATCTTTTATATCACATCCAAAAATTTACAAAAGTTGTAATTCTATGTGACTCCAAAGCAGCCATTCTTGCTATAACACGAGACACAACACCCAAAAGCATCAAAATTATCGAATGTCACAAAATGATAAAACATTTATCCCGTCTACATAAAAAAGTTGTAC
Organism: Diploptera punctata; assembly: GCA_030220185.1. Taxonomy (NCBI): domain Eukaryota; kingdom Metazoa; phylum Arthropoda; class Insecta; order Blattodea; family Blaberidae; genus Diploptera; species Diploptera punctata. Next base: position 1,553,671 of record JASPKZ010003833.1, read on the forward strand.
TTCAATGGATTCCGGCCCATTGTGGAGTGACAGGCAATGAAATAGCCGATTTTCTAGCCAAGAAGGGTAGCAAAATTGTTTCAAACCCAACTTCTGCTCCAGTTTCCTTTCACTCTATCAAAAGAATTATCTCAAATAAATACATCAATAAACTTAGAGAAGAATACACCACCAAAACATCTGGAAAGGAATGGGAAAATCTACAAGCTTATGACATTACTACATTACAAAGAAAATCTGCAGTAGCAACATTCAGACTGCTAACGGGACATGACTGCTTGAATAAACACCTACACAGAATTGGCATAACAGATTCACCTAAATGCCCTTTTTGCAATTTAAATGAAGATATGGAAAGAAACCATCTCCTCCGTTGTCCAGCTTTTGTAGAAGAGACCAGCCTTTCTGCTAAATATTGGAGTGCAAGAGAGGGAATGATTTCATTATCAAGTGCTCGACATTAGATACCAACCAACCAACCATATTCTATAATTTTCACTCCATTTTGAAGTTCCTGGGGAAAAGGATTTAATTGTGAAGTTTGAGAGAAAGAATATACAAGTGAACACAACAGTCTGATTCTAGTTGAGAATGGTGAAAAAATTATTTATCTTTCAATATGAATATAACATCATAATAATAGCTTTACAGCTACAAGTAGTAATAATAACCCCACCACAAAGTGTTCTTGAATTAGAAATTATCCAATTGTGTTATAAATAGAGATCCATGAAAGTGGTTTTATTTTTAGGGAAAATTTGTTTCAAAATTTCAAGATTTCTATGTTATTGGGAATTTGGCAGTGTTATTCTAAAAAAAAAAAGTATATATATTTTTCTCTTTTTAATCCTAGTTTAGTACCCTATAACAATGATATATATCCAGTAGTTAAAGGTCAACTTTTAACTTGCTTATACTTAAAGAAATGTTTTCTTAAGGTTTGACCATACCATTTTTTAATATTAATTGATATAAAATTAATAATTTTGTCTGTAAAAATTTAGAGGGGAAAAAACTTATCTTACATGTTAATATAATTCATATTTCTTGGAATTCATATTGGCCATAGAACTTAAAATCTATAGAGAGATCATATTTGAGCATTAGAACGAAGAATATATTACCTCTATGTTGTGAACTGTGTTGCAACCATTTCTCTTTGCAAGACTGCATGAAGGAAGCAGATATGGCAGTTAAAAAGAAGATGGAACCCAAAAACAGCATTTAAAAATGCATTATGAAAATTTCGCGAATAGAACAAAAAATCTTCAGAATTCGTTGAAAATTTTAAACTTTGGTGTTAATTTGCATTATTGTAGGATTTTGTGTTATTTCGCGATTCATAAATGCTTTTTTTTAGGTTATGGGAAGTGGAGTTAACAAAATGGTACAAGAAAATGACGAAATTAGAGCATTTTGCGTTATAACGACTCGCAAATTTCACGGATCTCTAGTTATAAATGAAGGTTCATGTTATGGGCAAATAGTTTTAACAGAGAGAAAAATTGAACCAGGAAGCTTGGATAGCTTAATGGTTAGTATGCTAGAAGTCTTAATGGTCGGTGTGTAAATCCAGAGGTCTTGGTTCAATTCCCGGTTCAAGCAAAAATTTTTGTCTCTTAATTTTGATTAAAAAATTAAGATGTTCATCGAAACATGTTCCAGGGGGATAAACAAAATATGAAGTGTGTTGTACATTTCCAATTGAATCTCTTAATAAAATTATTTCATAGTCTTTCTCCCTATCAATTTGGATAAATCTACATTTGCATATTACCTTATTTCCGTGGATAGCAAAAACCAGTATTTGACCAGTGTATTCTCTATGTCTTAATATCTGTTTATCTATATGCATAAAGTATATAAATCATATTTGTTGTTCTTTCTTTTACAGTGTGTTTCTTCTATATTAAATTAATGTTGGGAAGTAAACATTATGAGGTATGATTATTGAAATTCATCAGAGAACATTTTTTGACAACTCACCTCATAGATTTCATGTTTTTCACAATACTGCAGTTTGAACAAAATCACGTTCATCTTCAGCCATAACTCCGACTCAGAGTTATGTTATAGCTCGGATTTATGGCTGAAGATGAATGAGATTTTGTTTGAAACTGCAGTATCATGAAAAACATGAAATCTATTAGAAAGATGCTGACGATGATTAATATCCAATCGAAACATGTTCAAGAACAAATCAACATTAATATTGAGGTAAAGGTCAATCCTGCTGTGATGGTTATTTCTCGATGAAATTATTAATAGAAAAACACAGGGAGTTCAATGTAGAAACACATTTAGCTCTTGTGGAGTTTAAAAAAGCCTTCGACAAAATCAATAGGAATAAACTGTTGGAAATTTTAGCTGACAACAATCTACCACAACAGCATATTTTAAATTTATACAATATCTATAAAAAAATTTGATTTCAGTTTGAATCAATAACACACAAACAGAATGGACCGAAATTAATAGGGGCGTAAGACAAGGATGTGGCCTCTCGCCCTTGCTCTTTATCATATACATGGATAGAATACTCCAAGATTGGCGACAGATGAGACACGGTTCTATCCAAATTAATAGAAACCATAAAATAGACTCTTTGCTTTTTGCAGATGATTTGGTATTAATAGCTCCAACAGAAACAGATTTACAGTATTCTATACACAATTTTAATATAATTGCAAAAAAAAGGTACAATATGGAAATCAATACAAAGAAAACTAAAATGATTGCCTTTTGTGGGAAATACCCTATACCTAGCAAAATTTTTTGGATGATGAAATTTTAGAACGAGTAAATGAATTTAATTATTTGGGTTATAATTTAACATTTCAAGATGAAGCTGATATAGCAAAGAAAATCACAAATTTTACAAAAACAACGGGGATAATTAACAGTATAATGAAACCATCTTTAGTACAGAACACAAGATTACAGCTTTATAAGGTTTTCACAAGACCAGTATTAAGATATGGTAGTGAAGCATGGATAATACGAAGAAGAGATGAAAGCTGAATAACAGCAAATGAGGTGCGATTTATGTGCCATACAGCAGGCTATACAAAGTGGGACCATAAAAGAAATGAGGAAATTATGGAAGAGTTGGATGTAGAACCCATTCTTCACCATATACAAAACTACCAGAACAACTGGAAAGCCCATCTTCAACGAATGCTGTCTCATAGAATTCCAAAAGCCATACTTTGCTACTGCGCTCAAGCAGAAGATCGCTGGGACTTCCAAAAAAGCGCTGGATGGAAAATTCCTCTTTGAGACCGTAACAGGCTACACGGCCTAATACTTGCATGGATGATGATGATGATAAACAGACTCCAAACAATTAACTTACCTCAGTTTAATGTTGATTTGTTCTTGAACATGTTTCGATACATTCTTCTATATCATCGTCAACTTTACTAGACTGATGAGTTTTATGTTGTGAACCCTGGATGTTGATATCAGCTCCCTCTTGCAGCTGGCTGAACAACCTCCAAACTAGGTCACGTTCAGCAGGAATTTCAAAATTCGTAACTCTATTTTTGTTCTTCTGAATGTAATTTTTTCCCAAAAGTTGAGTTCCTTTGTATTTTCTAACTGTTTTAATAATTTAGTGTTCAAATTTACATTATGTTTTTTGGCCCAAACATTCTATGAGGTGTGTTGTCAAAAAATGTTTTCCGATGAATTCCTTCACTTACATTCTCATCACTCTGATGTTATTTTTTAAGCTATCCATTCAGGATAACCTTGCACTATTCTCAAATAATGAACTTATATTAAAAGCAAGGGCGGCTACAGAGGGACATCACCTCTCTAGCTTTCATATTTATTTAATTTATTATTTAACATTTAGTGAGATCACTTATTTAGGAATTAAAATAAATAAAAATGGGAGTTATGAATAGGAAATAAGAAATAGAAATAATACACAATGAATAGCTTCTACATTAAGGGTCGAATGTTTGAACGCATTAGACAGTAAAAGGCGTTCTCTGGTGAGAAAGTTTTATCCAAGTACATTTTGCTTACTCAGAAATCTATTCATGCGATAATAATCATAAGCTACCTGACGAGGTACCTTAAGATCATAGCTCAAGATAGAAACTTATCGTGAAAATCCCGAAGGGAACTGATGGTAACCGATGTAGTTTGAAACCTTTGCAGCTTTATCCAAGATGTCGGACCTTGAAGACTTTGATCATGTTTTCGGTATACGCGGAGAAGAGGAATTTGATAGAGTCTACCAAAGAATTCAACTGGAAGAACAGGAGAATCGGTCTAATATTGCACGATGCAGACGTCGTTGTATACGGTATTATTTGCGGGATGCAAGCATAAATGTGTTCCTCTATAGCAGACGAAAATAACGGAAGTGGTTTTATCGCTGAGAATTCTGGGTAATTCGTTGCCAATATTACGAAAATGTCAACTTTCATGCATGACCGGTAAGTCGGCCGTTAATTCGATCTCAGCAATTGCTCACAGTGAGTCAGCTCACTAGTGATTGGAAGTAATTTGAGTAGAGACTAATGTATTTGCATGTGGCCCTTAGAAGATATGAAGGGACTCCATATAGCTATAGCATTATTTATTAAATTAATATTAAGAAGCTAAAGCTATTACTGATAGAAATAAGTAAATTAATGAACACAACTAAATTATTGTAATCAATGGTAATGTACATGAAATATTAAAGAATTGGAGGAGAAAATGTTCAAGCATGGGAATTCCTATTTCAAACAACAAAACTTTATACAACTTACATGTTGCAGATGATCAATTGTTAATTGCACAAGATTATGAAGATTTAGAATATATGACTAGAAAATTAATAGAAGAATATGAAAAATGGGGATTAAATTTGAACATGAAAAAAAAAAATTTATCAATTGATGAACCAGAACAAAATTTAATTTTGGAGTCTGGAGAAACAATAAAATCTTGTAGTGAGATCACATATTTAGGAATTAAAATAAATAAAAATGGGAGTTATGAAGAGGAAATAAGAAATAGAAATAATAAAGGAAAATTTGCAATTGCTTGCCTCAATGGAAAATTGTGGGATAAAAATATAAGTCATGAAAATAAAATGAATATATATCATACAATTGTTAAAAGCATCATTACTTATGGAGCAGAACTTTCGTCATTAACAACAAAAACAAATAAGTACCTTTTGGCAACGGAAATGGATTTTATACGAAGGGCTGCAAGAATTTCAAGAAGAGAAAAAATTAGGAACTCAGTTATAAGGGAGAAAATAAAGATTGAAGACACTATTTTAGATTATATTAAAACTCAGCAATTAAGATGGTATGGACATGTCCAGCGAATGGAAGAGGATCGGCTACCAAAATCTGTTTTGGAATGGAAACCTGAGGGAAGACGAAGTAGAGGAAGACCAAAAACCTCCTGGAGTCAGGGAATATGTTTATATATGAAGGAGAAACATGTACAACCAGGAGATTGGATGGACCGACAAAACTGGCTATTAGGAATCGGACGATGTCAAAGACATTAATCAACCGATGATCTATCTATCTATTTTAAATTTTTATTTGTAGTCTTTTGGAAATAATCAATTGTTGTATTGTAGCCTCACTATGAAGGTTGTCCAGCGGCTCGCTTTGTTTCCCTGCGGCTGTTATAAATAATTAAATACAAAGATGCTGACTACCGCCACAATAATTCCGCGTGTTAATCATTGTCAAGCATTGTCGCTCGACACCTGCTTTTATATAAACGGACAACCATCATAATGAGGCGATAATACAAATCTATAAGAAAGGAGTTAAAACTGATTACAACAACTATAGGGGCATCTCATTAGTTTCAACATCTTACAAAATTATAACAAATCTATTAAATAATCAATTGAGTTGGTGTTTACTTGATGAAAATCCATATTTATTAATTAAATAAAAATAAAACGTAGTTTTATTTGATTTTCATATTTATTATATATATTCCAATTTAATCATTGTTTCGATCCAAATTTTGAAATTTTACATATTTGTGATAAGGGTAAGAAGTTAGATCTTTTGGAGGCTGTAGAAATTAATAAATTTAAAAGTAGTAAAAAACTGTTAAATTCTCAACTTGATTTGAATGAATTCCCTTTGTTAAATTTAAAAATTTAAATAAATATTGTTGTATTGTTGCTTAGATCAGTTGGAACACAATTCATAATTTGTTAACATGTCTGAAGAAGGTACAGTGTACCGAAACAGCTGTCACTGAATTATATAATAAATATGAAAATCAAATAAAACTACGTTTTATTTTTATTTAATTCATACAAATCTATTAGTTTAATAGGAGGGAGCAGAAATCAACCTACAATTGCCAACTGCAAATTCAACAGTAAGGAAGCATTGACAATGACACATTGGGTGTGGAAACTGCGGTCTGCAATAAAACTACAAATATGAGGTGAGTCAAAACAGCCTGACTCATAATGTACTACAGAATCAGAGATCCAGGGTTCAAGCCCCAGTTCGAGCACTAATTTTCCTTCTTAAATTAGATTATATCCAGGAATGGAAAATGTTAATTTAAATAAAAAATAAAACAAAAAAAATATGAAGCTTTACCACTAAAAAGTAATGTATAAATTCTCAATAAAAATACTTCCGAATAGAATACGTCATATGGCATGATGGTAGCGACAGCTATAAACAAGAATTGTGTAAGTGGAAAGAAATGTTGACGTTCTTATCGGTGCTCGAATGGCGTAATTGGTATCATACTGATGTACAGAATCAGATATCCAGGATTAAAGCCCCGGTTCAACCTTTAATTTTTCTTTCTTAAATTAGATTCTATCCAGGATTAAAAAATGTTAATTTAAAAAAAAAAACATTGAAAACCAGATCTATTTGAAGAAAAAAATATAGGCCTAGATTGGAGTTTGAACCCAGGACCTTTAGCATTTATATGCTAATGCTCTATTCTAAGGTCTCCAATCTTAACACAAATATTTCTCTTATACATTGTAATTTCCGAGGGTGCCAAATGCTATGAACCGTTGTTCGATACATGCAAATGGTGGCTTCTTATTTAAAAGGACTCTTTAATGGGAATTGTAACGTTACTTTATAAAGCCAGTAGAGCTTCTTTCAATGTTTTTATTATAAATCCTTCAGTGAGAAGTGTTAAATTTATAATAAAATAATCAGATGTATGACTGCATTTTCATTGGTCGAACAATGGTTTTACCTTTAAGCATCTAAGAAAATGTAGTTTGCTCTTTAACACTTGAAATAAAGGAAATAAAATATATATTATCTAGCACATGTCTATATAAGTTGTATGGGACATTCTTAAATTGTATAATTACAATTGTAATAGATTAAATAAGCATTGTTTTATTCTTGTGCGTGTGCAACGCAGAATATGTTGAGATTTTGTTTCAAAATTACCACTTTCTGTAGAATTTCTTAAAACATTGGAAAGGAAACCATTTGAAAAGTAGAGTGAAACAAATTATTTTGAATGTTTTCAAACAGTTTAGTGAAAAATATGCTACATTAGCCATTGATGATGTGATGAAAATAACAGCAGAATTTACAGGTGAGTTAGCATGGAGCATATGTTCTGCTCATAATGAAATTATAAAGGATATCTATCGAAATTTAACATCCCAACTTATATAGGATTTATAGACTATGAAAAAGCTTTTGATATGGTAAATAGAAGTAAATTATGGGATATAATGACAAATAAAGGTATTCCGCATTTGATTATGGCTATACAAAGTTTATATGTAAATAATAAAATTGTAATAGACAGGGGTTTTAAATCTAAACAACAAAAAATGGTAATAAATTGTGGTGTCAGACAAGGGTGTCCTTCATTACCTTCTCTTTTTAATTTATATGTAGATGAAGTTATGTTAAAGTAGCAGATTCATTTAAATAAACATTTTAAAATAAATAATAAACTATTGGATGTAATATTATTTGCCGATGATCAAGTAGTGATTTCCAGTTCAGAAGATGATCTACAAAGAGCTATTATTAATTTGGAAAAACTAAGTGCCAATTACAATTTTAAAATTTCAAAGACTAAAACTAAAATTTTAGCATTTAAAGGACATGATACCTTAAGAGCAAAAATAGTAATTGATGATACAATTTTAGAGCAAGTGAACAGTTTTAAATATCTAGGTTTCAATTTATCATATGTTAAAACTGAAGATATTAATGACAAAATAAATAAATTTAATCTAATGTGTGGCACTATTAAAAGAACTCTTAAAAACACAAGAAAAGAAACAAAACTTAAATTTTATAAAGTAATGGCTGTTCATGTATTGATGTATGGATCAGAATGTTGGACGATCACTAAAAGACAAGGGCAAAAATTGGAAGCAGCTGAGATGAGATTTTTAAGAAATATAGCAGGATATACTCTGCTGGATAAGAAAAGAAATGGATATATAAGAAAGGAACTAAATATTTTCAAACGTACAGACCGAATAATTAAATACAGGAACGACTGGAAAGAACATATTGATAGAATGCCAGAAGAAAGATTTCCAAAATTATTGCTAAATTATAAACTGCACGGAAGGAGAAATGTTGAACGCCCACACACGATGATCTGAACAATTTTAACAATTCTAGCTTTCATGGAACCGGAACGAGCCAACAGGCTTAATCCCTGGATGATGATGATGATCTATCAAGATCATGGAAAAAGCGTAAACATCTGATTAGGTGGGCCCATATATATATTTTTGTCATAAATAAATAAGAAATGGAAGTTCCTAATTATTGGTATCATCTTACCTTGTATTCAGTCTATTTCCAGTAAAATGCAACGTCTAAAAACAGTGTTTTTATTATTAATTTAACACATCTTATTGAAGGATAAATTAAATTTCAGGAGAACATTTTTCTCCTCAAATATAAAAACAATGTTTCTATAATGACAGTTCCATACACAATTCAGTCATATGACAGGTATAAGTAACACTATGGTTCCCCAATAAGGAGGGTTGTTTCTGATCTCTGATAACAAATGATTTTTAAGTTTTACCTTAAGAAAAGCCGTGTCTCCACCATCGAGCATGCTCTATTTGATGGCCCTTCACCCGAGCTATGGTTCGGCATCGGAGTTTCCACTGCAGAAGACTCTTAAGCAGCACAGCCATGTCTAGAAATTCCCACTCCTCTTTATATGCTTTCCAGAGACTGTCTATTGTTCGAGGACGCCTGTTTCCCAGTGCCCTTTTGAAGAGTCCAAAGGCACAAAAGTACATCGTGATGATGCATCAGGAGACTTCACTGGGATGTTGCTGAATTGAATAGGATGTATTCCAGTTTCCTGCTCCATTTCTCCAGGAATGTCAGGGTTGAACCCGAAGTGTGACTGGAGGCCTTGTCTTGGTGTACCCACACTTGGTTTTTGTCTGTACCATAGAGAGCTGGGATTTCAGTCTGGTAAATTGTGGTGAGAACTTCTTCCTGGTAGTACTGGGAGTTGATTTTGGCCTTTTTAGCTACTCTACGAATGGTCAGTTTTTCATTGTAGCAATATCCCGCGATGACCATAAATCCATTGGAGAAACTTTCTCTGCATTCGGCATACCACTTTTGAAAATTTTTTTCACCCCTTTCTCTATAGTATATTGCCCGGGGTTTGTTGCAGTATACAACAAACTTCAAATCACGAATACAATGTTCCAACATAAGGATAGCCACAAACTTACTTGGGAGGCTAGAAATATGACATCAATTGTGGATTAAATATTATGAAACAACAAAATTGTAGATATGATATTGGATTCAAGGGAATTTTGAGACCCAGAAATTTAAACAGATCATTATCTCTTAGCCCAATAAGGATTAAACAAAGATGGTATAAAAATAAAAAGGATATACAAAAGAATCAAGAAAAATCTTTTTGAGTAAGTCTTTTTAGAGACATAAACGTGAAATGGTTACATCAAAGAAGATTAGATTTAATTATGAAAGATAAACCAATTCAAGACAATATAGAGAATGAATGGGAGGCTCTTCAAAACATTTTAAATCAGGCAGCAGAAGAAAGTCTTCGTATGAAGAAAAAGTGGAAATGAAGAAAAGGGCTAAGAGCATAGGATGATGAAATCAAGGAGGTTATATTAGAAAAATGAGAGGCCCACAAAAAATATATCTCTATGCAGAGAAAAGAAGATAAAATAGAATATAAAAGAAAATGAGCAATTACCAAAAGAGAAGTTTGGAAAAAACACAGAACTGGAAAGAATTTGTAGCTTACTTGGAAAATGACCTCAACCACAGACTTATAAAATTTTAAAACAGCTAAATAGTGAATTGAAAGAAAATGCTAAGGTGAATGTTATCTCATTAAACAATTGGTCACAATATTTTCAGAAATTATCGTCAGAGACAGTAGAACCTCCTGAACTTCCAGAGATGGAAAATGAACAAATTAACCAATATCTTATTTTTAACTGAACAGGTCTTGAAGAAAATGAAAAATGATAAGGCCCCAGGAGAAGATTCTTTAAATATTAAACTATTTAAATATGCAAGTAAGACATTTTTAGAAAGATTATTTTTTTAAACACAATTTGGAGTGGAGAAGATGTACCCAAAATCTGGACTAAATCAATAGTAATTCAATTTTTAAAAGAAAAGGAGATATAAAATATTGTGAAAATTACGGAGGTATAAGTTTATTAAATGCAGGATATAAAATATTTGCTAATATAATTAAGAACAAATTATATAAATATTATGAGAAACTTCTTGGTGAAGAGCAATATGGTTTCTGGAAAGGAAGATCTTGTTGTGATGGGTATTTTTCATTAAAATTATTAATAGAAAAACAAAGAGAATTCAATATGAAAACTCATACCATTTATTTTTTTAGATTTGGAAAATGCTTATGATAGAGTACATAGAAACAAACTATTAAAAGTATTAGCCATAGACCAGGTTCCACAACAAATGATATTAAATATATATAACCTGTACAAATCTAATTTAATTGCAATAAGAAGAGACAACAAATTAACACAATGGCAGGAAATTCATACAGGGGTGAGACAAGGATGCCCCCTATCGCCACTTTTTTTTATCATATACATAAATCAGATAGTTAGAGAATGGAGAGAACAATGTCATGGACATATACAATTGAATAGAAATATGAAATTAGATATGCTAATTTTCGCAGACGACGTAGCATTAGTGGCACCCTCAGAGGACAAATTACAATATTTAGTATATAATTTTAACAAAATAGCCATCAAATATAACATGAAAATCAATACAGAGAAAACAAAAGTAATGGTTTTTCAAGGAAAATACCCTGTACGTAGCAAAATTTCTACTATAGATTCAAAAATACTGGAAAGAGTAAATTCATTTACCTACCTTGGATACACATGAACATATTTGGATGAAGTAGACATAGCAAATAAAATTATGAATTGTAATAAAACTACTGGAATAATAAATTCAGTAATGAAACCTTCGGTAAGTCCAGATAGATACCAGAGTATGGTTATACAAAACCTGCACTTTGCTACGGCAGTGAGGCACGGACTTTAAGGAAAGGAGAAGAGAGCAGGATAACTTATAATGAAATGAGATTCATGAGGTATACAGCAGGATATACCAAATGGGATCACAAACACAATGATGATATCTTGAAGGAACTACGTTTAGAACCAGTCATTAAATACATACATAGATACCAGAACAACTGGGTGAACCATTTGCAACAAATGAGTTCAGATAGAGTTCCCAAGGCCATGCTTCGTTATTGTCCAACAGGGAAGAGATCTCTGGGCCGTGCAAGGAAACACTGGATACAAAATTCATCATTGAGATCATAACAGGCATATAGGCCTAAGACTTGGTTGGATGAAGAAGAAGAAGACTTAATAATTTATGCTACACAAAATTGAAAAAACATAAGGTTGGATTGAGTTATTTTGTTTACCTTCCTTTAGTTTTCAGTGTATTTCCTTAAGTTGTACTCGTAATTCATAGCTATCTTTCAATGTTAGTTTTTTTTTAGGTTACTTCTATTCTGGGGTATTTTCTGTGCTATCTTCAGACAGAAAACCACACACTTCCTAAGGTAGTTATTTGATATTCATATAATGCTACAAGAAAAGTTTATAGAGTTGTTACTAGATGGAACCACATAGCTGTGAAATCAATATAAACAATCTTTGCAATACATTTTTCCCGCGCCGTAGCTGAGTGGTTAAGGCAAGAAGCCTTGGTGCAGAGCTACAGGACTTGCGCTGGTTCGAGTCTCCATAGGGGAAGAAATTTTCTCATGGAATTTGGGCCAGTATGGGACCGGTGTCCACCCAGCATTGTGAGGCATTTGGATAGCTATAATAAGTAGAGACTCCAGATTGAGAAGATCAGCTATAATGGCTGGAGGACCCGTCATGCTGATCACATGTCACCCCTATACTGGCTGGATGATCGTATACCTCTATGATTAACATATGTGGATTTTTGAGGGCAGCAGCCAGCTGGTAGGTCAAGGACACTCTAGGCCTGTCGCGCTTGGAGTTTTTTTTTGCAATAAATTCCCAAACGTTTATTAGAAATGGATGTGCAATAACTTCTCACTCTCTAACCTAACAAAATAAATTATGTGCATATTATTTAATGAAGTATATACTAATTTGATGTATAACTTCTCACTCTCTAACCTAACAAAATTAAGTTAATTTATTGAAAGAATGAGTTCAAATCGGATCCCCAAAGCTGTTTATAATTATATACCAAGAGGACGAAGATCTCTGGGCCATTCTATGAAATGCTGTAGGGAAAATTTTCTATAGGATCGTAACAGGCCTTGGCCTAATACTTGGAAGGAAGAAGAAGATTTATTGAAATTTGGTGTGGAATTAATTGCGAATGTTGGTCACACCGATTTTACTGACATCTTGTGGAAGTTACATTAAGCATGCACACTGTGGTTCTGTAGAATTCAATACCTAGATAAATATTTAATAGTTGTAAAAAATCTTGTTGTAAAGTGTTTAAAATATGGGTAGTATGAAATGTTAATAAAGACAGAAGTACATAGAGCAACAGGATTACACAAGAATATAGCAAGGAAAATCAAATGGAAATTAATCTAAAATTTTGCCATAATTTGTGTGATTTTTTTCTATAAATTTTTCTTTGATTTACCATCGACTATCATTTACGCTAGATCCTCAAACATAATTATATTAAATACAAAATACACTTTTTAAAAAATATTTTATAGCCTGAAATAAGAGGCCTCTGACCAAAATGTATGGCTTCCTTTGAAGGGAAGTTACAGCTGTGGATCCTTTATAAATTACAGCATGCAAACACAAGCCTGAAATAAGAGGCCTCTGACCAAAATGTATGGCTTCCTTTGAAGGGAAGTTACAGCCGTGGATCCCTTGTAAATTACAGCATGCAAACACAAGCCTGAAATAAGAGGCTCTGACCAAAATTTGGGGACCATTTTACATCCACATTCGAATTGCGACGCTAATGATCTAAACTGTTTAAACATCGTTTTTAAATAAACTATTACCAACTACTTCCCAACCTAAAAATGGTGGAATGAGTCATGGGAGAAGAACCTGGTGTCGGACTCGGAATGCGACCTATAATTCGCATAAACTTTATTTTCATAGACTTTAATTTCATTCATCTTCATAATACTGGGATGACGCAATAGATCTTCCAGGTCGCGTGCTCAGGGCCGTAATTGCCCGCTCAATCTAAATAAAGAACTAAAATAACCTATCTACCTTGATATTCTTATAGAAAAGTACCACTATATTACAGTATCGATAATGTATCCAATTATTATGTTATTTGAAAAAAGCGCCATTATAGAGTTCTGCAACGTCATAGTAGACAAACTTTCATTTTTTTGTTGTTGTTGGAAGTGGGACAAGTGAATGTTGGCTGTACTGCTTGAGATACTGTGTTTTGTTTTGTTCCTTGATATCATTTGATATCGTTTCCCTGGAAAATTAGGTGTACTATCATGGCTGATTTTGATGCAATATACGAAGAAGAAGAGGAACATGAAGGTACTTTGGAGGAAACGTATGTTACATTGGTCCCCGATCCCGTCGTTGTTAGAGGTGCAGGCAACATGACAGTGTAAGTATTAGATCAGGGATTTCTTTGTTTTCGGATGGGATTTCCATACTGCAGTGACCAATGGAAATAGGAGCTGTGTTTCTTGTAAATTATTTCATTATATTTTGCGGATATACCTAGTAATGGTACAATAATTAAATGTGTAATCTCTATCAACTTGTGTGGCCACATTACATACATTTTAAATCCTTTGGATATTATTTTAAAAGACCTTGTTCTCTCTAGTGAAAACAAAACAAAGCAGCCTGAAATCTTAATGACAATCAGTGTATCTTCCAGTAAGCTATGCTATAATTTAGGACTCATTATACTATTTTGTACAACATTCATGACAATTTCCCTATTTACTTTTTCCACTTCTGCCAACATTTGGGTACGGTGCAAGAAGTGGACATCCGAATTTAGAGATAATTTTGATTTAAAAAAAAAAGTTTAGGAATGTCGAAGATAGAAACATGAAAAGAATTTGCGGACCATTCACAAACAAATCAGGAAAATAATTTATAAAACATTATTTCCTATGTTACCTGAAGAATGTTGCAACCATTGTGATCATGACATCAGTTTCAATATTCAGATATTAGTTCAGGATGGAAACATAGATGTTTTCTTCAGTAGAGAGGCAAAATAGAATAAATATTTTATTGTAATAAAATTGCAGTGCTATGTTTCTAAAATTACATAGCAAAGAAATAGAAATTTAAGAAAATTGACATCCATACTCTGGCGAGTATCAAGAAAAAATTGTTTTAATTGAATCGATTGTCAACAATAAACAATATGTCATTGTATGCACTTCTCGAAAATGAACAGCAGGAAATTAATCCATACAATACATAATAAATAGATGCCACTTATTTTTAACATAATCTTGTGTAATATTAAGTTTGCTCTGCCTTCATCTTACCTCATGATTTGTTTCTTGTAATTTTATTATAAATAAATTGTATATATCTTCTTTTTTTTACATCATCTTCCTCAATATTTCTTTATTGTTCTATGTATTTTATTCTTGTGAAGCTTTTCGAAAATTTTATTTCATCTTCATCCATCCATCCATCCATAGTAATTCTGCCCGAAGGCAGGTCCTTCACTGCAATCATAGCATTTTCATGCTATGCTTGTAGCTTTATTAGGGATTGTAGGTGTAGTAGCTTCCCGTTGCTTTCCACACTGGTGAAGGAGAAGGAGGATGATGGCCATATGATTTCGGGGACCATTTGGGCCTTAAAGTTTTCCTGACGTTTGTCTTACAGGTGAAGAAAAACCCCGATAGAAACCTCACCCGGGGATTGAACCCGGGCCTGCTGCATGATAAGGCAGCATGCTACCTTGAGACCATAGCAGTGGACATTTCATCTTCATGAAAAAAAAAAGTCATGAAGATGAAATAAAATTTTTGAAAAGCTTCACAAGAATAAAATACATAGAATAATAAAGAAATATTGAGGACGACGGAGTGTAAAAATACAAAAGAAAAAAAAAAGGTACATACAATTTATTTATAATAAAATATAACCTCAGTGGTGTAAATAAAATAATAAAAAAATGAATTTCATAATTTGTTGTTTCTTGTAAGAATGTTTCAAAGCTTCTTAACTTCATCTTCAGTTGGTACAGACTGATCTTCTGTAAGTTGTCGGCCCTGGATCTCAACTCCTGCTCCCTCTTTTTGTGGTCCAAAGAACTTGCTTGTTAAGTTTCTCTCCCTGGGAAATTCAAAATTCATGATTCTCTCCTTGTTTTTCTATATGTAGATTTTTTTACCTTATGGTGAGTTTGTTTTATTAATTTTGTGTTTACATCTATTTTATGTTTTTTTGACCAAATGTGAGCAACTACTGTAGATTTTTCTATTTATTTCTCCCCTTTTTTACATTTCTTACTTGTTCTTTGGTTCTGATGGTCTTATTATTAAGTAAAACCTCATAATGTTACTTCCTGTTGTATTTTTTTAATAATCTTGTGTGTTTTAACTTATCTTCATCTAACCTAACAAAATCAGTTACATACTAAAGTAGAGTCGTAAATTCTGTCACATTCAGTACCGTAAACCAGTTAAGGCATTAAAGAGACTATCGTGTATGCGGCTGTCGGTCAGTTAACTCATTTTAGAGCGGGTGCGAACAAACTGCGTTTATATTCGGCGCCTAAATATTGTGTTGGCTTAGTATGTCTTGGAGTTCATAGATGTCATGTAAAAATGTACATTTTCTATTCCTGTTTCACACGTTTAACCTTGGTGAATCCCCTTTTATTTTTAAAACAAACAACACATGGAATTCGTTCACCCAAACTTGACTCCAGGCTCCAATGCAATCGTATATGTTTCTTGTTATCGTGCTGTTGTTTGTGCGTGAGTGAAACCATGGCGAAAGAAAAATGTCCCACTGAAGAAGAATTAGTGATATTTTGTATAATGATGATTCAGGTGACGAACTGATTCCTGAATTAGAAGATTCACAAAGTGAAAGTGAAGATGAACTTCCACTTCCTGAAATTGATACGTCAATACCATATGATGTCAATCACCCAAGTTATTTCACCATCAAATCCTACTAGGATATCTCCTTTAGGTATGTACAAAATTTGAATTTTCTAGGACTAATAGTTTGTGAGGTCCATTTTCTGAAGTGCCACGAAAAGAGTAGCTGAGGTATTTAAATGGCTGGCCTGTGGGTTTAAATGCCCTGCTCAGTGCCTGGTACTGAATGTGACACGATAGCTTTTGGTCAGCTGACTAACTGCTTCACTAACAGTGGTTGTCGTCATGGTTATGGGACAACAGACACACGTCACATTTACAGATGATGTTACAGCATTGTCAAGTCTACCCTTGAGCTATGGGTCCACATTGTGAAGAGAACACTCGGAAGCAAAGCAAAAGTCAGTCCTATCATATATACAAGGGTGTCAAAAGGATTCATTCACATCAATTAGTAGAGCTAATTTTTATCGTGTAATATCTGAAAATTTCATTGAAATTAGTTTGGATCTGAGGGATTATTGCAGAGATAAGTCTTGCCATCTATGGCATTAACAACCTTCCCGATAAATTCCCAAACGTACTTTGAAACATGAATGTACGCTAACACATAGGCTAATTTGTAATCTAACAAAATTCATTTACATATTATTTCAATAAACTGCAAACTAATTCGGTGTACACTAACTTATGCCTTCTTAATCTAAGAAAATAAAGTAGTAGTAGTGCAATTTCTTATTGTGAAGGTTGGTCATACCAGACTGCCATCTATTGATGAGGATGTGCACTGTGATTATGTAGAACTCAGAAGAAATAATTGAGAGATTTTGCATACATAAATAAACACTTAACAATTATAAAAAAATATTTTAAGAATTGTTAGAAAATGTCAAAATAGTAGGAGGTGTTAGCAGAAATGGAAAATTAAATATTGCAATAGTGTCATATGAATATTGCATGATGTACTGTAGTGGAACTGATTTGTCCACTGCACAACTCTGTATTGATCGTATAGCACTGACTTGACAGTACTGCTTTGTTTTGGAAACCATGTGCAGCAGTCCAACTGAAAATCAGATAGATGTGGCCACGCCAGAAATTATAATGGCTCGACTGTACATTACACTCTACTGTAAACTAATCTGGTGTACAGTAACATGTTCTTAATCTAACTTAATAAAATCAGTTACATTCAACATTATACTCTACCGTGAACTAATCAAGTGTTCACTAGCTTCTCCTCATATAATTGACAAAATCATATTATAATGATATTGTGAAAAGAAAAATGAATGTGTGAACCAGGAATCGAACCGTGGACCTCTAGTTCTCCAGACTAGTGTGCAGCCCACTACATTATTCCACACCTGACACAAACACCAACAATTCTTTCCACATATACAAATCTATAATTCTCATTTTGTCCGCTGTCAGGTAGATGACACTGCCATCACCAACGGCCGGCTTCGTTTAGAAGTATCTATATTTGAGAATTTTACACCACCACTTTTATAAGTAGTAAACAATGTTATTTAACATTTTCCAATACTGTTATTTTAACACAGTTCCAATAATGGATCATATTATAATATTATAATGATATTGTGAAAAGAAAAATTGTGTGAATCAGGAATCGAACCGTGGACCTCTTGTTCTCCAGACTAGTGTGCAGCCCACTACACTATTCCACACCTGGCACAAACACCAACAGTTCTTTCCACATATACAAATCTATAATTCTCGTTTCATCCACTGTCAGGTAGATGACACTACCATTGCCAACGGCCGGCTTCGTTTAGAAGTATCTATATTTGAGAATTTTACACCACCACTTTTATAAGTAGTAAGCAGTGTTATTTAACATTTTCCAATACTGTTATTTTAACACAATTCCAATAATGGATCATATTATAATATTATCCATTGTTGGACATAAGTGACGGATTGTCGGACAAACTGCAGCTTGTCCATAATATGTGTATCAGATTCATATTTAATGTTCGAAAATACGATCACATTTCTCCATTATTCCACGAATTGTCATGGCTACATCTAAAAGAGAGAAGAAAATCGCACTGTCTAATTCTCCTATTTAAGATCCTACATACCTCGATTCCCAATTATTTATCATCCCGTTTCCAGTATCTATTCTCAAACCATAACTTAAACACAAGATCACAACATAGTCTCTTACTTAATATACCGCAACATAGGACATCACATCACTCCATGTCATATACCATCTCCACTTCTCGCAACTGGAATTCCCTACCACAAGAAATAAGGGGCTGCCGGACATTGGCATCTTTTAAAAGAAATCTAAATTTATATTGGCTCTAAAAAACTCGACTTCATTATTATCCAGTGTAAGATATATATATATTAATTGGTGTTTCCCGTATAATGTATCATATTTATATTATTATTATTATTATTATTAATATTATCGTATCATTATTGTTATTACCCTATAAAATGTTGTTTGTACATGACATTTACATTGTTACATTTATTGTATCTTTAAGTGTTTATAATTAGTATAGTGTATATCTATATTTGTCGAATATTTATTTGTATTTGTACTGGTTGAGTGGAAGAGAGGGCCTTATGGCCTTAACTCTGCCAGAATAAATAAAGTATTATTATTATTATTATTATTATTATTATTATTATTATTATTATTATTATTATTATTATTATTATTATTATTATTATTATTATTATTGGAATTGTGTTAAATAACAGTATTGGAAAATGTTAAATTGACAAAATCAGTTGCATACTACATTGCACTCTACCGTAAACTAATCTCACCGTGTCGCTATAATTAAAAACAATTGAATATCCTGTATCTTTAATTTATCTAAATACACCATGTGGCATTGTATTGGACCTTTATTTATCTGCAAAAAAAAATTGCTCAGCGTTATATTGTTACAAGGAATTTGATGTAATTTGTGGTAAATTAAAGGGATATGGATTGCGTAGAGCTTCATAAGACATTATTTTACTGGTTTGTTTCTGGATGGTCCACAAATTGTTTTCTTGTTTTCATTTTTGGTGTTCCTAAGCTTCATTTTAAAACCAAAATTATCTCAAAATTTGGATGTCCACTTTTTGCTCCGTAACCTTAACATTTTCTATTTTAGGGTCATATCTATGAACGCATTAGACCATAAAAGTCATTCTCTGCTGAGAACGTTGCAACCAATGACATTTTAGCATACTCAAAAGTCTGTTCATGCGATAATAATTGTCAAAATTCCTAAGCTACCTGGCGAGGTGACTTTGCAGAGAATGAATTGTGAGCAACCCGATGGTAACCGATGTACTTTGAAACCTTGCTGCTTTATCCAAGATGTCGGACCTTGAAGACTTCGATCATGTTTCGGTATATGTGGGAGAAGAGGAATTTGATAGAGTCTACCAAAGAATTCAACTGGAAGAACAGGAGAATCGGCGTAATATCGTGCAATACAGACGTCATATACGGTTTTATTTGTGGGGACGCAAGCGTAAATGCATTCCTCTAGCAGACGAAAATAACGGAAGTGGTTTTATTGCTGAGAATTCTGGGTAATTTCTTCCCAATATTACGAAAAAACTACTTTCATGCATGACCAGTCAGCGACTCGCTAATTCGAACTTTGCATGTGCTCACGGAAAACTCAGTTCACCTGAGACTAATGTATCTGCATGCGGCCCTTAATGTTTTGTAATGATTCTTATATTTTTTTTTACAATTTGTAAATATTTATCTGGGTGCAAAATTTCTCAAAGATTTCTTGTAAGTTTTACAGAACTATAATGTCAGTAGATGGCAGGACTGTCTGTGCTGCTGGTATGACCAACCTTTGCATTAAATTCCAAAACTTGTTTTGTATGAATGTAATGTATTAGAACCAAAATTTCACTATTCTTTTCTTATTTTGTTGGGTTAAGAAGGTGTAAGTTAGTGTAAACTACATTAGTTTATAGTTTATTAAATAATATGTGATTTACTTTGATAGGTTACGAAATGAGAAGTTTGTGTACATTCATTTCTTAAAAATATGTTTAGGAATTTATTGGAAAGATTGGTCATACCAGTTACACAGATAGTCCTGCCATCTATAGAGCAATTTTGCAAGTCTTGTGCATGTGCACTATGATTTTGTAGAACTTAGAAGAAATTTGGGGTGAGGCTCAAACTGAGGTTTTTCTCCTCTTTATAAATAAATAAGTTTGGTCTGTATTCATTTTACCTCATAAATTATTGTTGTTTGTAAGAAGCTTTGAAACACATCTTACAAAAGACAACAATTTGTGATGAAGCACAGAAGCTTTGAAACAAGTCTTACAGAAAACAATAATTTATGAGGTGAGATATGCAAGTGAAAATTGGACTCTTAACTGTTCAGACAGAAGAAAAATAGAAACTGCAGAAATGAAGTTCTTACATTCAGTAGCAGGTGTGACAAGATTGGACAGGAAAAGAAATGAAGATATTAGAAAAGACTTAAATATTTTTAATTTAACAAATAGTAGAATTGACAATATGAGAAACAACTGGTATGAACATGTTAAAAGAAAATCAATGGTAAAGAGAAAAATTTTTGCCTGAACCGGGAATCGAACCCCGAACCTTTAGCTTTCCGTGCTAATGCTCAGACCACTGCTGGGCTTTGCTGGGCAAAAATTTTTCTCTTTACCATTGATTTACAATAATTTAATTGTGTTTATTAATTTACTTATTTCTATCATAGTAATAGCTTTAGCTTCCCAATATTAATTTAATGTTAAAAGAATTTAACTTTTATAGGAATTAATCACTATGAGGTTTAATTTATGGTGAAATTAAATGTTTCTTACCTCTTTTCATAAAAATTTTCTAAGTAGATCGCGATTTCGAGACCACAACGGTCTCATTGTCAGCACTTTCTTGGTGACGGATGTTATGTCGATTGGAAGAAACTCTTCTTCTTCCCTCTGTTGGTGGACCGATGAACCTCTGGATTAGGTCAAAATTTGCAGGAATTTCGAAGTTCATAAGTTTTCCTTTGTTTTTCTGAATGTGGATCTTTTCCCAAATTGTGAGTTCTTTATGTTTGTCTATTTGTTTAATTAGACTGGTCTTATATGAGGAGAGGTAAGAAACATTTAATTTCACCATATGTTAAAAGAATGCCTACAGATAGAATCCCCAGCTGTTATTAAAGTACAAACCAATAGGACATAGAAGTGTTGGACGCCCATTCACTAGATGGGAAGATTCATTAAATTCCACTTGGTATTAAACAGGTCAAAAGGCCTAATTTCATGAAGTAGAAAAAGAAGAAGATGAATACAGACCATACTTGGTTATTAAGGGAACCTCATAATGGTACTTCCTTAATACATTTTTATAATTTTTCTATACTTATAATGTCAACATTTGTGCAGCTATTGCATTTGGCAAGTTTATATTTACCTAGATTGCACTTACATGACTGGGCTATTATATGTGAGATGCCAGTCTATGAAAATTGTAACGGATCATTAGAAACTATGTCAATATTGTCGCACCCAGCAGTTGCGTAGGATTCAGATGGAATTTCTTGGAATTAACTTTACAGATTTTTACAGGACATTTCATATGAAATGGGCAAAAAAATTGTGAAAATGAGCTCACGTCTTTAAAAGTTTACAATTTTTTTTACATGCTTTATATTAGCTTGACCTGTATCTGTCTATGTAACGGACCTGTATCGTAACGGAATTTTTGAACATGATTTTCACCCACTTAAAAACATTGGATCGACTTGAAACTTAGTATACTTGTAAAGGACCCATGACAATACAATAATTTCATCATTTTTTTCTAAAATCCTGGCCAGAATCATCAGAAAATAAAAACCAGTATAATATGTTGCAGACTTATCGACTTTTTAGTCAATCGTCGTAAGAGCTAAGTTGGTAGAGCGGTGGACTGTAGTGGTATATAATTTCAGTAATCTGTAGGTCGCTGGTTCAAATCCGGCCCGGAGGATTTTTTTTTTTAAGAATAGTATTAAGCAATTAAATTTTCATGGGATTCCGGTTTATGACAAATTGAAAATTAAAAACATAAATAATAGTTTAAAAAAACTAAAACGATACACTTTATTAGAAAACCAAACTAAAAAATAAAAAATAAATAATAGTTTAAAAAAACTAAAACTGCTTTATTAGAAAATCAAACTAAGAAATGAAAAATAATTTTAATTTCCAACACGCTTGGGATAAAATTAAAGTGATCAACAAAAAAATCATCTTGAACACATCTACAATAAAACTAGAATTATCTACAAAAAAATAATTTTACCATCAAAAACGTGGGGTGCTTTTTATGGTTTTTACGTTTTCTTCATAGAGACTTTACTTTTACCAATATCTGTTTATTATCAAATATATTAATTGATATAGAGCACCCCACGCTTTTGATGGTAAAATTATTTTTTTTGTAGATAACTCTAGTTTTATTCTAGATGTGTTGGAGATGATTTTTTTGTTGACCACTTTAATTTTATCCCAAGCGTGTTGGAAATTAAAATTATTTTTCATTTTTTAGTTCAGTTTTCTAATAAATTGTGTTGTTTTAGTTTTTTAAACTATTTTTTATTTATAGTGAAACTTTGACATACTGAATATCTGAACTGAATTTCTGGTCTTTGATGTAATTAAAGAGTAATAGAGCTGTCAATTTGAAGTATTTTGAAAGAAGTCTCTTGTTTGAATTTAATTTTTCAAAGTGTATCTATTCCCTCAACTTGAAGAGATAATTACATTATAAATTATTTTATGCTTATTGCTTGAAAATTAGGTTGATCTTTACGTTTTTCTGAAGTATGTAAATGCAATTAATATGCAATTGACCTTCCCACAATCATTTTTATAGAATTAAAAAATTTTAGGTTTTTCTATGATGATTTTTTTTTGTAATTAGTATTAAATTGGTTAGAACTTCCAAAGACTATTTAGGTAGAATTTTTTATCACTCACATTTCAATATGAACAATATTGAACAATATGAGGTGAGTGATAAAAAATTCTACCTAAATGAATATACTTCGTGGTGTGAATTCCTAAAATAAGTAATTCCAAAGACTATTTAACTCATAGTCCACCGCTGTGGTCTCGAGGTAGCATGCTGCCTTGTCACGCAGCGAGCCCGGGTTCGATCCCCGGTCGGGGCAGTTTTTCTGGGTGAGGTTTTTATTGGGGTTTTTCCTCACCTGTAAGACAAATGTCAGGAAAACTTTAAGGCCCAAACGGTCCCCGAAATCATATGGCCATCATCCCTATCATTATCATCCTTACCATTATCATTATCATCATCATCCTTCACCGGTGTGGAAAGCAACAGGAAGCTACCACACCTACACAATTCCTAGTAAAGCTGCAAGCATAGCATGAAAATGCAGTGAAGGACCTGCCTTCGGGCAGAATTACTATGGATGGATTTAACTCATGCCCCAAATGGTAGTCAATGACCAATCATGTTTCAATGAATTTTGTTTTATAACCAATGATAGTTATGTTTTACCTTGCTCTTTATCAATTTCTCTTTATCAGGTCCTGCGTATGTGAAAATGAAAGTTCCTCCTTTTTAATATTCTGAACAGGTCAGAACATTATTTTTCTCTAATAAATATATTGAATATAGCAAATAATGAACAGATTCCCTGATTTTATTGAGATGTTTACTAAAAAAATAAATGAATAACGTATAATGTTAATCGTAATACACAGTTTGATGTGTTTCATTATTTCTCCACTAGGGTGTATTCTTACAATATTGCGATCCTGTTTGGCAATAAATAATATGATCAAGTTGCATTGAATATACATAACCTCACATTACCGATTTGTTTTCAAACATCGCCTATTACATTAAATATATAAATATTTTAAAATATCGGTAACTGGGGGCCTATATTTAAATAAAGATTTTTTAGTAAAAGCTTAATTTTATTTGTTAAACAGTCCGAACAAGTGCTACTTTTGATTTCCAAATCCTCTAGATAAATTCACTCGTGACATTACTTATGACTATTTAACTCATGCCCCAATTGGGAATCAATGACTAATCATGTTTCAATGAATTTTGTTTTACAACCAATGACAGTCGTGTTTTACCTCATTCTTTATCTATTTCTCTTTATCTGCTCCTGCTTTTGTGATAAAGGTAGCTCCTCCTTTTTAATATTCTGAACAGGTCAGAGCATTATTTTACAGTAACTGACTCTCCAACAAATACATTGAATATAGCAATTAATGAACAGATTCTTTCGAACTACACATTTGATAATTGTGTGTTGAATAATATTATGTTTTAAATAATGATTTTAATGAGTTGTTTACTAAAAAAATAAATTAACAACCTATAATGTTGGTTATAGTATACAGTTTGATGTGTTTAAATTTTTCTCCACAGGGGTGTATTCTTACAATATTGCGATCCTATTTGGCAATAAATAATATGATCAAGTTGCAGTGAATAAACAATGAAACATTTCTGATTTGTTTTCAAACATTGCCGTTTACATGAAATATATAAATATTTTAAAATAACGGTAACAATATTAAATAATGATATTTATTTAAGTAAACAGCTTAATTTTATTTATTAAACAGTCCTAACAAATGCCACTCTTGATTTGGAAATCATTCATGACATTACTTAAGATAATTATTTCCAGTTCCAATTGCTTAAAAGAGTGTGTGTTGGCCCTTAGTATCTCCTCGCTACCACCCAACAATACTACATCAGCAGCATAAACTAACAGCTTATTAATACCATTGAGTTGTAGGCCTTCTTCATACTCTAAAGGCAATGCCACTAGAGGATGAATTTATATAGTGTGATTATAAAGTCCCAGTACATTTTTAAGAAATCGCTTAGATATCGTATTTCTGTTACAGCCATTCGAAAGATACAAATATGTTCACCATAGAAGAGTGGATAGAGATTGTTGCTGCACGTTTAAGAGGCCATTCGTATGAGGAAGTTGGAGACTGATTTCAAAGGAAACCCTCACGGGAGACGTGTATCTTGATATGTTGCAACTTTTTTTACAGCCACAGTTACAGCAAGATGGTATCATTGATACAGTGGTCTTGCAACAAGATGGAGCACCACCACACTTTGCTCTGGCTATACGCGGGTATCTCAATGACAGGTTTCCCAAAAGGTGGATTGGAAGGGCATCTCCTCGTATCTGGGCACCTCGTTCGCCAGACATCGTACTCCTGGACTTTTTTGCTTGGGGGTTCATCAAGCAACAGGTGTACAGAACCAAGTTTCTTAATCTGCAAGTGCATACGCCAAGCGAGTAAAATAATTACAGAGGATATGTTGGTGCATGTTTTCCGGGCGATGCGACGGTGCGTCGTTGGGAAACATGTTTTGAGATTGATGGAGGTTATGTTGAACACTAACTTGATAGTAGAAACTACCTTATAATTTTTGTTTTATTTGCGCTACGTTATCCACAAAATGTACTGGGATTTTATAATCACACTGTATATCAAAACTAGTTGGTATGTGCATGCATTTATAAAGTAAAAACATTGGGAAATTGCTCTAAATATTAAGAAATATTATTTTGAATTAAATTCAATTTTTTCCTATAAACTTATTAAAGTAATAAATGCTATGATAAAAATGTAATGATGTTATTCATTCACTGAATTTATTTGATAATTAAGGGGTCGTATGCAAATACATTAGTCTCCACTCAAAATTACTTCCAATCACTGGTGAGCTGACTCACTGTGAGCAATTGCTGAGATCGAATTAATGGCCGACTTACCGGTCATGCATGAAAGTTGACGTTTTCGTAATATTGGCAACGAATTACCCAGAATTCTCAGCGATAAAACCACTTCTGTTATTTTCGTCTGCTATAGAGGAACGCATTTACGCTTGCGTCCCGGTTCCCTTCAGGATTTTCACGATAAGTTTCTATCTTGAGCTATGATCTTAAGTTACCTCGTCAGGTAGCTTACAATTATTATTGCATGAATAGATTTCTGAGTAAGCAAAATGTATTTGGATAAAACTTTCTCAGCAGAGAACGCCTTTTACTGTCTAATGCATTCAAACATTTGACCCTAAATTGTAGTGAGACCTACTTACATAATTGTCTGTAAATATTTCTCTAAATTTTCTGGGAGAAAACATTTTTTCTCTCTCTTAAAGTGTTTTTGTTTGAAGTCACAAGGACAATCACAGAGAGACAATGTTACCAACAGAATATGAACAATTTTCCATCCGTTGGTAAGATTCCCATCAATCTAGTATTTAAGCAAATATATTTTGCTAGATTTTCCCTTAGGCATTACCTCTGTCAAAAGGAGAGTTCTGATTTATATTGGTACCACCAGTAAACTATCCATAGTCAACAACCACAGCTGTTTTGCTTACTGATGTAGAAGTGCAGCTACCTGATCCAGTCACTATGCCAATGTTTCATACACAGTTTGGATATAAAAATATTGAATTGCCTTAAATTTTTTTCTCACAATTATGAAACATCTTTAAAATTTTAATAATCTTTGGGTAAATGTGTAATATATGCATCCATATACAAATATTTGTAAAATATGCGTCAACACCTTGAATATGCATATATCTTGTAAGCCCATGTTTTCCCTTAACAGAGATTTAGGTGCTCTCCCCCTACAGGGAAGAATTTGAACCATACTAATTTAGTTACACTTGTTTTCTTATAGATGTCATTTGAGTGGTCCGTGGTCAGCGTTCTGCCTCATACTGACATCTAGGAAACCAAGGTAGTACTAGGACGTGTAAATTAGGTAAATTTTGCTTAGAGGCCTTTTCATTCAGGCTTAAGGATCTTTTACAAGCCTGAAAATCTTCAGACTCGGGACCCACGGCTTAAAGTCCCTCCCGGAGGACTTGCTCCTTGGATTTTTCCATCCTAAAAAAAAATCCATGTTTTCCCTTAACAGAGATTTAGGTGCTCTCCACCTACAGGGAAGAATTTGAACCATACTAATTTAGTTACACTTGTTTTCTTATAGATGTCATTTGAGTGGTCCATGGTCAGCGTTCTGCCTCATACTGACATATAGGAAACCAAGGTAGTACTAGGACGGGAAAATTAGGTAAATTTTGCTTAGAGGCCTTTTCATTCAGGCTTAAGGATCTTTTATGAGCCTGAAAATCTTCAGACTCGGGACCCATGGCTTAAAGTCCCTCCCAGAGAACTTGCTCCTTGGATTTTTCCATCCTAAAAAAAATCCATCGACCCCGGCCAGGTTTGAACCCGCGACCCTCGGGACCAGAGGCGAGGAACATAACCACTACTCCACCACGGCTGATGAATATGCATATAAATGCAACATAAAATTTCTTCTGATGATTCCCAAAGCATGAAACACATTTCTCTCGTACATGTAAATCTTTAATAGATACAGAAAAATTGAAAAGAATGGAAAAGAGATGATTACCAGAGGATTGTTAAATCTTAGGGTATACACAAGATAATGAGGAATACATGGGAATGGTGGATTAACCGAGTAAAGAAAAACTTATAAGAAAGGGGAAACAAATAGAAGAAAAGCTGGGGAGGATAGAGATGAATGGAGCATATTTGGAACCAACTTTCCAAAAGGAGATCACAATAAGATCATGAAGATGGAAATCTTAACTTTTAAGCAATAAAACATGCTTATATGTAGAAATGTCTGTAGTTTTAATTTAGTTTATAATAAAATAATTAAATTAATATTTTTAATACCTCACCTCATATCCTTTATTCTTTTAGACTGCAGTTTCGGAGCTGTATCTCCATCATCAGTAGCCTCTCGTTGACCAGTGTTATTGCTGTTTCTTGGCGGTTTTCTTCTTCCTTCTGCCAAGAAACGACATAACACCGGTTGAAGAGAGGCTACTGATAATGGAGATATAGCTCCAAAATGAAGTATTTTAGTCAGTTCTTCATTATTTTCCACGTTGTGGGCACAATTTTAAAGAAGTAATTCTTTTCCCATGTTATGACAATGTTTTGAAGCAGCTAACTCTCTTCATGCCCAATGTTGTAGTAACATTTTGAAGGAATAGTGTCCCAAATTAATAAATAAGAATTACTGGTTCAGGTTGGGTTTGATTTTCGGTAGAGCTGGATTCTCTTCTCAAGGTCGAAGTTGGTACACAAGATAGGAAAACACTTTAAAAATCATTAATAACTGATTCTTGTAGAAATAGTTGTAAATTTATTTACTATTTAATTTCCCAGCAGATCAAGTAAATATAGGTGGTATTATTCTTCACCGTCAATTAAAATTAAATTATTTTCTTTTCTTGAATCAAATATCACATTTTATCAGGAGAGCTGTTATTGCTTCTATCCTTGATGAAAGTTATATGCAGACTGACTAGAGTAATTCTGTTATAATTTTAAAGAACATTATTACATCACATGATTTTATATTTAAATTCTATTGGTTAATGGTCCATTAAATACCATGTTTAAATTTGATTTGTTAAATCAAAAAGTTAATTGTTTTAACATCCAATCAGAATTTAGTATACTTTTATTTAAAAATATTAAGTTAAGCAGGTGTTCCTATTACAGTTATAACAGAAACCTTTATATTTCAGACAACAATGACTTAAGACACAATTTTAAAAGCATTATTTAGAAAGACTGTTATATAATACAATTTCTTTAATTGTTACTGAGACATTTTTATTCAACAATGAACAACAATTAATTATTTAGATGTTTTTCTTTATTTAAGTTATATTTAAATATTAAAGGAATTTTAAAATATAAAATTATTAACTTTAACTTTCATATTTATTATGATATTAAAATCCTGCTATAAAAACTGTACTCTAGAAAAATAAAGGATATGAGGTGAGGTATTAAAAATATTAATTTAATTCTTGAATTAAACCTCATAGTGATTTTTTCCCTGTGAATATCAAGAAAATTAGTTAATATTTTAATGTGAACCACAGTGAATAATGTTTGTATTTTGGTGTGATAGATTTGGGCTGAGCAATAGATTTGATGCAGAATTTCCAAATGGGTTGGTGTCACGCGTTGCCCCCGAGGAGTTCAAAGCAACTGTGATGCGAGTGAACACTGTGCTTAAGAAAACTCTGCCTGTTAATGTGAGGTGGCTTTTTTGTGGCTGTGTGTGCTGCTGTTGCACTCTTGGCTGCTCTCTTTGGCCTGTCATCTGTCTCAGTAAGAGGGTAAGTTCCATCATATCGTTAATAGCCCAATATAATACAGGGGGAAAGAATGTTCTCCAATAAAATTACAATATTATTTTTTGTAGAATTTTTTATTTTATCTATCTATCTTCGGGTTTTTTACAGCTGCTGCTGTCTTCCCAAGCCAAACCTCCAAAGCATCTTGAGCATCTTCAATGCTTAGCCGTCTTGCTTGCATTACTGTCCTCATGGTTTCCTTCCATGTTAACTTTGGTTTCCCTCTATTCTTCTTTCTGGTCGGTTGCCATTGATATAGTAGTTTTGACCATCGCTCATCTTCCATTCTTAAAATATGTCATAACCATTTTAATTCCTTCTCAATTTTTTCAATTATGGTTTCTTCTACTTCCAATATGATCTAATTTCCTTATTTGTGACCTGTTCTAATTTTGACTTTCTGGCACTTCTGCGTAAATAATTTTTTTACTTTAAGTATATTAAAATAAATAGATACTATACTATATTTTCCAAAGATACCAACAAGAATGGAAAAATCATCTGAGGAGAATGGCAAGAAATAGACTTCCAAAATTGGCATTCCGATATACCCCAACTGGACATAGGGACCAAGGAAGACCAAAACATCGGTGGAAAGATCAAGACCATCTTCGCTAGGTTTACCGTACAGGCCACATGGCCTAAAACGAATTTGTTCATGATGATGATGATGAGATACTATATTGTACAGAACCCTGCATAGAGCATTTCTGCAGTATAATTGCAGAGAAGTAGAACATTATTTTAACCACTCCAACAAAACGTAGACTTTTTTTTGAAGAGAATGTAAAATTAAACATACCATAAATTGTGAAGAACTAAGTGGTAAAGTAGTATTCTGCGCCTTTAAGTTTATTAGAGTAAATGCCATACAGTTGGTCTTGGCGAGCCTGTCTAGATTTGTTATCCTTTGCTTGTGTGCACTTAGGTATTCTTGGTGTAATCTGGGATCTGAATTAAACTCTCACATTGAACCTGCCGTGACAATGTTTTAAGGAAATAAATATGGTTGAAAATAATGATATTTTATAAGATGCTTGGTTATGCACAGGCTTTGGTTACCAGAACAGATCTAAGCAAGCCTATCATATCATTAATAGTGAGTGGAGAACATATTTTAATCGACTCACCTCATACATTTTCAAACTTCTATGATACCGACGGTTTCAGACAATATCATGTCCTTCTTCAGTCATGGCTTCCACTGATGAAATTCCGTGATTGTTGATTTCTTTAGTGAGATCACATCTTGTGCTGCCATCTTTCGTTGGGATTATAAACTGTGTAATTAAATTTTGATCCATCAGAATATCGAAGTTCATAGATCGATATTTATTCTTCTGAATGAATATCATTTCCCAAATTTCATGAGTATAAGCCATGACTGAAGAAGGACATGATATTGTCTGAAACCGTCAGTATCAAAGAAGATTGAAAATGTATGAGGTGAGTCGATTAAAATATGTTATCCACTCACTATTAATGATATAACCTCATAATGTTTACTTCCCGATATTAATTTAAATATAAGCCTATCATATATTGAAATCATTTCCCAGGGATCTCAAACAGAATGGATTATTAAAACAAAATGAACAAATTGGGAACCAATTTCAGGATCATAATTATTGAGGAATCTGACTTACATGAATTTAATTTACTATGACAATGCCAAGTCTGTTTATTATTCCTTTTATTATTTAATTTAAAAAAGAATTGCATTGTTATAAGTTATTAATGCAGTTCTGTGCTCTTAACATCAGGATGAGTTTATGTGAAATTATGATGCAAATTACTATTGATAATAGGATCTAAAGTAGAAAATTGAATTTAATATAATAAGTTTGGGCATTTTTAACATTATGAGGTTTTATTGATAAGAATCAAATGAATCTTGAATTCTTCTTACATCATACTTCTATGTTTTTTTTTTAAACACAGCACCGCAGTATCGGTGACCATCGCCAGCTGTTTTCACGACTGTCAATTTTTTCTTTTGCCAGTAATTATTCAAACTCGCATTTGATGTTCTTTTGCAGGAGTAATTTTCTAA
The DNA here is from genome assembly GCA_030220185.1 of Diploptera punctata. Taxonomy (NCBI): domain Eukaryota; kingdom Metazoa; phylum Arthropoda; class Insecta; order Blattodea; family Blaberidae; genus Diploptera; species Diploptera punctata. The sequence goes on from JASPKZ010003833.1 coordinate 1,585,605, forward strand.
ACTGCCGTCTGTTGTATTTTTGAAGAACTTTGTAATCAACATTGGTTCGTCCGGAATCTTGAAGTTCATGGTTCTAGTATGGTTTTTTTTTAATATATGTCTTTTCCCAAACTGTTAAATCAAAAGGTTTAGATAGATGTTTCAAAAGTTTTGCTTCTTTTTCAATTCTTTGATTCTCTAATAAACTATGTGCTGCTATAGCTGATTTTTCAATTTCTCCATTCTTTATGTTTCTAAAGTGTTCTTTTTTACGAGTTTCCAAGTTCCTTTTTGTTTTTCCTATATATATATATATCCTATTGCAATCTTTGCAATCAATTTGATAAATTCCAGATTTTTTGTTGTCTGGGGTGTTAAATTTATTATTAGTTAACAGAAGATTATCCAGTCTGAATTTGTTAATTGAAAACTTTTTGTAAATTTTTTGATATTTATTATGAACTACAGGATGGTAAGTAAATTTTTTGAATTTTTATCTTTTTTGGAATCATGTTGTAGTGTGGTGTATTCCTGTAACCTTTTCTGTTTAAATTTCTTTAATTTATTCTTTATTATGTCTTCATGAAAACCATTTATTTTAGCAACATGTACAATATGATTATATTCATTATCAAAATCTTCTACATTAAGTGGAATATTTATTAAAATGGAAAATTGAATCCTACAATAACATTACTTTATTTAAATTAAATGTTTGGTTTTTACCTACATGTGTCTATAATTACTCCAAATAATAAATATTATTGATAAACAGTTTTGGTAGAGAATTGTAATTTTAACATAATTATCTAACTTTATTTAATATTTGTAGCAAATAACACTATTAGGTATTTTTAATTATTATGAATTAGTTATTTTGACTCACCTCATATTTTTTTAATATTCTGCAGACTATAGTTTTGTTGCATCTATGCGACACTGTCGATGCATTCTAACTGTTGTGTTTGCAATTGTAATGCTGTAGGTTGATTTCTACTCCCTCTGTTGGCTAACCGATGAACTTCCAAATCAAATATTTTTCTCTTTCCCCGGGAATTTCAAAATTCATAGTTTTCTCCTTATTCTTGTGGATGTAAATTTTCTCGCAAATTTGTGAGTTCCTTAGGTTTATCTAACTGTTTCAGTAATTTGGCCTTTTTTCCGATTCTGCGTTTTTCTGACCATGCATGTGCAGCTATTGTAGACTTTTCTATTTCTCCATTTTTAAAATTTCTAAAGCATTCTTTGAATCTTGTATTCAAGTTCCTTTTTTTGTTTTTCCTATGTATATTTTTCACAATCTTTACAATCAATTTTGATACATCCCTGATTTGTTGCCTTCATCAATCTTTTCATTTTTGTTGGTTTTAATTAATTTATTTAAACTGTAATCAATGTTGGACGCCCATTTACTAGATGGGAGGATTCATTAAATCCCACTTGATGTGAAAACAGGTCAAAAGGCCTAATTTCATGAAGCAGAAGAAGAAGAAGAGAAACTGTAATCATTTTTCGGTGCTAATTTAATGTTAAATTTGCTGACATTTTTTGAAACTTGTTAAATACTAAAGGATGGTATGTATATTTCCTGAATTTTTTACCAATTTCTTTATCTTTATATAAAAGTGCAAAAAACCAAATTTGAGCATTTTTTTACTAAAATCACCTTTTAATCTCCCCTTAAATTAAAATCATTATGGTGGTGACACAGATTTATGAAGCTCTTACAATTCTTGTACTGCCCAGCACAGCCATCACTGAAATAGTGCACAGTTTGAACTTGGGAAAACCTGTCATTTAAAAATGTTGCAACCATTCTTTGGGTTTCATAAACAAAACCCACATCTTGTTCCAAATCATCTGAGATTACGCACAACTTGATACAATTACATCCTTTCCTTGCTCATTACAAGTATAAATTACCACTGGTTGTAGAGAGCAGCTATCTTGTGTCCAGTTCTTGAATAACATGATTGTAGTTTTCACTAAAAGATAGGTTCATCTGGCCGAAGTTCTGTTTTTAATTCTTTCAGATAGTTAGACTGAGACTTTGTGTTAAAAGAATGGGGTAAACGTTTTTCAAGACTCTCTACAAATTGATTTAAATGAAACTGTCACTGTGGCCTGCTGTGTTCTGTCGTGCACTGTATGTGACTTCATCTTCTTGCTCCCATTCCTAAAATTTGTCTTGGAAAACTTTTTTAAGATTTTCAACAGTGTTGAAGCATGCAACCCTAATTGTCCATTGAACAAAATAAATGATTAATTAAAATCATGGCATGTTTCCTCTATTGTACATGTATGTGGGAGCAGAATTACAGATAAAGAATTTGGTAAAAAATTCAGGAAATTTACATAATTAACCAAATTTAACATTAAATTAGCCCCGAAAAATAATTACAGTTTAAATAAATTAATTAAAACCATCAATAATGAAAAGTTAAATTTGAAGAGAAAAATATGTTCCTAAATCAGGATTTGAACTCGGATATTGGGTTCAAACCCCGATATAGGCATATTTTTTTTCTCTTCAAATTTAATTTGTTATTGAATGAGAAGTGATAAATTTAATATTAAATATTGAAAAATGAAAAGATTGATGATGGCAACAAATCAGGGATTTATTAAATTGATTGTAATGATTGTGAAAAAATACACATAGGAAAAACAGGGATGATTGGAAAATATTAGCTTAGGATAGGGATATACCATATATCTCGGCAGATAAGACGATAGTTGAACCATAAAAAAACCCAAAATCCAGGGTCATCTTATAGGACAGATACAAACAAAATTAGATTGAACACATGACACACAAATAACAATGCAACCACTGATTGCGACTGACATAATGATGCATGGTGACAAACCGATCAGTTGACATGTGGCGGAGAAACTGTTAGAGATTTAGTGAATCCCTGTGAGTACAGCTACTATCAAACCAGTACTGAAAACATCTGGTTATTCAATTCTTTTGCAGTCTGTTTTGTGTAGTAAATAAACATGGACATTATTGCTTATATTGCATTGTTTCTTTTAATTATTAACATAGTGTTATTATTACTGTGCATGATGCAAAGGGCACTGTATAACATTTAAATATGTGGATAACTTATATCTTTGGGTTTAATAGTAGCGTAACAAGAAATTTCTCCGGCAAGTGTTCCTTCCTTATCATAACAATCTCCTTTCCCCTCTACTGCCTTCCATGTGACAGGTCTCATCTAGTACGAGGCTAGTACAATGTATTGAAAGTGTAGCAGTGTTGCCGGTTTAATGAAAATAAAATATATTTATCATAATGAGGGGTTAAAATATTAACAATATATAACATAAAATTTAATTTGAAAAATTACGAATACGGTAATTTTGTGTACGCTATACAGTAAGCTAGTTATGATCGCTGATCTAAATTAAATTCATAGGCCGTTGGTAATTTGGGGGTCATCTTATAGGACAGATATATGCTAAAACTATAAAACTTTGACAAAAATCTATAACTCGTCTTATCTGAAGGTCACCTTATCTGCCGAGACATATGGTATATGGAGAGCCTATGTCTGGGTTTGAATAGAGCTGGTGAGTTAGTGGGATGAGAACTGGTTCCATACTATGAAAAAGTCGAACAGCCCATGTCCCAAATGCTCTACACCGAGGCATGGTGCCTTAAACCACTTAAATATGACGCGGAACAACTTAGATTTTTAATTACTTTCATTTTATAAAATTTATACTAATTTTTGTGAAAAAAAAAGTAAATGAATGAGGATCTTGAAGAAGATTTTTGGGCTGTAGGCCGTGGTCATGAGGCTTGTAGTTCCCCGACGTTTTGCCAGAGACTGCGTCTGAATGAGATTCAACACCACTCTCCAGAACTGTCTCAAGACAACTCCTCTCATCTGTGAGCTGTTAATTTCAATCATTTATTGATTGTTACTTCCTAACCCAAATATCTAAGTAGTTTTTGTTATGGATAAGAATGAAAAAAGACAGTTTTTTATCATATTTAGTAAGCTTTGTATTATCTAAAATAAAATATAAAAAAGTTAGTTAACATGATATGAAAATATGTTTTAGACTCAACATTCAATAGACAAACTACTGGAATGGGAAAACACTTATCTCTACCATAAACTGGGACTGCATTGGCGACTTGCCAAGCAGCGTTGTGTTTATCATCCTCCATGATGGAATATGTAAGTATGATTCGTTGTGTTTTATAAAACTATTGTGTGGGCATATGTAAGTATGATTCATTGTGTTTTATAAAACTATTGTTTAGGCATATGTAAGTATGATTCATTGTGTTTTATAAAACTATTGTTTAGGCATATGTAAGTATGATTCATTGTGTTTTATAAAACTATTGTTTGGGCATATGCTTCACCTACTTACTGCAGATTCCAACTTACACTTTTAATATTTATCTGATGATAACAATGTAGGATTTAGATTAAGGTTTAATATAGTTAACTCGTATATTGCTGATTTCCAGATCATAATTTGTGGATCTGAGAATCTTTTACAAAAAGCACTTAATAATTTAGATAATATAACAAAGGCCTATAATTTAAAAATTTCAACTAACAAAATTAAGTTGCAGGCTATCTATGTGAAAAATCCTATAAGTGACAACATTTTTCACAATAATATGTCAATAGAACAAGTTAATGTATTTAGTTACTTAGGAGATAAGATAATTTATGATTTTAAATCTTAGTTATTAGATTAAACACTTTCAAATTTTATTTTAAAAAAAATTATATGCCTGAATCTGGATTTGAACCAAATGACTCTGGTTCTGTATCCCGATTCAGGCATATATTTTTCTCTTAAAATAAAATTATAATTTAATTTTAAAATCATTAGGAAGTTACATTATGAGGTTTAATTTAATATTTGTATAAATAAAGTTTGTATTCTTCAACATTCTTATCTCGTATGTTTATTCTGTTGGACAATCGTTTCAAAGCTATCGTCCAACAGAATAAACATATGAGGTAAGAATGTTAAAGAATACAAACTCAAATGTTATATTCATAGTTAAATATGGGAAATAACATTATGAGGTTCTTAATTTGTAAATTAATGAGTAATTTTTTAACATCTTACCTCATATTTTATGTTACTTCGAACACGGGAACTAGTTTTCGAGAAAAGGATCTCTCTCATTTTCAGCCGACATTATGACTACCGGATTTTTGTTGGAATTATTGGAATCTCCATCAATAACGTTGCCATCTGGTGTTGATTTGATGAATGTGACCTCATCTCAAAGTTCATCAAATCAATACCAAATGGCAACGTTATTAATGGAGATTCCAACGAAAATCCGGTAGTCATTATGTCGATTGAAAATGAGAGAGATCCTTCTCTCGAAAACTAGTTCCCGTGTTTGAAGAAACATAAAATATGAGGTAAGATGTTAAAAAATGACTCATTAATTTACGTTTTCAAATATTATAATTTAACTTTGAATTAGAAGGAAAATTTTCAGCATAACAAAATGTTTATATATTAAATTTGGGAATTTTTAACATTATGAGGTTCAATTAATAATAATTGATAATTATTAATAACAAAATGTATTTGGCACAATTTTAAGATCTTAAAAAAAAGAACTTACAGAGATCTTGTGCAAAATAATTACAAAGTAATGGGAGTTTTGTATGGATGTGAAACTTGGATGTTTACTAAAAGGACTGTGGCTGAAATGAGCAGTGACAAGTTATAATTTAATAGATGAAAGGAAATGATCTAAGGTAAGAATTAAATAAAAAAGTAATTGAGTATAAAACAAAATGGACAGACAACTTAAACTTGCAACCAAGAGATAACAGCAAAACAGGCATTATTATTAAACGGCAAAGGATGGAGAAGAGATTAAGACCACTGACAAGATTGATATTGTATTTTGTTTTGTTTTGGAACAGGCAGAATAGCTAATTAATAAATTAATGAGTCATTTTAACATCTTACCTCATATTTCATGTTTTTCAAACACGGTAACTATAGTTTTCAAATGATCTTGTCATTCATTTTCAACCGCCATTATGACTACCGGATATTCGTTGGAATCTCCCTCTATAACGTTGCCATCTGGTGTTGATTTGACGAACTTCGAGATATCTCGAAACTATAGTTACCGTGTTTGAAAAACATGAAATATGAGGTAAGATGTTAAAATGACTCATTAATTTATTAATTAAGAACCTCATAATGTGTTTCCCAATTTTAACTTTGAAGAAGAATAGCTAATCCCTGAAGTAGCAGAAGGTCTGCCTGTTGGAAGGTCTTGAATCAGTCAGTTGTACTTACATGATAATTATGCTTTGTTGGTTATATTTTATTTTGATTTTCTGGAGGAAGTGTTCATGTCCAATTGATTAACTATTCAATTTGGAGTAATCTGTACAGAATCTATAATTGCTGACGATGGGGCTCAGCAGCCTTGAAACATATGTTCAACAAAAACAACGATAAGAGGTAAGAATGTACAGACAAAATGTCTTAATTGTTAAACAAACCTCTTAACCTTTACACTATTACGAACGGGTATATCCATTGGCAAAGAAAATGCTTGCCGTGCTATGGGTGTGTATATCCATTCTCAACTCCAAACGCCTGCTAGTTATATAATATGTATTGCATTGCTTTCAAACTAAGCAGGCATGTACTGCCATCTCTTAGGAACCTAAATAAACTTTTTCCATATTTCTCCCTGCATTGAGGAAGGAGGGTTTTAAAGGCTGGAAATATCTCAGCAGTGAAAAGGTTAATTGAAGTTTTTATTATTAATTTAACACTTCTCACTGAAGGATAAATTATATTTGTAGAGTATTAAATTAATATTAAGAAGCTAAAGCTGTTACTATGATTGAAATAAGTATATTAAAGTACACTACTAAATTATTGTAATCAAATGGTAATTTTTCTCTTTACCATTTGATTACAATAATTTTATATTTGTAGAGAAAAATTTTCGCCTAGACCGAGACTCGAACCCAAACAATTGAAGCCCTATTGACTTTATAAAGTAGTGTTAAATTCCCAATAAATGTCTTCTTAACTAAGAAGCCGCCATTTGCAAAGATAGAAGCAAAGGTTTCAAGCATTTGGCACGAGGGAATTACAACGTATATAAGAGAAAAATTTGCGTCTAGATCGCAACTCGCTTCGGTAGCTCAGTTGGTAGAGCACTTGGCCCGGAAAGCCAAGGATCCTGGGTTCGAGTCTCAGTCTAGGCGAAAATTTTTCTCTTCAAATATAAACCTCTTAATGTTACTCCCTATTGTATTAAAATAAAAAAAAAAGAAGTACTTTGTTTGAATGTAGGGAGTTCAATAGGCAGTAATTTAATTTTTGGTCATTGTTTTCTATATGTTATAATAAGAACAGTTGAGTCTCGTAGACTGCGATGGGCAGGACATGCAAGAATGAGGTGGGAGAGCAACATTAACTATGATTTGAGGGAAGTAGATTATACAGGGAATGATTGGAAAGCATTAGCTCAGGATAGGGATTTATGGAAAGCTTATGTCTGCGCGGCCATGAACCTACGGGTTCGATAGTGCCAGTGAGTAAGTAAGTAAGTAAGTAAGTTTTCTATATGTAATATATTTTTCTAGGTAATGTGCGTATGTTCTAATGCACTTTTTAATGTTCTGGACTTACCAGATAATACATAAATTTTCTGAAAATGCAATGTGTGTATTTTTATGACTATTTAACTCATGCCCCAAATGGGAGTCAATGACCAATCACGTTTCAATGATTTCTGTTTTACAACCAATTAGAGTCGTGTTTCACCAAATATTTATGAGTGTTATAATTACCATATTAAAGAAAGCTCCTCCTTACAATATTGCGTTCCTTTGGCAATAAATAGTATGATCTGATTGCAGTGATAAACAAAAGAAGCAGTAGAAGCGTACCTATCGTTTCTCATTTGTTTTCAAACACCGCCGTTTACATTAAATATATAAATATTTTAAAATAACTATAGTTAAATAATGATTTGTGAGTAAACAGCTTAATTTTATTCGTTAAATAGTCCTACAAATGCCACTCTTGATTTCCAAATTCTCTAGATAAATTCACTCCTCACTTCGTGAGTCGTGAATTTATCGATAATTTGGAAATCACTCGTGGCATTACTTATGATAATGATGTGTAGTCATGAGACTAGAAGTTCCTCCAGACGCAGTCTCTGGTGGAACTTGAATACTTTTGACCATGGCCAACTAGTCCAGAAGACATCATCTAAATACGATACAAATGTTGGCCGTGAAAGTTATTACAGTGTGTTTTATTTTAGGTACTCCTCATCGAGTTCATTCCAAAAAATTCCAATCTACAGGCCTGACTAAAGAACATCTCAGCATGTATGGTGTTTGTGATATTCTGGTGACATATTGGAGTGAAGTGCACATTACATTGCTACGTTAGAGCACAGTACTGCATCAAGTCAAGTAGCTTTGTTTTTCTTTACTTTCAAGGATACTTTAAAAGGTGTTTTCTAATTAAAATCACCACCTTTAGACATGTTTTATTGTAGCTTACATTTTTTAACTATATAAGTTACTGTTCCTTTCTTCACCAGATAGAAAACATGTGCAACAATTTTTGTTGCTGGACTTATTTTGTAAGTGCTTAAGATTTTAGTGATCGGTTAATATTCAGTGGTTTATAGAAGATCTGTTGATTTTTCTAAAAGAATGACAGGATAGAAATGGTGTGTATATATTAGAATGTGCTCATATCTGCAGCTGGATGTTTATACTATTTTTTTAGATCAGAATGTTTATACTGTTTTTTTTCTTAAGGTTCTGTATTGCTGAGCATTGACAATGTTACTGATATTTTCTGTTCATTTTTGTTTTGCAAGAGTGTTTGTGCAGAATATTTACTAATGCAGTTAAATGAATTAACGGCTAAAGATAATTAAATATTACATTAAGGGCAGCTTTCTCCAACCAGGATTATCTTGGTTTAAACTAAAATCAACTTCCTGCGAATTTATTTAACTCATAAATATTCAAGATGGAAGTCCATACTAAAAAATATAATGATAAAATACTGCTGATGCATTAGTTACAATATAAACGATTATAAAATTATATACCCTGTTTGCAATCTCCTCAACTATCAAATTTCACATAAGGTAAGCTCAGTTGTTGATGGAGGGCGCTGCAGTCGTGTTTATGCCGGAATAGAACATATGATACTGCTAACTATGAAGTGAAGTACAGGTCTAGTAGAACGTTTGTTAGCGGTGCACATTGCAGTATGTAAATTATCTTTCTGCCTTATGAATTAATCACTTTTCTTGGAGACTTCTAGGTATCTCCATACTTAAACAATACAAACATAGATCTATAATACAAATTGTTGTATCGACCCAAAATCACGATGTGGTTACAAGTGCTATTAAAAGCCAACTGTGGTTCTTTGCCCACTGTACACTGCCTTATATTACATAACATGTATATCAACAAGCAGTGCTTCACGATGTGTCCACCTGCAGAGATATTTTGAATGACCAATACATAATTTTGTATTGCCAAGATGGAAGGTTTAAACATAGTTTCAGTTAAAACCATTTTATATTTTCTTTATAACATTTATATAAAATAGGAATCTACACGAATCCAAATTGTCCTCTATGCAATAAAGACGAAGAAATGAATGAAGAACACCTACAAACCTGTGAAGTATTACCTGTTGGATCCACAATAGAGAAATATTGGAGAGCAAGAACGCTAATGGCTTCGGTGCCAAGGCCCAGCATTTGAAAACAACAACAACATATTTTCTTTATTCATATTTTATTAACCTAAAAGTAAGGTACAATACTAACAGCTTGAAGATTATATTGGAATTCTTAAAGAAATTGATGAAGATTTCCAAGTAATAGGTGATTATCTTCTAGCATTGTTAGAGCAAGAATAGATCATTTTGAAAAGTGGAATGAAAATTAATTTTTTAACATATTCATTAAAAGTGAATGGAGTTCATCCAAGATCCTGGGTAGTAGATTATACTACAGAAAGTTATAAATTTGACACTCGCAGATTTTATACATATACAGGTATTAAGCATTGGTGCTTTTCCCTTACTTCCCACGCACTGTGTTTCTGGTCGACGTCCCACAATCTGTACTGCACGTAGTACAGGAATTCAGTGACTTGTTTAACATGTTTGAATACAGCATTCATCACTGCACTTTTATTGTCAAAAGTTATCTTTTAAAGAAAAAGTCATATAATATGATGCATAAAGAGAAATTTCAACGTTGCCCTGCAAGTAATATGCTGTTAAAATTGTGCATCGTGTGATTGTTTAAGAAGTGACGACGAACTTGTATTTAAATTAATATTGGGAAGTAAACATTATGAGGTTATATCATTAATAGTGAGTGGAGAACATATTTTAATCGACTGACCTCATACATTTTCAAACTTCTTTGATACCGACGGTTTCAGACAATAACATGTCCTTCTTCAGTCATGGCTTCCACTGATGAAATTCTGTGATTGTTGATTTCTTTAGTGACATCACCTCTTGTGTTGCCATCTTTATCCACTGGTGGATAAAAATTTAATTACAAAGTTTATAATCCCAACGAAAGATGGAGGCACAAGAGGTGATGTCACTAAAGAAATCAACAATCACGGAATTTCATCAGTGGACGCCATGACTGAAGAAGGACATGATATTGTCTGAAACCATCGGTATCAAAGAAGTTTGAAAATGTATGAGGTGAGTCAATTAAAATATGTTCTCCACTCACTATTGATGACAAACTTGTTCAATATTTAATTAATAACAAGACAACACGCCCCAAAATAGTTCTTTTTTAAGAAAATCTCGATGATATTCATGTAAAAATTGAATTAAGCCCTAGAAAATCCAGGCAGTGTCTTGCTCAGGAAGTTGGAATATTACAACAAGCACTTAAAAGTTTTCCATACAAAATTTGCTATCTATCACGATGGAAATCTTGATCCATTTTCCATCTTCTTAACAGATGAGGGATGGTTTACAGTAACCTTTAAAAGACGTAGTAGACATATTTGTTCCATAAAAAGCCCCAAAGGACTTAGTGGACACGTTTGCCCCATGATAATTTTTTTCTTAAATTAAAAAAAATCAAAATACTGTAAAATTATTAGAGATATAAATATAAAACAACTTACATTTTATTAGTAGTTAATGTTAAAAATTGAAGAGCTCACAACGAAGATTCAGAGTGGAGAGTCTGACAGAATTCATACAAAACAAACTAGATGAGACGATAGACAAAATGCATAAAGTATGTGCAAACCAGGAGCGCCAACTCCATCGGCAATACCAAATCAGAAATGAAGACGGAAGAAATAACACACCCAGTCATTGCAGAAAAAATAGTACACTCTGTAAATGAAAGAAAGAAAGGAGAAACATACAACATTCTTGGAGGAGAGAGACAGGTGAATCACAGGAGAAGGAAGCAAATTTGAAGAACTGTGGTTTGCTAACAATTGAAACTAAGTTGGGATTGATTTAACAGCTTTTATTACACACTCTCTGAATCAGACCATTTCATATTGATAATTGATTTATAAAACATGCCAAAAACAAATGTAAATGCAGTACAAAGGGCTCGAGAATACCCCAAGAATCATCGTTATTGAAAAAATGGAAACTTTTAAAATTGTAGACTTTCACGGCAGGTGTCTTGATTCATGTATTTTTAGTGAATAACAAAGAACATGCCATAAAATTTGAAGAAACACAAGTTTTGTCCAAAACACAACCAGACTTCACAGAGAGGCTATTGAAATTTACAAACACAAAAATTCATTTAACAAGAAAGAAGAAACCATGAAGATTAATAAAATTTGGATCCCGGCACTATATAACACGAGAATAAAACCTATGACTTTTGCCAGTGACAACTAATCAAAAAAATAGCTCCAAAGTAACGGACCGTGTAGAAAACACCACCACACAATACTCAACTATAAATAAGGACACGATTTCCAATGCACAGCCAGTCTGCAGCTGACATTTGAAGAGTTAGGAGGTCAAAGAGCACACAGTCTCCTGAGGATGTCTACCGCAGTAGTAGACGAAACATTGAGTGTTAATAAAACCAGACCACGACCATTTAGTCTGAAAGACATAAAATACATGAATCATGGAAACTTTTAAGTTGAACTTTTATAGGAAAAAATCACTACGAGGTTTTATTTAAGATTATAAATTAAAATATTTTATACCTCACCTCATACTGAGTCTTCTAATTATACCGGTTTTGAAGCCTGAGCAGCTTAATCTTCCTTAAATTCTTGTCGATTGATGTTATTTGTAGAATGCAGGCATTCATGGCCAGTAATCATGGTATTAAAAGATTCCGGGCTATGTGGCCATGGTCTATAACAGGCGTTTCTTCCAGACGTTTCTCCCTCAACTACAGAGGGCATCTTCAGTGGCGAGCGCTTCCAGGTGTTATTTCCCTGTCGTAGACTCGACTGCAGTCATTCGCAGTCGAGTCTACGACAGGGAAACAACACCTGGAAGCGCTCGCCACTGAAGATGCCCTCTGCAGTTGAGGGAGAAACGTCTGGAAGAAACGCCTGTTATAGACCACGGCCACATAGCCCGGAATCTTTTAATACCACGACTGATGTTATGTCGATCAGGAAAACTGCTTCTTTATGTCTCTGTTGGTGGACCGATCAACCTCCGGATCAAATCAGAATCGGTGGGAATTTCAAAGTTCTTCTTTCTTGTTGTTTTTTTTTTCAATGTGGATTTTTTCCCAAACCGTGAGTTCTATTTGTTTAATTAGGCTGGCTTATGTATCAATTATGTTTTTCAGACCAAGCATGAGCAGCTACTGCTGACTTTTCCATTTCACCATTTTTTACATTTCTAAGATGTCTTGATCTGAAAAATATCTAATTGATACAAAAGCCAGTCTAATTAAACAAATAGAACTCACGGTTTGGGGAAAAAAATCCACATTAAAAATAAAAAGGAAAGAAAAACTTTTGAACTTTAAAATTCCTGCTGATTCTGAATTGATCCAGAGGTTCATCGGTCATGCGAAACATTGACTCTTATTTTAAGGGAGGAAAGGAGATTACGGGTCGTATGTTAGAACATTACTCTCTACTCAAATTACTTCCAATCACTAGTGAGCTGATTCACCGTGAGCAATTGCTGAGAACGAATTAACGGTCATGCACGAGAGTCGACGTTTTCGTAATATTGGCAACGAATTACCCAGAATTCTCAGCGATAAAACCACTTCCGTTATTTTCGTCTGCTATAGAGGAATGCATTTATGCTTGCATCCCGCAAATAATACCGTATACAAACACGTCTGCGACACGCAATATTACGCCGATTCTCCTGTTCTTCCAGTTGAATTCTTTGGTAGACTCTATCAAATTCCTCTTCTCCGTGTATACCGAAAACATGATCGAAGTCTTCAAGGTCCGACATCTTGGATAAATGTTGGATAAAGCAGCAAAGTACATCGGTTCCCGTTCGGTTCCCTTCGGGATTTTAATTTGAGTTGCTCATTTAAGCTACCTCCGCAGGTAGCTTACAAATTTAACCAATTATTATCGCATGAACAGATTTCTGAGTAAGCAAAATCGTATTAGCATACAACTTGCTCAGCAGAGAAGGCATTTTACTGTCTAATGCGTCCAAACATGCGACCCTACAAGTGTTTGAGAATAAAGTTCTTAGGAAAATCTTTGGATCAAAGAGAGATGAACAGACAGGTGAATGGAGAAGACTGAATAACAGTGAATTACATGGTCTTTATAGGAAGCCAGATATAATGAGAACAGTTGAGTCTCATAGACTGCAATGGGCAGGACATGTTGCACGTATGGGCAATGAAAGACGTACATGGAAGCTTCTTCTAGGAAAACCAGAGGGAAAACGCCCAGTTGGTAGACCAAGAATGAGGTGGGAGAATAACATTAACTATGATTTGAGGGAAGTAGATTATACAGGGGATAATTGGAAAACATTGGCTCAGGATAGGGATGTATGGAGAGCTTATGTCTGTTCGACCATGAACCTACGGGTTCGATAGTGCCAGTGAGTTAGTTAGGTTCATCGGTCCACCAACAGAGGGAGGAAGAAGCAGTTCTCCTGATTGACATAACATCAGTCGACAAGAAATTATTGAAGATGAAGCTGTCCAGGCTTCAAAAGTGATATAATTAGAAGACTGGATGTGAGGTGAGGTATAAAGTATTTAAATTTAAATCTTAACTTTTATCTACTGTACACGTCCACTGCTGTGGTCTCGGGGTAGCGTGCTGCCTTGTCACGCAGTGGGCCCGGGTTCAATCCCCGGTCGGAGCAGTTTTTCTGGGTGAGGATTTATTGGGGTTTTTCCTCACCTGTAAGACAAATGTCAGGAAAACTTTAGGGCCCAAACGGTCCATGAAATCATCCTCAACATTATCATTATTATCATCATCCTTCACCGGTGTGGAAAGCAATGGGAAGCTACCACACCTACAATTCCCTGGTAAAGCTGCAAGCATAGCATGAAAATGCTTTGATTGCATTGAAGGACCTGCCCTCGGGTAGAATTACTATGGATGGAGATCATGAAAACATGAGTTTGAGAATCAAGGATCGTCTGTTATACTAGTTCTATAAAATTAACCCATATTATACCTTGTGTGTGGGAGCATGTGGAAAATTCCAGAGATAAATGAAACAAATGGAGAAAGCATTCACTTCTGCTGGTGTTCCACATTATGTGCTCCAGAATTAAGAATTGAAGGACTGGATAACAACATGTACGTAACCTAGTGAGACTACTTTAACAAGATATCTTGTCGAAGATGCTTATCTAGTGGTTGGTGAAACAACAGACATAAAGAATCATTTTTTTATTAAGAATATTCCACAATACAGTGTTTCTCCTTCAATTGTAGAATGCTTCAAATTATATTTTGGTAGAGACATTGTGTTCAAGAAATGAACACATTATGCTGAACAATACAAAAATTCTAAAGTAAACTTTTTTTTATTTTGTTCATCTGTATGATATTCGCAGTTTGTCACTGTAAATTAAATTTATATAATTCTAGGTTTCTTTATACTGATAGAGATATGTAAAAAACAGACTACTAAGCTTTATTAGTTATGTAGATAGGAAATAACACTATGAGGTTTTTTAATATTGTTTATTTTTTCCTTTCACTCACCTCATACTTCATAATTCCTCACACACCCAGGTTTCGTCACATCATTTGTGACATTCTCAGTGCTGTGTCACTTTCACAACTGATGTCCAACGGCCTTCTCAGATACGTCAGTTGTGAACGTGACACAGCACTGAGAATGTCACAAATGATGTGACGAAACCTGGGTCTGCGAGGAGTTATGAAGTATGAGGTGAGTGAAAGGAAAAAATAAACAATACTAAGCTTTATTTTGTTGGCCATGGCGATCTAGAGGTTATGTTCCTTGCCTCTAGTTCAGAGGGTCACAGGTTCAAACCTGACTAGGGGTCAATGTATGTTTAGGATGGAAAGATCCATGGGATAAGTCCTCTGGGAGGAACTTGAAGCCTTGGATCCCAGATCTGAAGATTTTCAGACTTGTGAAAGAACTGCAAGCCTGAATAAAACATTTTTCAACCTTCATCCATCCAAGTTATACCTTAGTTGCCATTTTGAGGTGATGTGCTAACCATATGTCATTCATTGACATCTGTAAGGAAATAAAAATAAGTAATTTTGAAAATGGAGCAGGAAGTAACATTAAGAGGTTTATTTAATAAGATATTTGTTATTGTTTAATCTTTCTTCACTCACCTCATACTTCTTAACTCCCACGCATACTCGAGTTTCTTCACTTCATTTGTGACATTCTCAATGCTGTATCACGTTCACAACTGATGTCCAACAGCCTTCTATCCTGCAGACTGACCTCTGCGCCATCTGATGGCTGATGACGAACTTCCAAATCAATCCCCTCTCCTTATAACCGGGTATTTCAAAATTCATAGTTGTGTTTTTATTCTTGCATATTAAATTTGTTCCCAAATTGTGAGTTCCTTCGGTTTTTCCAATTGTTAAGTAATTTTGTTTTGGTTTCTATTCTTAATAAGATATTTATTATTATTTAATAATTAAGAATAAGTAAGTTAGCCTGGTTAAGAAACTCTTGCTAGGGAGCACCCTTGTCCCCACATGGAAAGTATGGGGTGTGTGTATATATATAGTCCACCGCTGTCGTCTCGAGGTAGCGAGCTGCCTTGTCATGCAGCGGGCCCGGGTTTGATTCCCGGTCGGGACAGGCTCCTAGGTGAGGTTTTTCGGGGTTTTCTCTCACCTGTAAGACAAATGTCAGGAACCTTAGGGCCCAGCGGTCCCCGAAAATCATCCGGCCATTATCATCATTCTTATCATCATCATCCTTCACCGGTGTGGAAAGCAACCACACCTATAATTCCCTAGTAAAGCTGCAAATTATAGCATGAAAGTGCTATGATTGCAGTGAAAAACCTGCCTTCAGGCAGAATTACTATGGAATGGATATATATATATATATATATATATATATATATATATATATACATACACATATATAAGAAAAATAAGTGTTTGAATTGGATTCGCCTGGTAGTGTAATGGATATTACACTGAGGTACAGACTCAGAGATCCGGGTTCGAATCCCGTCCAGGCATTTATTTTTCTTATACATATATATATATATATATATTTGCATAAGTACATACAGCTTTATTTTACAAAAAGAAATAGCAATACTTGGTTTCAATTATATCATAAGCAGAGAAACATTTGAATAAAATTTTCATTTTGTCCATTTTTGCCAAGTTTGTTTATTTTTTTTGGTGGTATGTATGCGATTATTCTTGTTATAATAAGTTGTAATGTTATCTTAAAAATTATAGTTGAATTGAGATGTGTTTAGCTTACAAATTGGTAGAAACGAGAGCAAACACATGTTTGTATAATTTTACTTCCATCTTCAGTCAAACTCAAACTGTTGAAATTTTGCTGTTAACGCCATCAGAAATTATACTTTTGAAACCAGTATCATGAAAACACGCAACTTTATGAGGTGAGATGTTAAACACATTTTCTCCAACTCATTCATAAAAAATAATGTGGGTTCATGAAGAATGAGTAATTTTTTCTATATCTTATCTCATAGTTTATGTTTCCTCTTGGAAACTACAGTTTCCATGTTTAAGAAAGCATAAACTATGAGGTAAGATATAAAAAAATGACTCATTCTTCATGAATGAGAACCTCATAATGTTATTTCCTATATTTAACTATGAAAAATGTGGGTTTTCTAACCAATTTTGCATTTGTTTAAAATACTGTTAAATTATCCTTCATTTGTGTCTAAATAATCAAACATTAATATATTTTCATTTGGTGTACTTTAATTTAAGTCTTAATTTGAGAGTTGTTGCCATTTTCACTGGATCTAATGTATAGTTAAGATTTAGCTTTAAAAACCGCTGTGAATGTATTTTTTGTTTTATTTGTTACTATAATGTTGAATTCAAATACCTAGGAACAATAATCACAAATAGGAATGAGATGCACAAAGAAATTAAACATAGGCTCAGTTCTCAAAATGCGTGCTATTATGCATTGCAGAGACTCTTGATCTCCCAACTCCTTTCAAAAAACGTTAAACTAAAAATATATAAAACTATTATTCTACCAGTTATATTATATGGATGCAAAACATGGACTCTTACATTAAGGGAGGAAAGGAAATTACAAGTATTTGAGAATAAAGTACTTAGGAAAATTTTTGGATCAAAGAGAGATGAAGGTGAATGGAGAAGACTGCATAACAATGAACTACATGGTCTTTATAGGAAGCCAGATATAATAAGAACAGTTAAGTCTCGTAGACTGCGATGGGCAGGGCATCTTGCACGTATGGGAAATGAAAGACTTGCATGGAAGCTTCTTGTAGGAAAGCCAGAGGGAAAATGCCCAGTTGGTAGACCAAGAATGAGGTGGGAGAATAACATTAACTATGATTTGAGGGAAGTAGATTATACAGGGAATGATTGGAAAGCATTAGCTCAGGATAGGGATGTATGGAGAGCTTATGTCTGCACGGCCATAAACCTATGGGTTCGATAGTACCAGTGAGTAAGTAAGTTTTTGTTACTATAATTTACCCAGTCCAGAGGACACCACAAGGAGGCGAGCTTCCCCTCCTATCTTTTATACTCTCTAGTAAAAAGATGCAGTACTACCATACAAAAACTCACATACAGGATAACAATAGAAAACATTATAAAACATTTCACAAACAAATAAAAGCCAACAGAATAGTACAATTCAAAGAGGCTTTAGCAGAGAAAAAATGTGAAAACATAAATCAGTATACTAAGAACAACAGGCAGTTGCCAAGAAAATCTCTACTGCTTTGTTTCGAATAGAAAATGACCCCAATTGTCTCAACGAACACTTGTACAGAATAGGACCATCATCAACAAGTTTATGTACCATCTGCAGGGAAAATGGTGTCATGAATAAAGATCACCTTTTGGTCTGCAGATGCCTGGAATCAGAAAGATTTTACAACTCTCTTCTGGGAAACTAGAGGATTAATGGCATAAGCCAGATTCCAACCATGGACAACAACAACAACAATTTAATATAATTTGGGAATTTTAACATTGAGGTTTTCTTAATAAGAATCAAATGAATCGTGAATTCTTCTTACCTCATATATCTATGTTTCTTTAAACACAGCACCGCGGTATCGGAAAACAATCGTTTCCATCCTCAACTGTTTTCACGATTGTCAAAACAGCTGAGGATGGAAACGATGGTTTTCCGATACTGTGGTGCTGTGTTTAAAGAAACATAGATATATGAGGTAAGAAGAATTCACGATTCATTTAATTCTTAACAACAGCAATACTTTATTCATAGTTAAATATTTTGGAAATAACATTATGAGGTTCTTAATTCTGTTAATGAATGAGTCACTTCTTATCTTACCTCATATTTTATGTTTTTTTAACTGCAGTTTTCAAGAGGACATCCCTCTCATTTTCAACTGATATTATGACTCAATATCGGTTGAAAATGAGAGAGATGTCCTCTTAAAAACTGCAGTTAAAAAAACATAAAATATGAGGTAAGATAAGAAATTGATGTTTTTATTATTAATTTAACATTTCTCAATGAAAGATAAATTAAATTTGAAGAGAAATTTTTTTTTTTTTTTTCCGCCTAGACCGGGACTCGAACCCGGGACCCTTGGCTTTCCGGGCCAAGTGCTCTACCAACTGAGCTACCGAGGCGAGTTACGATCTAGACGCAAATTTTTCTCTTATATACGTTGTAATTCCCTATCGCCAAATGCTTTTGAAACCATTGTTTCTATCTTTGCAAAGATAGAAACAATGGTTTCAAAAGCATTTGGCGATAGGGAATTACAACGTATATAAGAGAAAAATTTGCATCTAGATCGTAACTCGCCTCGGTAGCTCAGTTGGTAGAGCACTTGGCCCGGAAAGCCAAGGGTCCCGGGTTCGAGTCCCGGTCTAGGCGAAAATTTTTCTCTTCAAATTTAAGATAAGAAATTACTCATTATTAATTGAACAATACTTTAATTTAAGTTTAAACTAAACCTAGGTTAAAATTATGTTAGGAAAGCAAAATTCAGTTCAATCTAAGTATCAAACTTAATAGTGAGTGTAGAACATATTTTTAACGACTCACATCATATGATTTCAAATTTCTTTGATACCGGCAGTTTCAGACAATAGACAAGATATTGTTTATTTTTTATTATTTTACTCACCTCATACTTCATAATTCATAGCAGACCCTGGGTTGTGAACGTGACGCAGCATTGACAATGTCACAAAATATGTGAAGAAACCCAGGGTCTGCTATGAATTATGAAGTATGAGGTGAGTAAAATAATAAAAAATAAACAATATTAAAAAACCTCATAGTGTTATTTCCTATCTACATAACTTAGACAAGATATTGTCTGAAACTGCTGGTATCAAAGAGATTTGAAATCATATGAAGTGAGTTGTTAAGGAAGCTATGACTGAAGATGGACAAGATATTGTCTGAAACTGCTGGTCATATGAGGTGAGTTGTTAAAAATATATTCTACACTCACTATTAATGATATAACCTCATAATGTTTACTTCCCAATATTAATTTAAATATATCAAATTTAAACTGGTTTAATTTAAACCAAGTTAATCAATTGTGGAGAAAACGGCCCTTCAACCAGTGGTTACTACTTAGTTTTGCTCAAATAAGTGAATATAAAGTTTCTCATTTGTTGTTGCAACCGCATATAATTTAATTTTTTTAGAGAAGCAGTTTTTGTCAAAATGTGATAAACCTTAATGCAAGATGCAACAATTAATACCTTAGTAATCACGTACATAGTCCATTTGCAAGATCTTAAATATTTTGTTACAACACTTAACGGTGAATTTTGTTCACTGAAATTGATAGGACAGATCCATTGGATTTTCATCTTGTAACATAAAATGAGATTGTTGAAAAAATTGGGTTGCAAAGCTTAGTTTGTAAAAGTTGATAAAAGAATTAACTTCTTTAACAAATTATTGGATATCACATTGGTATCTTTTATTAAAATGTTAATCATATAAATTGATGATTTTTGAAAGAATTTATGCCAACAAAAAATGCTGTATATAACATGTAAACATTAATGTTAAAATAACATTAAACCATTATGTAGAATAATTGTTTTTATGTATGTAAATCCCTTTCAAATACCTTATCATAACCAAATAAATTAAATATAGTAAACTCCTAGTATTTGAAAATAAAGTTCTTATGAAAATTTTTGGACCAAAGAGAGATGAACAGACAGATGAATAGAGATGACTTACATAGCAGTGAACTACATGGTCTTTATAGGAAGCCAGATATAATAACAGTTAAGTCTGTAGACTGTGATAGTCAGGACATGTGGCACAAATGGGGAATGAAAGACTTGCATGGAACCTTCTTGTGGGAAAACCAGATGGAACTTGCCTAGTTGGTAGACCAAGAATAAGGTGGGAGAATAACATTAACCATGATTTGAGTGAAGTAGATTATACAGGGTATGATTGGAAAGCATTGGCTCAGGATAGGGATGTATGAACATGTGGCCATGAACCTACAGGTTCAATAGTGCCAGTGAGTAAGTAAGTAAACTCCTAATAATTGGGTGCAAATTATTTGCATTGTGATTTACTTATGCAGTGATTATTATTATTAAACACAATTTTTCTTTCGTTTACCAAACTCGCAAATCTATTGCAAAAGAGTGTAGGTATCTACGAGGGTGGATCAAATATAAACCGGAATTTGTATCTGGAGGATCTGGTAGCGAACTGCAAAGGTTGCGGTTTGGAGGGGAAGTTGGTGGGGGTGTCTGGAGTAGGGATCTTCATGTGTCGCACTCTGAAGAGCGGCTGCTTGCTTCACTACGCCATGAACAAGCAAGAGATACAGAGACGTCTGTTGCACAACGCATTATTAGGTTTTTGGTGAAAGAAGGCACTAAACCTAAAATTTTGAAAAGGCTCCATGTGCAGTTCGGGGAAGCAACCCTTTTGAAGATGCAGGTGTATGATTAGCGCAAAAAAATTTAGCAGGCCGGGATTCAGTGGAAAATGAGCTCCACCAAAGACAGCAACGAACAAGCATCACTGCAGACAACATTCGTGCTGTACAGGACCTTGTTGAGGAGGATCAGCGCGTAACAATTTCTGAAATTGCTTCACACGTTGGAATAAGCTTTGGAAGTGTTCAAGCCATCATCACTGATGAACTCAAATTCTGAAAATTGTCCACCAGGTGGGTTCCTCCGCTCCTCAGCCAGGAACAAAATAATTTGTGAAAAAACTGACAAAAATGCATTGGACACCTCTGGAACATCCTCCTTACAGTCCACATTTGTCACCCTGTGACTACCATTTGTTTGGGCCACAAAAAGAAAACCTGGGAGGAAGGCGGTTTGGTGACAATGCAGCGGTAGAGGAGTTCGTGCGCAACTGGCTGACTACACGTCATCCCTCATTCTTCAAGGATGGCATCAAAAAGTTGCCAACTCGATGGCAAAAGTGTGTTGGAAATGCAGGAGACTGTGTAGGAAAATGAGGTGGTGGTTTTGTATTTTTTTTTTGTTAATTCAATAAAATTGTAAACAATAATTCCGGTTTATATTTGATTCACCCTCGTGCATCACTTGCTTTGTGCAAATGTAACAAGTAAATGGAGAGATGACAGTAAGTGCAGTGTCTTACAGTTTTCAGTTGCTATACTGCATGTAACAGTCATATCTAGCTATAAATGCACTTGAAAAGACACAGAAAAGAAAGAAATGTGTAGTTCTGATGATAAAACAAAAACTGGAACTGATAGTCCTAGATAAATTTGAGAAAAAAGATTCATGTGCAAAATTGGCAGTAGATTATGGGATTGGAATTAAAATTGTTCGCGATATCCAGAACAAACGCATTCCAGAAAGAAAAAAGGTGATTCCATTTGTCCGATGCTGAGATCGTAAAACAATGTTGGTGGTGAATTGGTCAGAAGGGAGAGTGAGGAAAGTGACTACTTTATGAGTTAATCATATTCTTGCCCACCCGGTCATTGACAATGTGCTCACTGATATGAGCTACATGCATTTTGAATATATTGTGGGACAATTAGAAATAATGTAAATAATTCACAAAAACAGAAAAACACCTCTGACCATTTCTGTAAATAAAAAAAATGTAATTTAATGCTGTTATTGATACATCCCTTTGATATATATATTTTATAATGTCATATTATAATTATTACTGGGTTCTTATTTATTTTTTTTTTTGTGTACCTTCTCTTCTTCATTATTTGAAAAAAATTAAGATTTTACTGTAAATTAATGAATTAGCTTACAAGAAATGTTTGAGCATGCAGACTTAGACAAAACATAATGTGAAGATTCCAGAGGCTGTGTATCATTTGGCAGATTTTTGGAAGTGCTTGTATTTACACTAAAGTGTTTTATACTTCCCAATGATATCTGTAGAGGATGTCGTGCACCAATGGAGAGCCGAAGATACTCATGAAGAAATGTTTGACTTCCTCCATATCATTCAAGTGTATCAGCAGCTGCTGACCTCAAATCTATATATGCAATATATTTATTGCAAGAATAAAAACACAACTATGAATTTTGAAATACCCGGTGATAAGGAGAGGGAATTGATTTAGAAGTTTGTCGGTCAGACATCAGATGGCGCGGAGGTCAGTCTGCGGGATAAGAGGCTGTTGGACATCAGTTGTGAACGTAATACAGCATTGAGAATGTCACAAATGAAGTGAAGAAACTCAAGTCTGCTTGGGAGTTAAGAAGTATGAGGTGAGTGAAGAAACAATGCCATTTATAGAGGTAGATTGTGCATTTGTCCAGTTATATCCAGTATGCAAATCAAGCTTTATCTCTGGACATATAAAATTAAAAATCTTTAATACTAATGTTAAATCTGTGCTATTATATGCTTGTGAAACCTGGAAAACTAGCAAAATCATAGAAAATATGTACTAGCAAGAGCATAGTTCTTCCTGGAAGACCTCAGAATGCGCTACTACCTGCCATCCACTAAAGCATACGAACAACTGATGAAAGAGAGAAGACAATCGGGATGACATTACTGAAGAATTCTACGGTATGCCCGCCATGATAGATAAGAGCTGGTGTGGACCAAACAAGGAACTAAGGCACCAGATAAACCGCTATGCAGCCTACGGCTTCCATCACAAAGTGTGTTACATCTAATCGAAGACAGTTGCAGATTTAAACGGTGCAGACTAAAGTGTACAAGATATCTGGAATTGTGTTCCAAAGTGACATTGCCTTTAACGCAATACGCTAATTAATTAATTTTGCATGATTGTGTGCAATTATATTATTAAAGAAAATATTAAGAATAAAATGTCTAGAAACAATATCAAATAAAGAATTATGGGAAGCAAAAATGGAACTGTATATGACATATATTAAGAAAAGACCGTGATTCGATTGAAACAATTGCATTAGATTCGAACCTCCAAGGAGACAGGGGGAAGAGGCAGACCAAAACAGACATGGAAGAGAACAATTCTTGAACAAATTGCAGCTCAACTGCACTTCTACTATCTCAAAATTTTTCTGTTATATTGTTGTAAACTATAGCTTTTGTTCTGTACTTACCATCATTTTCTAATATTTTAAAACAATTTTTATAACATTATTATACAATTTTAAAGTATTTATTTAAATACGCAAATCGCAATATTATGAGACTGTTGACGCTAACTGCTATTTTCTCCACAGAGTATATTACTTAGTCTATGATTTTTATATCGCTGTTTAGGGTTATCGCTGGTTGGATCAGCGTTAGGGAGTGATAAGTAAGTGTACACCCATTTTTAATAAACGTTTGGTAACTCACTATGATGTTTGTGGGTTATCATTCAATGATAACGTTATCGCTGCTACTTCTAACTGCTACCGTGTATACGCAGTTCTTTGCAGTTTTGGGATAGTGTAAGTGCAGTTTTTTACCAAATTGCAAAGGAGGGGAACCCTGGAAGGAAGTGAAGAAGTCTGCTCAGAATAGAATCCGTTGGTGATGTTTTATGGATGCCCTATGCTCCTAATAAGAGATAAGGATGATGATGCTATCATCCACCTAGTATAGGGGTGACATGTGGTCAGCATACCAAGTCCATCAGCTGTTACAGCTGGTTTTCTCAACCTACTTTCTGTACCTACCCATATTCTTGACAATGCTGGGTGGGCACTTATTCCATATTGGCCGAAATTCCATGAGAAAATTAGCCTCATGGAGACTTGAACCAGGATATGTCCTGTAGTTCTGCACCAAAATATCCCTGGTACAACAGGCCTAGAAAGGCCCTGGCCTTGCACATTAAAAATCTCCACTTCAGGGCTGAAGGTACAGTATACTTAATATGTAATTGTCCTGAACAGGGAACAGTACCTCAATATAGGACAGATAGTTGTCACTGGTTCGAAAATCACAATATGTGCATTGTAAAGAAGGGTATCAGAACAGTTGACATACGAACTGTCAGGTGCAATGGACAACAGGTAGAGATGCTATAGTCATGCATGAGCCACCTCGGTTTCCCTGTACTGGACTTGTGCACCCGGCAGATGTGTACTTGTTCCATCCCTATAAGAACATGGTGAAATTCATAAAGGACACTGTGTTGGTGGAATCAGATATTAACTATTGGCACAAAAACAACTTTTTCATCTATAGATCGTCTCAACCTTAAAAGACAGTACGGAATTAGATGTGTGTACCTCTCTCACTCGCACTCCTATATCCTGCTATTAGCTCCATCCTTTTCTACTCCCGCGATGTTGCCAATTTAAAAAATGCAAAGTGATGAATTTAATAAAATGATGATATGGTCGTATAGAGAATTCTCCGCTCTTTCTGAATGTACAAATTTTAAAAAATCTTAAGTAATTAATATAATGAATAGTTTTGACAAATACATTATTTTGGCGCGAATCTATATTTTTGCAGTTAAAAACTTGTCACACGATTGGTAGAAAACTAGTGATAATGATAGATTAAGAATTTTTTTTGTGGGTTGCCTGATGTTTATGGATTGCACTGTCTTTCCCTGGACAATAACTTTTACATAAGAAATGAGCTATTTAATTTTTATTAAATACTTGTTAAAAATTATCGGATGGTAACACAAAAAAGTTATGTAGCGAGAAACTTTTTTGTTATTGATTGTATGTTGGTAACAAAGCGAGAAGACGTGTTTATAAAAGTCTCAAATAGTTTTTTAAAACAAACCAGACCTCGGTATCATTGCGCATTCATACTTTATCGCAGTTTAAAGTTTGTTTACTTAGGTGTCACTTTTCATTTCTGATCGCGTGTGACTCTGCACTTTCTCAAGCTCAGAGCTCAGTGTTGTGATAGTTGTTGAGTGAAGTTCAACTGTGAGTGGTTCTCAATTGTCTTTGGTTCATGTGTTTTTCATACAATTGTTTAATTTCATATTTGTTATCATTGTATTATATTAATTATGAATATAGAAGCAAAGCGACGTATTATTGGCAAACTGCACAGTAAATAACGGAATATAGTATTGAACATATTCAATTATTTTTTAAAGAAAAGGAACGTTACCCAGGCAGTTAAACAGACAGCAGAAGCTACCGGGTGTTCGGAACGTTTAATATATATGGAATAAGAAAGGAACAAACGAAAGGTCCTCTTAGAACGCCAGCAAAGAAGAAACCTAAACGAGCGAGCAAACAAAAAAAATGCCAGATTAATGAAGTACGATGGAATAATACAAAGCGGAGTCCGCTGCATCGCTCATTCCTTGTTCTTTGAGAACATAACCACCAACACTAAATATAATATTAAGCAAGGTAAATAGTGATGATGCGCTACCAAATTTTTTGAGGTCTATTTTAAATACATTTCTTCGTGATATAGGGTTTGAATATGTAAGCAGGGACAACAAATGCGCCCTTATTGAAAGGGATAATAATAATGCTTTATTTTAGCTGGCAGAGTTAAGGCCATAAGGCTTTCTCTTCCACTCAACCAGCAAATAGTAAAATTATACAAAAATTACGTACATATTACACTTTTAAGATATTATTAAAATGCAGACTAAACAAAATACAATGATGATGTGATCTAATACTAGCTAATACTAACAAAACATAGAATATAATAAAATTAAAATGATATAAAATAAAGTAACTAGCTTCCTAGATGATTATTAATGGAATACTCGGCTCAACTGCACTTCTACTATCTCAGAATTTTTTTTGTTACATTGTTGTAAACTATAGCTTTTGTTCTGTACTTACCATCATTTTCTAATATTTTAAAACAATTTTTATAACATTATTAGACAATTTTAAAGTATTTATTTAAATACGCAAATCGCAATATTATGAGACTGTTGACGCTAACTGCTGTTTTCTCCACAGAGTATATTACTTAGTCTATGATTTTTCTATCGCTGTTTTGGGTTACCGCTGGTTGGATCAGCGTTAGGGAGTGATAAGTAAGTGTACACCCATTTTAATAAACTTTTGGTAACTCACTATGATGTTTGTGGGTTATCATTCAATGATAACGTTATCGCTGCTACTTCTAACTGCTACCGTGTATTCGCAGTTCTTTGCAGTTTTGAGATAGTGTAAGTGCAGTTTTTTCCGAATACTCTATATAGTTGTTATGCAGTTAATGTTTTCATTTTGTCGAACTTAAGATATCAGTTAATTTGGATTTAAATAATGATAGCGATTGACAGTCCCTGACATGACTGGGAAGTGAGTTCTATGCTCTAGACATAGATATTGTGTAAATCAGGTGGCGTCATAAATATCTGAAAGATTTAAACAAATTTAGGAATGAAGGGAAATCTATTTTTTATACAGTTGAGTCTTGGGTAAACGTAGGTCACACTGTGACAAAAGAATGGACAGATACCAAAATTAAAAGTGTTCGTCAAGCAGCAATTGAGGGTGTTAGCACAGGTCTCAGGCCACCTAGGGGTCGTGGGTCAAGGTTTGCGTTGGTTCACGCAGGGAATGAAAATGGGTTCGTTAATGGTGCCGAATTAACATTTCTGTGCCAAAAGAACGCGGCAGACGTCCACGATGAAATGACAGGTGAAGTGTATGAAAAGTGGTTCGCCGAGCAATTGTTGCCCAATGTCCCTGAAGGATCTATGATACTATTAGACAATGCCGGCTATCATAGTCGGAAAAGCGATCGTTTGCCTACAACTTCCTGGAGAAAATAAGATTATAGAGTGGCTCAATCAAAAGAAAATCCCTTTTGAAAGTGATATGTTAAAACGGGAGCTTCTTTTTATTGTGACTTAAAACAGAGACACTTATGATATATGCATAATTGATCAGATGGCTAAATCAGCAGGAAAACATGTTCTTCGCTTGCCACCATACCACTACGAACTCAATACTACCGAAATGGTATGGGCACAAGTGAAGAACTATATAAAAATGAAAAACGTCTCATTAGAAAAACAGGAAATGAGAGATTTAATTTCGGCTGCATACCAACGCGTGACAGTACAAAATTGGGCAAACTACTTGGATTATACAAAGAAAATTGAAAGTGATCTCTGCAAAACAGACGAGATTCTTCAAGGTGACGAGGAACCACTTTTGATACATTTATCATCATCATCATCATTTCTTCTTCGCCTTCCTCCTTCCATGCATCGCCCATTGGTTCCGATTCGGCTAAACCTGGACAATCCAGAGACACGGAGGAATTTATGAAAGGAATAACACCATTGCCAGAGGATTGTGGACAGGCTTGATGGTATGTAACGTATTTTAAGTATTAGTTTCCTATTTATTATTATTATTAAATTATATTCGTGAACAGTTTTAATATTATAAAAGCTATAATAATATTATATTCGTTAAAAATGTTAATATTATAAAAGTTATTAAATATTTAATTAAATATAACTTCTTATAATATTATATTAAAAAATTAAGATAAATTATATGTTAAAATGATTATAATTTCTATATTTGTTTATGTAGGATATTTCTTGATATAGGCCTATATTATAAATTTAATTTATTGTAACTTTACTAGCCTATATTATAATTATAAAGTAAAGTAATCCCACTACAGGCCTCGGGAGGCCCTTGGGATAGTGGGAGGTTAAGGCTCCCAATTTTTCTGGACAATCGGCACTTGATGTCAGCCGGGTTGTCAACCCTGTGTGACGGCCGCCTTTACCCCCAGAATAAGTGTCTGGTACTCATTTCCGTTAGAGGCTGAGTCGACCCCAGGGCCATAGAGCCGCCAGAAGGTTTGGGTCAGTTTAAAAATCCTGACCCCACCGGAACTTGAACCCTCGACCTTCCGGCTTGTAGCGCAGTACCTTAACCACTACGCTACGGCGTGCCCCCCTATATTATAATTATAATTTATGTTTTTCTCTTGTATTATAATGTGTGCATTTAAATCTCGCTCTGAGCTTCTTGGCGTTTAATTCGTAGACCTAAATACTTGTATTGTCATTCGCTCAGTAGGGCATAAGGTGAACGTATATGAAAATAACAAATATATAAGACATTTTACGTTTTTTCACCCAAGTTTAAGGGGTTTTAAGAGTTTTGACACATCTGTTCCTTGCCTCGCACATCTTTGTCTATACAGTAGATCTGGCAACAGCGCGCTCCATTTAACGTGTACTGTCTTCTAAGGTAGAGACGATCTATACAGCCTTTTGTCCATTACCAGTTTTGAGCATCTCGATTTCAGGATATCATCAGGTTTGCATTTTATCAATGTGGTTATGTGACTACTCATCCGGAATGTTCCAATATTTGCTTTGAATCGAGCCGCCTTGTAGAGATGTGCTCACTGTGAGAACTGCTTGTGTTTGAATCATTGTTTACTTACAGATTTGTATACGTTTTGTCGCGACTAATCCAGATGGTTGAGTTTCTAGTTTAGTGTTGTTTAGTTTTATTTCTCATCCATTGCACCTAAAACTTTGTGATATGAAAGAATTTCATATACAAAGCCTTGAAGCAGATCTCTCTCGCCACTTCACTTGAAGCTAGATCTTAGCAGGTGACGTCACAATTCTCATGGCGACCAGTGAGCTAAGCTCCACACCATAGGTAGAGTAGAGTGGAAAGCAAGAATCATTCACTTAGTGCTGGCCTTAGGCCAGAATAACAGCACGCAGCGTGGGCACTCTGTGTGACAATGACGAATCCTTATATTTTTTTGTTTTTTTATTAATGTTGTATTTAATTAAAACATTTAGTTAACATCTTAATTAATTTCCTCAAAGGAGCATCTTTGTTCCATGTTATAATGTAGGGGCATAGAAAAATAAATATGACATATATGGCCTATATATATATATATTCTTAACACATTGGTGACTGACAGCTGTGCGATCTACCCACCCATGCTAGACCGGACATTTTTCTCAGTGGCTGGACTTTCAAATTTTAAACCGCGCTAGCATAGTGCGATTTTTACACACTCACACACCACACCACACACACACACACCACACCACCCCACACCATCCACCACACACACCACACCACCCACACACACACACACCACACTCACACACACAGCGCGCACTCGCACACTCCGCGCACGCGCACACGCACCGCACACGCGCACTCGCACCGCACGCACTCGCACCGCACGCAGCACCACACACATATATACATTCAGTAACAATAATATTTAAGCATTTCTTCATTAGTGAACTGACCAGACTTTCTAGTAGAAATTGAGGGTGTGATAGCAAAATATTAGTCAGACCTGTTCAGAATATTAAAAAGGAGGAGCTTTCTTTAATATGGTAAAGCATTGGAAACATTCCCCTTTATGTAAAGGCACAGTGCAGGAGCATATGTAGCGAGTTTATTTTCTTTTCTTGTGTTCACTGCAAACGTGGCAAAGTTTGGAGGGATATTTTTCCTTTCCAGTCACAATTGGTGTTAATTTATGTTTCTTCATGTCTCCTGAAAGCCTCCCTGGTGGGTCTTGACAATATAACTTTGTTGCGATAGGTACTGATCAGCCCTGTCTATGCCCTTCACATACTTGTTATATTGAAGTATTCAATAGAGCATTTGTACAACTTTACCGACCCCCCCCCCCACTCTCTAGTTGCCTGATGTAATGTGCTAACCATTCTTACGTCTCTTTTATCTTTCCATGTTTGTAGCAAAACTTACTCCTTACTGGAAAATACACTTTCTCCTGGTTTGAGTTTATTTCCTGCTTCCACAAATGATTCTGGAAGCCCCTTGTTAATCCTTATTGTTCCGCAAACTATCGCCTTTCTTTCGAGCAAATTCTCAGCTATAGCCACTCTATTATAATAATTATCCTGGTAGACATGGTGCCACAGATATAAACTCGGCTCCAGAACGCAAAATAGTGTTTCTTATAATTTTTTCCCCCTCTGCAACATATATTTCCAGGTTACATATTAGCCAGTAATCGCCTAACTATCCACACTAAAATTCCATATTTCACAAGCCGCCTGTCTTGATAGTGTAAACTACTCTTTCTGTTAAGATGGAAATTTGATAAAAGAAAAGAGTGGGGTACAAAGCAACAAAAGTTTATTTGACAAAGAGAAAAAAGCGAAATTGCATGTCTCCTTCAAAAGCGAAGAGGCAGGGAAACCATACAAAACTTAAAACCGGAAATCTCCGTGGCTGGTCGTCTAGCGCTGGACATATAAACACGGAGATCTCCGTGGCTGGTCGTCTAGCGCTGGACATTTAAACACGGAGATCTCCGTGGCTGGTCGTCTAGCGCTGGACATTTAAACACGGAGATCTCCGTGGCTGGTCGTCTAGCGCTGGACATTTAAACACGGAGATCTCCGTGGCTGGTCGTCTAGCGCTGGACATTTAAAACACGGAGATCTCCGTGGCTGGTCGTCTAGCGCTGGACATTTAAACACGGAGATCTCCGTGGCTGGTCGTCTAGCGCTGGACATTTAAACACGGAGATCTCCGTGGCTGGGTCGTCTAGCGCTGGACATTTAAACACGGAGATCTCCGTGGCTGGTCGTCTAGCGCTGGACATTTAAACACGGAGATCTCCGTGGCTGGTCGTCTAGCGCTGGACATTTAAACACGGAGATCTCCGTGGCTGGTCGTCTAGCGCTGGACATTTAAACACGGAGATCTCCGTGGCTGGTCGTCTAGCGCTGGACATTTAAACACGGAGATCTCCGTGGCTGGTCGTCTAGCGCTGGACATTTAAACACGGAGATCTCCGTGGCTGGTCGTCTAGCGCTGGACATTTAAACACGGAGATCTCCGTGGCTGGTCGTCTAGCGCTGGACATTTAAACACGGAGATCTCCGTGGCTGGTCGTCTAGCGCTGGACATTTAAACACGGAGATCTCCGTGGCTGGTCGTCTAGCGCTGGACATTTAAACACGGAGATCTCCGTGGCTGGTCGTCTAGCGCTGGACATTTAAACACGGAGATCTCCGTGGCTGGTCGTCTAGCGCTGGACATTTAAACACGGAGATCTCCGTGGCTGGTCGTCTAGCGCTGGACATTTAAACACGGAGATCTCCGTGGCTGGTCGTCTAGCGCTGGACATTTAAACACGGAGATCTCCGTGGCTGGTCGTCTAGCGCTGGACATTTAAACACGGAGATCTCCGTGGCTGGTCGTCTAGCGCTGGACATTTAAACACGGAGATCTCCGTGGCTGGTCGTCTAGCGCTGGACATTTAAACACGGAGATCTCCGTGGCTGGTCGTCTAGCGCTGGACATTTAAACACGGAGATCTCCGTGGCTGGTCGTCTAGCGCTGGACATTTAAACACGGAGATCTCCGTGGCTGGTCGTCTAGCGCTGGACATTTAAACACGGAGATCTCCGTGGCTGGTCGTCTAGCGCTGGACATTTAAACACGGACATCTCCGTGGCTGGTCGTCTAGCGCTGGACATTTAAACACGGAGATCTCCGTGGCTGGTCGTCTAGCGCTGGACATTTAAACACGAAGATCTCCGCGGTCCGTCACCAATGTGTTAATATAAACATTATATTAATTTAGTATTGTATTTATATTTTCTTTACTATCAAAATTAACTGCCCCAAGTGAGTAGGCCTACCCTAGCTTCTTGTGAGAATGTAAGGTTATAAACAATTGAACGTGATATAAATATTTTGATTTGTTTCTTAATATAAACATTAAGTTAATTTCACTAGCCTCATGGACTAGTGGTCAGCGTTTCTGGCTACTGTTCATGAGGTTCTGGGTTCGATTCCCGGATAAACCATAGGATTTTTTATTAAAGGGATTAATTCCTGTGGTTGCCCATGGTCTGGAATTTAGGTTAAGAACTCTCCTGGCGAAACTAGGAGAGAATTTATAGGCTATGCTACACTGGTTAATGGAAAGGGTGACTAATAGAACCTGTAACAGAAGACGAGGTAAGAAACGTGTTGAGAACAGCAACAAATGGAAAGGCGGCAGGCTCAGGACGAATAACAATGGAACTAATTAAATATGGTGGTTCAGGAATTATAAGAATTTTAACTAGACTTTTTAACCTAGTGATAGAAGGAGATCCTATTCCAGATGAGTGGAAGTTATCGTATATTAGTGCAATATACAAATATAAAGGGAATAAAAGAGATCCAGCAAACTATAGAGGGATCGGTGTTATGACAGCAATTAGTAGAATGTTAAGTACAATTATTAAAATCAGATTGGAGGAACTAATACAAAATAAAATATCAGAAAACAAACAGGTTTCACAGCAGCTAAATCGTGCCTTTATAATATATTTGTGATTAGGCAGATTATAGAAAATATGTTGGCTAAAGGAAAAGAAGTGCATATGGCATTTATAGACCTGCAAAAGGCATATGACTCTGTACCCATCAACAAGCTTTGGGTGGCAATGGAGAAGTTTGGAATACCTAAATCTCTTGTACATTTTATAAAAAGAATGTATGATTGTAAAGCAAGTATTAAGGTTGGAAATAGAGTATCCTCAGAATTTGATATAACAAAAGGATTAAGACAAGGATGCGGGATGTCACCAACATTGTTAAAGATATATTTAGAAGATGTATTAATGAAATGGAATAAGTTATGTAGGGGAATGGGAATCAACATTAATGGCCATTTACTGCACAATTTATTATTCGCTGATGACCAGATTATAATAGGACAAGATAAAGAAGATATAGAATATATGATCAGAAAGTTGGTCGGTGAATTTGAGGTAGGTGGACTGAAGATAAATTATATTAAAACAGAATATATGGTAATCGGAGGAAATTCAGAAGACCTACAAATAAGTAATATGATAATTAAACATGTTGAAGAATTTAAATATCTTTGGATCTACAATAGATAAATCTGGTACTTGTGAAAAATATGTTATTAACAGAGTAAATTGAGCAAGGAAGGCGATTAGATCCCTGAATGGTCTTTTATGGAATAGAAATTTGACCAGAAAAACAAAAAAAGAGATTATACAGACAATAATAGAAAGTATACTTACATATGGATCAGAAAGCTGGACAATAAATGAAAAGATGCAGAAAAGAATCTTGGCGACAGAAATGGATGGATTACGGATAAGTATGAGAATATCCAGGCTACAGCATATTCGAAATACATATATCAGACAAGAAATGGATGCACAAGAAACTGTTATCGATAGGATAACAAAGAGAGCTCTACAATGGTATGGACATGTACAACGGATGCCAGAAGACCAGTGGCCTAAACAGGTGTTGGATTGGATGGTACCAGGCAGAAGGAAGAGGGGGAGAGTAGAAGAGCATGGTATGAGGGAATATACTCGTATGATGCCATGATGAAGAGGGGTATGGAAGATGGTCAATGGGAAGATAGGAATCTCTGGAAAGCAGGAATCAAGGGGAAACAGCTGTAAAGTGGAAAGCCTGTATTAAGTAATTAACTCTCCTGGCGCTTGATCATATCATCGGGGTAACTCCACCTTCCAGGCGCCCCAACTTCAGAAGTGGGTTAGAATTATGCCAATGCCAGGAGAGAACACCAGAAATGTCGAAATGACAACCTGGAGCATCGAATAAAAAAATGTGTATATCAAATTAATTTTCACGAGAACAATCTCAGTAGCTTTATTATTTCGATAATTTTTAAACAAATCAAACAAAAAAGTCGGTAGTAGTTAAATAAAGTTATAAATGGTAAATAAATAGAAAAGAAACAGCGAGAGAATTAGTTAATTATAACATGTCGGAAAATTAGCGCGTAATGTTGAATGAAGGTAGACAGACGGACAGGCAGACGTACCCGTGGATAAGATAGCGCTTGTGATGTGACGTCAGTTCTGTTTCCTAGTCAACCCTTTGTTCATCCGTAACCGGGAAACAGGATATTACAAAATTAATGCAGGATCAAGAAATCTTGAAGCAGAGATCAAACAAAGAATTCGCTGTTTGGACAATTACATTAAACAGTAAGTTATATTGATATTTTTATTATTAATTTAACACTTCTCAAGCCCTACTGGCTTTATAAAGTAGTGTTAAATTCCCAATTAATGTCTTCTTAACTAAGAGGTAGAAGCAACGGTTTCAAAGCATTTGACGCGAGGGAATTACAACGTATCAAGACAAAAATTTGTGTCTAGATCGCAACTCGCCTCGGTAGCTCAGTTGGTAGAGCATTTGGCCCAGAAAGCCAAAGGTCCCGGGTTCGAGTCTCGGTCAAGGCGAAAATGTTTCTCTTCAAATATAAGTAAGTTATATGTTTACTTCGGCCTATTTATAGTTTAGCCAAGTCCTGTCAACAAACCGAGCGTGTTGGCTCAGGCTTAGGTTTGAGGCTCGTATTCGAGATGTCCTGGGTTCAAATTCCATCCAAAAAATCTAGAACTAAATAAAAAATACGAATGTTAAAGGCGTCTTTAAATAATGAAAAATATTAAAATAAGGTAAATGTCACCTAAATTATGAAAAAAGTTGCAGGATTCTAGTGTACATAAGTCTAATAGTAGATTAAACATATTTTATTGGTGTATGAATAAATATTGTGTAACTAAACGAACGGGGCGCTTGATACAGTTGATGTTATATTTCTTAAAATAGCACGACATCACGCAATGGTGGACGTTTCAAATTGAGGTATACTCAAAATAATTCGGTACATTTTCGGAACAATAAGACGCAAAATAATCGCTATAAGGTGATGATAAACGGGAATAAGGACACTAGCCGAAACAGAGTGTTGTAAGGAACAAATAGAGGAATTGATAATTAATCCGTTTAGAAAGTGGACTATAATGGCATAGGGATGGGCAAGGAACGCTTAGACAAAAGTTTGAGGAAAGCTTTTGGACATGCCGAATGTAGCTAGAAAAGCCACTCATCCCCTGCAATCAGAACTTGGGGAAGAGAGAAGTATATTGACACTTTGGGTGAGGATTATAGAAATTCAGTTGCACAGTTACGCTTGGGGGAAGGATGGCCCATATTTAAAACAAGCAATGACGGCGTTAAACAAGGTTCTCCTCTGCGAAGGAGTCGGGTTTAAATTGGGCAACATATTTAACATTTACATTTTGTAGGAGGAACGGAGCAACCTTAGATAGCAGTGATTGCTGGAGAGACTTATCTATCTTACCTGCTATCAAAATTTCACATACAGTACCTCCTAGACAAGTTGCTTATCCACACTGTTCTATTTACAACAAAATCTATGCTTAGAACTAACTAATCGATACTTTTAAAATTCATGACGAAACCACCGTTGAGGTTATTGTGTAAAATTTACAAAATAAAAATAGAATACCTGAGATCTCAGTCTTCCTCAACTTTGGATGTAGGATGTCGAGAACTTTCGGAGCATATGCTCCATCTTCAGTTTGTAACTTGGTACTAGTTGTTCGTGAGAAATTGTAGGAAAAACTTCATTTAAACTAGCGTGGAATATTTTCAAAGTCCTATAGAACAACAGTGTGCATGAGCCAGAGTTTATAGAGCCAGCGATAACCCACAATCGAACCACATATCGATTATTATCCTCGATTACTATCCGTCGCTAAGAAATTTAAATGACCTATATTTGCAATAAATCCCCAAATCTATGTTTAAAAAATATTAATAATATTAAAATTACCAAACGTTTATTAAACATGGGTGTACACAGAGATAACCCACTGGTGTACACTTACTTATCACTCCCTAACGCTGATCCAACCAGCGATAACCCAAAACAGCGATAGAAAAATCATAGACTAAGTAATATACTCTGTGGAGAAAATAGCAGCATCACAATATTGTCTAACAGTGTCATAATATTGTGATTTGCATATTTAAATAAATACTTCAAAATTGTCTAATGTTATAAAAATTGTTTGAAAAAGTTAAAAATATTAAGTAATGTTAGTAAATACAGAAGAAGAGCTATAGTTTTCAACAATAAACTGGAAAATCAAGCGCTAGTAAAAGTGTAGTTGAGCCAAATTTTATATTGGCAGAACAACAAGAAATTTCAATATACGATACAACGAACATCTTAAGAACTTAAGATTTAATGAAGTTAAATCCATTTTTGCAAAACATGTAATAGAAACAAGTCACCAATTTAATACCATCGATAACACATGATCCATGATCCATAGAGAAAAATTGAAAATCAACATTCTCGAAGAGATCCGATTGAGGGTCTTTCCACTTTTTAGCGGTTGCCCTTTTACCAGCCGGCTGCTGGCCCTTCACATCCACATGTGGCAATCACAGAGGTAGATGATCAACAGCCAG
Organism: Diploptera punctata; assembly: GCA_030220185.1. NCBI lineage: Eukaryota > Metazoa > Arthropoda > Insecta > Blattodea > Blaberidae > Diploptera > Diploptera punctata. Next base: position 1,622,993 of record JASPKZ010003833.1, read on the forward strand.
CTCGAAGAGATCGAGATATTAAAAGAAACCAGGAACACTCAACTGCTTAATGAGAACTCGCCCAATGACGTCAACCCTCTGTACAAGATTCTCATGAACAACTAGTGCCAAGTTACAAGCTGAAGATGGAGCATATGCTCCGAAAGTACTCGACGTCCTGCATCCAAAGTTGAGGGACACTGAGATCTCAGATATTATATTTTTATTTTGTAAGTAGAACTAACTAACTCACTGATAAGTGGGGAAAATATTAAGTTTATTCACCAACTCCGGGAAATGAATTCACAAGTCTTATTTGTAAACGTTCAACAGACGAACTTTTGATAGTTTTAGGAGACTTTAATAGTCGCATAGGAAATTATTCCAGGAATTAAACAGAGATTCAATGAAACAATTCTCAGTGAGAAATAATTATTAATTTCTGCTCATAATGGGTTAAAAGTAAACAATACATTTTATAACCACAAAGAACAATACAAGCACACATTCCAAAACACAAGAGGTAAAAAAAAAGAAGCATTTCCTGTAATCGTATGTATATTTCATTCCCAATGTCATATTCATACTATCTCAAATACAAAATAAATGCCATATTTTAAAAATAAAACTGTACTTACGAATACTGGAATGTGAGAACACTAGCAGCATTTTTCCTTTAAATCGATATGACGCAGTGTTCAATTAACACTTTTATTGAAGAGAGATACATTTCATAAAAGGTTTGTATAAAATGCGCCTTGTTGTATAGCGATAACCAGAAATAAAACGTAAGAACTTAAACGTTACGAAGCAACGTCACTGAACGTGACATTCAAAAATATATATATATATATATATATATATAAATGGATTAATAAAATACTAATACTTCACAGATTTAATTCAATTGTGTTTCGTTTATCAATTTATACAGATTCAGATAGACCAAATTATCAGGTAAATGTTGTTAACATGACATACCGCACTGTATATTATGAATTTGAAATCTGTCTCATTGAACTTTATAACTAATTTAACTCTAAAATTATAAGTATTCTGTTTTGCATTACTATGGACTATTTAACTCATGTCGTAAATGGTAGTCAATGACCAATCACGTTTCAATAAATTCTGTTTTACTCCAATGACAGTCGTGTTTCATCTCGCTCTTTATCGATTTCTCTTTATCAGCTCCTGCTTTTGTAATAAAGAAAGCTCCTCCTTTTTTAATATTCTGAACAGGTTAGACCATTATTTTTCTCCAACAAATACATTGAATAAAGCAAATAATAAATAGATTCAGTGATTTTACTGAGTTGTTTATTCAAAATATAAATGATTAACCTATAATGTTGATTATTATAGTTTGATGTGTTTCATTGTTTCTCCACTAGAGTGCATTCTTACAATATTGCGATCCTATTTGGCAATAAATAATATGATCGAGTTGCAAGTGAATATACATAACCTCACATTTATAATTTGTTTTCAAACATCGCCGTTTACATTAACTATATAAATATTTATAAACACCGTAACTATATTCAAATAATTATTTTTTAGTAAACAGCTTAATTTTATTCGTTAAATAGTCCTAACAAATGCCACTCTTGATTTCCAAATTCTCTAGATAAATTCACTTCGTGAGTCGATAATTTAGAAATCACTCGTGGCATTACTTATGATAATTTGTTATTGTTTTAAAATCAAGTCTCACTGTTCTTTAAATCAAACTAAACACTATTGCGCTACAGGCCTTCAGGATATTGATCTTATAATTGGCTGACTCTTGTGCCATTTTACAAAGGTAGAAGATAGTATAGATATTTTATGGCTGGTGTATGGTTAGTCTGCCGACTCTCCTAGGTGTTATAGTCTCCACTTATTAGCGGTACCGGTATGCAAATTCCTCACAATTATGAATGGGTAACGGTCCCATACTGTTCGATATCTCAACAGAAAATGTCTTCCTCATAGCGCCTCGAACCAAAGCATGTACCGTAGCAGTAGGCCATGACACGATACCTTAGGTTGCTGTATTTTTTCTTTATAATTTATGATATACCATTTTTCGATTCAATTATTTTCTTCCGTCATTTGCTTGCTTTTTCATAAACTCTAGATTACGAGTATCTGCTTGTTTTCAATATCGATTTTATTAATACAGCTTTTTTCTTTAATAATTCTTCGAGTTTTTTTAAGTTAGTGCATTGCGCTCTTATTTGTTTTCACAAATCAAAATTATACTTTTTTAATTACTTGTTTGTGTCCATCGCTGTGGTCTCGGGGTACCGTGCTGCCTTGTCACGCAGCAGGCCCGGGTTCCGGATCCCCGGTCGGGACAGTTTTTCTGGGTGAGGTTTTTATCCGGGGTTTTCCTCACCTGTAAGACAAATGTCAGGAAAACTTTAAGGCCCAAACGGTCCCCGAAATCATATGGCCATCGCAATCATCATCATTCATATTCACCTTAGGCTAAACTTAGGATTAGGGACTCTCCTGGCGCACCATTATCATCATCATCACCCATCACATCATCGGGGCAACGTAACCCCACCTTCCAGGCGCCCCAACCTCAGAAGTTGGTTACAAGTACGCCATGCCAGGAGAGAAACCAGGAAAGTCGAAAGACAACCTGGGGCATTTGAAAAAAAAAATTACTTGTTTCGATAATGCAACATATTTTAAGTCTATTTTAAGGTAAAAGTTAACGAAATAATTAAATTTCACAAAACAACACGAATCTATTGAAAAAAAATTGAGTATCCAAAGGCTCAAGTCATTCTCGAGTTGTCTGGGGGAAACCATACATTACTCCAAGTTAATTTATATGAAACTAGCTAATACCCGGCGTGCGCTGCTACTCCTAAATAAATGTTAATGTGTTTTTACCACCAGCCCCTGAGCCGCTATGCTTGTCCGGGAATCAGCTTATCCCGATCTTCTTGGCATCAATGAAAGGCTTCGAGTCATCCGTAAAGGATAAACATATGCTGCCGCAGACTTTTTTGTAGAGTTTTTTTTTTCAGATTTCAATTCCGTGTACAATAATTTGGTGTATTTGTTATGGTTTAGGCAGCGTAAGCCATTTAAGCGTCAAAATAGATACTTTATTTCACGTTTTTCGCTGCAAAGGGTGATTTTTAGGGGTGAAGGGGTTGAGTATTACAACTCCCTTATAGCCTATGTTCATGCCGAGAATCTCCTGAACATTTTGCAACAAAACCCATCAAAATCGGATCAACGGGATGCTGCGCACAGAATACGAACAAACAAACCAACAAACAAACATTCATTTTTATATATTAGGTATGTAAGTGATCCTTTTTCAGGCCACAGGAGACCCTTAGGACGTTACTAGATTAAGGCTCGCACATTTCCAGACGATCTCCGAGATTTTCAACCTAGCGTGATGGCAGTATTTACACTAAGCACTTACTAGCATTGTCTTTAGAGGCTGATACTACCATTGTTCGGTCAGGATGTTTAGGAAAGTGGTAAACATTCTGATCACATCAGAAATCGAAACCGCGACCTGCAAATCGCCTTGCCCAATTCAGCCTATGCAACAAGCCTCCAGATAATAGTATCAACTATTTTAATAAATCTTTCATATTGCTACTGATGTTGATACGTGTCTTTAAAACAAAAATATATTCCTTTTTGCTTTATTTCACTCTAATGAAAAGAACTGTTCACAGGTACACAGTAACTGACCTAGCTTAATCCTCAGTTATCAGGATTCCTTATTCCATCATCAAAGACACGAAAGGACAATAGCAAGATAGTAAACACATATGCTACAAAAGGTATTTTAGAGACAGGAAACGCTTTTTTTGTTATTATTATTAATTATTATTATTGTTATTATTAATATTATTATTATTATTATTATTATTACTACCATTATTGTCGTTGTTGTTATTGTCGATGTGATTGTTATTGTTGTTAATATTGTTAATTATTAATTTTATATTAGTATTATTATTATTATTATACTATTATATTACTA